>NQII01001245.1:170123-249646 GCA_002778355.1 Clitarchus hookeri
AAGGCTTAAACAATTAATATGGAATATTCAACAGTATAGCTATAGAAACAGATTAATTATATATCAATCACTTTTTTGAACATCATACAATATGCCGGCTCATGTTTTGGAGGAAGAATAGAAAACACACACATTAGAAGAACTTTAAGAGCGGCACAACGATTCATACTAATAAAACTGGCAAATTTAACCACAACAATATCATTTCAAGCAATAGTAACCATCAATAAAACAATACCGATAGACTATAGTATACAGAATAAAATTATNATTTTATTTAAGATAACAATAGAACAGTAGGAAAACAAGATAAATAAAAGACTACATCAATACGTGAAAAAATGGGAGGGTGTAAATGAAGAAATAAAAACAGCAATTAACAACCAAATACAACAAGAACAAACAATAGAAGAGGTAATAGATAAATTACAACAATTAATAGTTAATACACGTAAGAGTCAGACAAATATAAGAAATAATAATAACATGAAGCAATTTAAAAGAAATTGGTGGCGGGACTATAGTTTAACAATAATGAGAAGAAAAGTTAACAAAAAACATAGGAAATTCAGAGGATGCTGTCAATGTAATGCAAAGTTAATTTATAAAGAAGAATATAAAACAATCAGGAAGCAATACAAAAATAAAATTAAGATTAATATTTATAATAAATGGACCCAATTTATAAGGGAGGAAGCAAAAAAATCCCCTTGGAATACAGTTGATAAAATTGCAAGAAGGAAATTAAAAAAAAAAAAAAAACCACTTAGTAGTATTCAAATAGAAGATGATTATACAACTACTATTAATGAAACATATCATAAATTAATAGAAAACCTTTTACCGAATATTAATCCACAGGATGATAAAACCGTTAATATAATTATAAACCCTGAAGAAGAAAATATAAATACAGAAGAAATTAGCATTGAAGAAATATAAGCAGCAGTAAAGAGATGCAGTCTAAAGAAAGCACCAGGTATCGATGAGATAACAATAGAAGTAATAATACAAATATGGGAGGAAATAAAAGAAACTATGTTGGATTTAATTAATAAGTGATATAATGAAGGGAAATATCCCAGACCATGGAAAGTTGGAAAAATTATTTTTATATATAAAGGGAATAACAAACCAAAAACTGAGATAAATTCTTATAGACCGATATGTTTATTACCAGTATTGGGAAAAATTTATGAGAGAATTATATATAATAGAATACAACAACAAATAGAAATAATACTACATAATGATCAATATGGCTTCAGAAAAAACAGATCAACAGAAATGGCAATTAATAAACTACTTAAAACAATAAACAATAGCGAACATAAATATATTTTAGGAATATCCATGGACATAAGTAATGCCTTCTCTACCTTAACCTGGCACGATATCAAAGCAAGTATAAATCAATTAAATATTGGATCAAAACCAAAAGAAATACTATGGGACTATTTATATGAAAGAGTAATCGTTATACAAGAAGATAATATAAATATTAAAAGAGAAACAAATAGAGGATGCCCCCAAGGCTCAGTGCTCGGCCCAACTTTTTGGAATTTAGTGATAAATAACTTTATTATAAAAAATAACAATGCAAATACAAAAATAATAGCATTTGCCGACGATTGTATACTTTTGGTAGAAGGTAATACAAGGAAAGAATTGGAAACAAAAGCTAGTTACATAATGAACATGACATATAATTGGTTAGAAGAGCACAAATTGAAGTTATCAACAGGCAAGACATTTGCAATTATGTTAAAAGGAAGATTAGATAATAGAGTACCAACCGTAAAATATAATGGCATATCAATTAAATATAAGAAAAACATAATGTATTTAGGATTAATGCTGGACAACAGATTAAATTTTCTACCCCACATTAAATATATAACCGAAAAAGTCAAAACTATATTTACAAGGCTTAAACAATTAATATGGAATATTCAACAGTATAGCTATAGAAACAGATTAATTATATATCAATCACTTTTTTTGAACATCATACAATATGCCGGCTCATGTTTTGGAGGAAGAATAGAAAACACACACATTAGAAGAACTTTAAGAGCGGCACAACGATTCATACTAATAAAACTGGCAAATTTAACCTCAACAATATCATTTCAAGCAATAGTAACCATCAATAAAACAATACCGATAGACTATAGTATACAGAATAAAATTATAATATACCAATTACTACATGAAGAAAATGAGATTATATACAAAGATGATGTATATAGAAAACAAATGTTAGATGGAGTACCATGGATAACGGTGAATAATAATGAATGCCCTATAGGAATTAAAGAATTCAAAAAATATTTATATGAAACAAGTGTAAATTATTGGCACCAGGAATATAATAATGAAATTAATATAGGGCTAAATATTAAGAAATATATTCATAATATTAATGATTGGTATAATAGCAATAGCAAAATTAAAATACAAACATTAAAAATTCTAACAGGACATTGTCAAATTAAAACCTATCTCAAAAACATCAATAAAATAGAAGACGACATCTGCCAATGCTCCCAAGGGATACAAGATCTGGACCATTTATTATACTTTTGTGAACTATTTAATGAAGAAAGATTAAAGTTAATTTGTCAGTTAAGACAAAAAAACGAAACATGGCCTCTACAACTATACAATATATATAATAACGAAATAGCCGAATATATCAACGAATTCATTCAGGACATCTATTTAATAGTCAAAACAATGAATGACAATTTGGAAACTTAATAACTATAGACTATAGAAGATAAAGATAAATAAATAAGAAGTGGTGATGGGGATGAAGAGGAGAAGAAAGATCAAAGGGATATGGTTAAGAGGAGTAAGAAGTTAGATATGAAGAAGTAGTAATATACAAGAACAAGAAGAAGTTTATAAGAAGTAGTTGTTGAGGAGGATGAAGTGAAGAAGAAGAAAAAGAGAAATAGGAACAACAGGAGTAAGAAAATAGAAACAAACAAATAAGAGAAAGAAATAAGAACATGAAGAGGAATAGAAGATGAAGTTGTTGAGGAAGAGGATGAAGAGAAGAAGGATAAGAATAATAATTAAAGATGGTTAAAAAGATGAAAGGTTTTGAAGAATGATAAAAGAAGAAAGGACAATAAAAAGAAGATGAAGAATCCATAAGAAAGAAAAAAAATGAAAATGAAGAAGAAGAAAGGGAAGGAAGAAGGAATTAAGGAAAAAGAAAAGGGAAGGAAGAAGAAGAAAAAGAAAACTTGAAAACTTTAAACTTAAAGTAAAGATTTAAATGAAGAAGAAGTAAAGATGGTCAAAAGATTAACTGATTGACAGAAGGATATAAGAAGAAGTTATGATATGATAATTAAAGAATATGAAGATAATATAAGAAAGAAGAAGACGAAGAAGAAGCATACGAATAAGAAGGGGAGGAAACAAGAAAGAATAGGTAGAGGGAATGAAGAAGAAGAAGAAGAATCTAGATAAAAATAAGCATCCCGACGAACATGGGTATTATAGGAAGTAGCTGCTAGGAGGATGAAGTGAAGAAGAAGAGAAATAGGAACAACAGGAGCAAGAAAATAGAAAAAACAAATAAGAGAAAAAAATAAGAACATGAAGAAGACTAATAGAAGATGAAGTTGTTGATGAAGAGGATGAAGAGAATAAGAAGAACAAAAGAAAAGAAGAATAAGAAGTAAAGATGGTTAAAAAGACGAAGGGTTTTAAAGAATGATAAAAGAAGAAAGAATAATAAAAAGGAGATTAAAATCCATAAGAAAGAAAAATATGAAGAAGAAGAATAGGAAGGTGTGGAATAAAGGAAAAAGAAAAGGGAAAGAAGAAGAAGAAAAACTTGAAAACTTCTAACTTAAAAGTAAAGATTTAAATAAAGATGAAATAAAGAAGGTCGAAAGAATAAATGATTGAAAGAAGGACATAAGTAGAAGATATTGAATGATAATAAAAGAAGATGAAGATACTATAAGAAAGAAGTAGATGAAGAAGACTAAGAAGGGGAGGAAACAAAAAAGAATAGGAAGAAGGAATGAAGAAGAAGAAGACTCTAGACTCTAGATAAAGATGAGGCGTCCCGTCGAATATGGGTATTATAGGAAGTGGCTGTTGAGGAGGATGAAGTGAAGAATAAGATAAGATGAGAAATAGGAACATAGGAGGAAGGAAATAGAAATATACAAATAATGGAAAGAAATAGGAATATGGAGAAGGATAGAAGAAGAAGTTGTTAAAGAAGAGGATGAAGAGAAGAAGAATAAGAAGTAATATGGTCAAAATGATAAAAGAAGAAAGCATAATAAAAAGAAGATAAAGAAATTAAGAATGAGAAGAAGTAAATATGATTAATAGATTAACTGATTAAAAGAAGGAGATGAGAAGATATGGTAATTAAAGAAAAAGTATTTATAACAAAAAGAAGATGGTGAAGAAGAACAATAATCAAAAACCTCGGATGGCCTTTGGCTAAGAGAGGTGAGGAGGAAACTAATTGTAAAATTGACTCACCTAAGTGGGAGGCAAGAAATCAGACTACTGTCTCAAGGCAAAGCGTGACGGAAAAGAAAATCTGAAAATGTTTTGAAGGGGGGACGATGAAGGTTTTCCAACCGATGCAAACATGATGATAAGACTAATGCTCCAAGAAGGGCCAGCCAGCCGTGCACCTTGTGGTGGCAGTGGATCTGGCTAGCAGCAGCACCTAGTTAAATAGGAAAGCCTGCATGTTACAACATTTTATTTTCTTGTCTTGACTACAAAGAACTCTCAACTGAATCTTTGTATTGCAGTTATAAGAAGCATGTAATTTATTTTTTTAATATTTGGGTATCATGAATCCAGCAAACTCATAATTTTGCAGCCATAATAAAAAAATTATCTATAGAATTTTGCATGGATAACTCCACAGAGATGTAAACAAACAAAAAACAATTTTATTGGTTATGAAAAATTACCATGATGTGCACCTCTTTAATGTTAAACTTCTACCTTTGGAAATCACATGCATTATTGTTAGTCATATTTATTTAAATACTTGTTACTTAAAAAAAAAGAGGCTGAAACAAAAATACTCAACCAACTGTACAACTCAGCAACAAGATACATATATACAAAGAAAGAGTCACGAAGTATTTGTTTACTTATTTAATATTTTTATTACTTTAAATTCATTTGCCTTATAACCTTACTCTTGTACACATTGTTTTAGTTTTTTTATGAAGGCTGGTGGTTAACCGTTTACCTTTTAAGGATGACTTTCAGACTCGGCCTAGTGTTTAACCTTGATCAAAAACACTTACACAGGTACAGGTAGATCCACTCCTTATGTTGGTCACCTTCGGTCTGGCTAATTATGTATTGCAGGGATCATCATGGACACTGGTATGCTGTTCGTGTGACTGAGGGTGGCGCGACGAATCTGGTAGCAGGGTCTTGTGTGTGTTTTGTTAGCATGCTTGTAATGCATGCCATTTTTTTCTCTCCCCTTTTACCGATCATGGTTGGGATGGTGATGGAGGATGTTGTGTTCTAGGTTAAGCAGTGTTTTGTTTGAGTAATGACTTTAATATTGTTTGTTGTTCAAAATGGAAAATTGCATGCTTCTATTGTCTCGGAGTATCTCCTGAAGGAGGAAATATTGTATGAATTGTGTTTCCGGGGTATTAAACCTGCTGACACAAATGTCACATCATTGCGTACTTCTCTGCGTACTATCCTTCAAGCAAATATCCTACCTATCTTGAAAATGTTGCTAACCTAGATGTGAAATTGGAGTGTCAAACCTGTGCTACTAAATTACATGTTCTCATTGAACTTGTTAATTACTTAGAGGATACATCCTCTCTTCAGTCTTTACCTCGGTTAAGAAGCAATTTGGCACATCTTGAGAGGCGTACTAATAATCTGTTGAGTGCTCATGAGATAGAACTTGATGACATACAAGTAAATCCACTGAAAAAATGTAATTTCTCAAATAGTCTTCTACCTGAAGTTAAATCAACATGAAAGTGGTCGAGTGATTACGACGAGTGAGCATAATGATGGCATTGCTCATACCTCTGAACAACTGTGTAACTTTACACTTGGGGGACATAATACAATACAACTAAGATACAACCTTTCCAAAATGTTCCCATTATGCCTAACCTAGTTGGCAACCTTTCAGGTGCCACGGGAACCAGTCCTACCACTATCTCTCCATCATTTGTAAGTGACAGTATTTTCACTACCGCATGTTCTGCTCATATGAAAACTGGTGCCATTGTGCCACCTGCATGCATAACATCCTTTGTTTTCCCAAGTGCTTCCCAAACACCTTCTACTGTTTTTGGTAAAATTCCTCATCCCTTAGAAATAATGTTAAAGGACTTTTCTAGCACTGTTGGACTGCACGTGCCAAAGATTCTAGAGTTTTTGGAAGTCATTGTCAAGTTGCAACAAAGTAAAACAATACCTGAAACTCAGCTGTTGGAAGTTGTATACCCCTTCACCTATGTCCCACTAAGCGAGAGGACACATAGCAATTGCTCAAGACTTCACATTTGATGCTTACAATGAGGACAGTTTACACTTCTTCATACCCTCTAGGCTTATAACAGAACTACGTTCAAGGCAGTTTACAAAATCCTGACAAGCCAAACTTCATTTAGGTGAACAGTTTTAAAGAGGCCGTGGTTATCCTCAGACTTAGTGTATCTGAAAGTGAAGTGGTGGATAACATTTTAGAAGACCTCACTCCCCAGGAGCGCTTGCGCCTTGTTTTCTACACCAAACCCACCAGCTTAGCTGCCCTTCATTTTGAAGTCTTTTCACATGGATACTGTAAGAAAGGTCCCAATAAATCTAACTCAAATGCATTTGATAGTGAATCTTNAAGCCAAACTTCATTTAGGTGAACAGTTTTAAAGAGGCCGTGGTTATCCTCAGACTTAGTGTATCTGAAAGTGAAGTGGTGGATAACATTTTAGAAGACCTCACTCCCCAGGAGCGCTTGCGCCTTGTTTTCTACACCAAACCCACCAGCTTAGCTGCACTTGCTAGAATGTGTATAGATTCACAGAACATTCGCTATGTCGATCAAAAAAGGGAAATGTTAGGTTTTGAAGTCTTTTCACATGGATACTGTAAGAAAGGTCCCAATAAATCTAACTCAAATGCATTTGATAGTGAATCTTCAACAGCTGTGTAGGATCAGGCCAATCCTGAGCAGGCCACCAACAACCAAAACAACCTAGGCGTACAACTTGCCACTACAGTAATAAGGTTGGGCATATAGCTCCTAACTGTTGGAAGTTAAAAAAATGTATGTGCGAGACTGGGAAGTGAGCGACAGTTCTCACGATAAGGGTAAATTAGCCAACTCCCAGGTAAATGCTCACATCTTACAAGTTGTAAGTAATTGTCATCTGTTCCAGCATCTGTTTGGGCCTCTTAAGCCTAAATAACCTACTACTGAAGCTAGTGTCTGTCATGTGCATTTCCCCAATCTTTTAGGGTACCAAAGGACACAAATCTAAGTTACCTTGGATTCTCTTCAGGTCAATGCGCGTGATGAATCTGGTTCAGCACAAAACATTATTTCTGTCAAATTATTTAAACAACTCCAAAATTTGAACCTCATAAAATCTGTTGAGATTAATCACTTCAAGTGTTACACTGCATCTAATGACCCCATACCCTTATCGTGCAGTGCAACTGTCAAACTACGTATTTCTAATTTCACTTGGGTAGTAGCAGAAAACTTAAGTCAAGATTTTATATTAAGAGCTGTCTTCATGAAAAAGTCTTGTCTTTTTTTTTGTATCCATAGTAATCATGTTTATTTAATTTGCTCCAGAGCCGAAAATCTTATTTGTTGATTGCAACCAACAAGTGAGCTCTGACATAAGCGCTCAGTTAAATACAGACCCATCTGCAAGCCCTTTAGGTAATTTAAATGAAAAGGAGCATGTAACTATTAACAACCTTTGTGTCAGTTTCCTGTTTTGCCAACCTCAGAACTGGGATTAACGAAATGGCTTGAGTATAAGATCAAATTATTAGATCCCTATCGATTAGCGCCTCCACAAATGGAGCTTTTGAGACCTCAAGTTCAGGATCTCATTAACAAAGGTGTTATTGAACAGTTCACATCTCAATACCCCAGTCCAGCATATTTGGTTCCTAGGCCTAATGGAAAACAAAGAACTGTAGTTGACTATCGGATGCCTAATCAAAAAATAGAAATTGAAGCAGTACCGTTGCCTGACTTTCATTCTGCCTTTAATTGGTTTAGTAAGTCAACATTTTTCAGAACCACTGATCTCAATGCGGTCTATCATCAGATACCTTTGGCAAAAGTTTAAAAACCCATCACTAATTTCTGTGTTCCTTGGAACATTTACCAATTCACCCGTGTCCCTTTTGGCCTTCCATGACATTAAATTCAACTCTGTGTATAATTACTTGGACGATTTGGTTGTGTACCCCGAGTACCTAGACCAACATCTCACTCACCTTAAAGAGGTACTTACCCGATTGTAAAAGGCAGGCCTCACTGTCAATCCTGCAAAAGTCAAATTCTCAGTTCGGGAAATATTGTCCCTCGGACACAAAATTTCCTCACAAGGCATTGACATAGATCCGGACAGAATAGAGGCTATTATAAATTTTTTACCTCTACAAGATGTTAAGGGCATAGTACGCTTCAAAGGAATGGTTCAATTTTTCAGAAAATTAATACCACACCTTGCCGAGAAGACTGCACCCTTAAACAAATTGCATAATATGTCTGTCAAATTTGAGTGGGGTGCAGAACAACAAAGAGCTTTTGAAACATTAAAACAAGATATTATAAATCCATCTGTGCTTCGCATGGCAGACTTCTCAAAACATTTTATTCTACAGACTGATGCCTCTAGTAAAGCTGTGGTGGCAGTTCTCGCCCAAGAAGTCGATGGTGCTCGACAGCCTATAGCGTTTGCGTCATGCGCGCTGACTCCTCAACAGTGAAAGTCGTTTACGATTTACAGGCTAGTGTGCTTAGCTGTAGTTTTTGGCATTGAAAAGTTTCGCCAGTACCTCGAGCATTCGGAATTCCTCCTAGAAACTGAAAATCAGGAGTTGTCTTCTTTGCTTTTGGCACATCCTAGACAACTAGCAAAAATTGGTCGTGGGGTGATGCGTATTTCTTCCTTAAAATTCAAAGTTCAGCACATCAAAGGTACCCAAAAACGTAGTAGCCGATACTCTTTCAAGAATGTTTGAGGGTTATATTTATTCCGTAACACCTGAAAACTTACCACATTGCAATGTTTTGACAGACTTTCCCCTAGCATTAAAAAATATTCAGGATCATCAGAATGAAGACCCAGAGTTAACTTTTATTATTATCGAAAATCTTAACTAGGGTGTTGAACAAAAGCTCTACTCCCTGAGCAAGGGTGTCTTATATTGTAAGACAAACAACAGAAATGTGTGGTTTTGCCAGCTCATTTACGCGATATGGTTTTTGCAAACTTCCACTCTTCGCATATTGGAGCACACCTTGGCATTTTCAAAACTATAGAGGCTATTAGGTGCAATTTTACCTGGAAAGGGATGAATGCCGATATTGCTGACCGCGAAGACCTGTCAGCTAGTGCCACGAGTAAGCATAGTCAAATTTCACATTTAGGCTTTTTGTCCTCGTAAGTAGCCGAAAGGCCTATGCAAAAATTATTCACTGATTTTGTAGGTCCACTCCCTAGGAGTAAGTCTGGTCATAACATGCTTTCGGTATGTACTGATGCCTACTCAAAATTTGTGTGGTTAATTCCCACGAGGAAAGCTAATTATTTTTCTACAGTACACACTGTTCAGATGCGCATATTCTGAAATGTTTGTATGCCTTCTACTATTGTATCAGACAATGGATCTCAGTTTATTTCCATGACCTTCAGACACATGTGTTTCTCCTAAGGGATAAAACACATCACTTTGCCCCCATATAATCCTCCACCATCGCATGCGGAGCATTTTAACAGAAACCTTCGTTCAGCACTCATTGCCTTCAATGAAAAGGATCAAACCAATTGGGACAAGAATCTGCCTGGTTATAAATGGCATTCAATTACGTTCGACATGAGTCACATAAATCTACACCTTTCAGTTTGATGTTCACTTGCATACCAAATCACCCTCTCTCCAAATTGTGGCAGTTGAGTGGTCTTCTTCCCGATGATGTCTCGGAAATCCAAAGAATTTGGGCGGCAGCCCTCAGAAATCTTAAACGGTCCCACGAGCGGACCTGTGTAAAACACAGCAAAAACAGAAAAGATAACCCTTTTAGAACTGGGGATTTAGTTATCTCAAAAGCTCACACCATTAGTAGGGTGGTGGACAAGCATATGGCCAAATTATCATTTCGTTGGTCTAGTCCCTATCAGATCCAATGCTTATTGACGCCTGTTACAGCAAACTTGGCTGACCCTAAAACGGAAGCCTATATGACGTGCGCGCATATTTCTCACCTAGTACCTTTTCATTCTTGGGCTCCTAATGTATGGATGTCCACAGTGTTAGAAGCTGCAGATTGTGCCTGTGTGTTGTGATGAGCCCTTTTTTCATTTCGTTGTTCCTATCCAAGTCTTAGTTTTGACCGTGAACTGATCACACACTGGTCTTAGTCTTCCCATGCTCTCACATTTAAAGTAAGCCTACTAAAAAAAAAACCATGGTACCTAGGTTTAAGAGTTTATTCAAACTGCTTGTTTGACATTGGTTTATTAGTTCGTAGAGCTCTGGTTGTAACAGGAATCTAGTGAACATAATTGGATTCACTTATAATTTATTTAATATTTCAATTTATCAATATTGAGAATTTAGATATTAAATTGAATCCCCAGTTGTAAGTATTTATTGTATTTATTGTTTTAGTGCATGCTCCGTTCCTGTGTAAACCGGTTTTGATTTTCTGCATTGCTGTTCTCTGTCTTGAATCATGTAGTGGTACCTGATTGTGTTCCGTACTGCCTACTGCCTGTCTGAGTCATCTCTGTAGGTAAAAATACTCCATTGTGGTATAGTATTTGAAATGGAAGACGATGATCTATTTACTAACAGCTGCTGCTTCATCGTACTGGATATTAGTCTTCTGGAACTCCAAATGGAATCTGTCGAACTAGAAGACACGTTTCATGCTANATCTCTGTAGGTAAAAATACTCCATTGTGGTATAGTATTTGAAATGGAAGACGATGATCTATTTACTAACAGCTTCTGCTTCATCGTACTGGATATTAGTCTTCTGGAACTCCAAATGGAATCTGTCGAACTAGAAGACACGTTTCATGCTACTATTGTCTTACATGAAAAGGAAATGCGGGACTTGAGTCAGCATTCTAGTTTGATCAGAATTTTCAATTTGCAGTAGCCGAATTAAAAGAAAATTCCATGGCATTCAAGTCTGAAATTTCTGCCCTAACCTCTCTCTTGTCTCCTGGGTCCCAAACAAACCGTGGTATTTTTGATTTTGGAGGAAAATTTTTTTAAACTATGTTTGGCACCCTCAACAAGGAAATGCGACTAAATTCTCTCCAGCCCATAATCAAGATGAAATTTCTGTCAATTTGGCTACCCACATAATTCTACTGTGTAATATGGAAGATTTAATTTTGAATAACACCCAGAATATTCAAGTTCTGCAACCCACTACTTTGAACATGCTATGAAGCCACGAAAAAATCTTTACATGAAGTATTTGACCGAATGTCGTTAGTTAGTTTTCGTGTTAATTTTGATACAATGCTACTCCGTGTTACCGACGCTGTGTCCAATGCTAGGTTGGAAATTTTAAATTTGAAACATGCGATTAAAACCAGTGTTCATGGTACACTGAGCTCTACTTGATTATATCCAGTGTCTTTTATTAAAATTTTGAACAATGTCCAACACTTAATTGCTTTACCTCTATACACGATAGCTCCCATTATGCTGATAATATGTTTTATGGGCTTAGGTCAGTGCAAACTGTAATTTACAATACATCTTTAAATGTTATTGTGGATGTTACATTAGCCGATAAGGATAGCCTCTTGGAAAGATACCATGCTTTCCCCTAGCCTTTTCTGGTTGAAAATATGAGCCAGTATTTGTTGATATCTGTGAATGAATTCCTTGTTGTTAGTCCGGACAGAAAGTTATTTGCTTCATTGAATCCTTCTCTTTAGATATACTATGGATGCTACTCTCTCTCTCTCTGTCTGAATGGGAGCGGATATCTAGGCAATGCTTCTCAATGTGACATAGTAAGCCCTTACTTCAAAACTTTGGGTTGTGTTAGTTCAGCCATGCCCATTAATCTTACCCTACCCATGATTCATGTTCCTAAACTTGCTCCTTACCTCATGTCTCTTCTATTTTCAAAATATCCCAACCTAACCTTGAATGGCTCCTTGGTTAAGGAACTAGACGCCCTGTTGGAATCCCAACTACATGGTACCAACTTCAATGATACCTTCACCTTCTCCGTCCAATACATGCTCCGCCAAGTACTCATCACTTTAACCTAGTATCCATTATGGTTTCTTGCAGCACTACTGCCCTTTGCCGAGCCTTTTGTTTTGGATTATGGCTTAAATTCCGGACTCTTCCCAACCATCGATCACCACAACCAACCTCTTCTCCTTCCCTACCCGAAGGAACCATTATGGTTACTCTACTTCCCGCTCCACAAGAAACTAGGGGATAATGTTGGAAGTTTTGTAGTGGATTACTTGTCATTGTTTTGGGTAACTTAGTGTATTATCTGAGTATATTATCTAGTGCATTTTGGGATTTTCCTAACCATTGACCAGACATAATCAGGTTTGAGGGGAGGAGTATGTGCCATTAGTGCTTTTCTTCTGCTTTTTTTTGTCTTTGCCCTTATTCGGGTAATGTTCACCTTTGTTGGCAAAGTCTTGTTGTCCTTGATTTTCTGCTGTTAATGATCTGCTGGAAAACCATTTCATAATCAAAATTAAATTTGCAATTTTTATAAAACAAAGGTTATTAAATATTTATTTTGTCATAACTTGCATAAATCCTTAAAGAGTGATGTGTTTATTTATGAGATTTTAAGTTTCATAAAAATGGTTTGTTTAGGTTTTCTTCTAGTGCAAAATAACTGTGTGTTGTCAATTTGTCAGTTATGTGTTGTCAAAATGTGTGTTGAGTTTCTCATGCTTTGTGTTTTGTTCAATCTGTTAAGATAGCAGCACTTGTGGTATAAAACATTATTTATTTTCATTAAAGTAATTATTATCAATTTTATGTCTCCAAAAATGTCATGAACCAATAATTTGTTAAAAACCCTCGGATGAAAGTAAAACATTACTGGTCAATCTACTTGTAACTGTGATGACGAGTAACGGTTCCTCTGTCGAACCACTACTCGGTGTATTTATCATTTCCTGTGCGTTACTCTATGGTGCTGACATGATTTTCTTCCCTTCACGAAATTATCGTCACGTAGTTGACTCTGCTTTTCTTAAGCTCTGCTGATAATTTATTAATTATGGGGTGACAAAACATCTAGTACTGCCGTTGTGCGGTCCAACTTCTTGACCAACTTCCCAGTCATGATGTGCTAGCTGACTTTACGAGCAGACTCCGCGTGTTATAGTCTGTCTCATGTAAGTTGGCGAGATTCTGACAGCTCGACGAAAGTAGCGCCATTGCTTACTTTTCGTTTATTTATCCTGTCGCCATCAGCTGGTGCGTCAAGTAGAGGCTGTATTTTTTATCAACACGCTGTTAGCTAATCCACTTGCAATTGTACTGTAATGCTAAACAAATTTTAAGATATTTTAGAATGACATCTGTCTAAAAAAAATTAGTATTTTGTAGAAGTAAAAATATAAAACCTTGCAAAAAATTAAATATTTGATAACTCTTTTTTAATTTGTCCGAGACAGTGAATTTGGGTTAACATTTGCGAGATGGTAGTTGTAGCTATTATCACACTTTGGACGTTATAACTAAGATATATGATATATTTGCACTCTTCCTCTAACCTAGAATGCATTCATGCCAGTCAAAATATTTAATCAATATAAAAGGGCGTGTCTTTTGAAAACTGAAAAGTAAACAAAGATGTTTATCACTGTTGGCCATGAGACTTGGACAGTTGCATTGACAATGGGCGAGTCAATGTTGGGGCCAAGCGCAGAAGTCTTAAATTGGTCTCCCTCACCTTATTTTAAGCCTTAGACACCGCCCACCAGTTAGTCTATGCCTTAGACACCGTCCACCAGTTAGTTTATGCCTTAGACACCGTCCACCAGTTAGTCTATGCCTTAGACACCATCCACCATTTAGCCTATGCCTTAGACACCATCCACCAGTTAGTCTATGCCTTAGACACCGTCCACCAGTCTATAGCGAAGATTTGGCTCTGTCCCATTGTCAGCACTGTCTTCCGAGTCTGTGCCACTTGCTTTCGTCTTGTGCGGCCACACCGGAAACACCCGATTAAGTTAGGTATGCATGCCCCTATAATGACACGTATGCAAGTAATGCTTTGCTATGTAAATTGCTAATGCACGCTTCAGCTGTTCGCACCAGATGGTAGAGGTTAAGGGCGTTGCTCACAAAAAAAGTTATTTTATATTTGTACCACATAGTGTTCAGTTTGCTAACATTATTTGTAACTACTTTTTTCTTAGACAAATATTTTTCATATCGCATGGTTTTTGCAAAATTACATGTCAAAGTAAATTTTTTTTTCCTTTGGTAATGTACAAATAGAATAAAACTAACTTTTTGCAGAAAATATAGTAAAGGCAGTTAAAAATTCTTGTCTCAGTTTATTTTAAGTTATTCTTAGCAATTGTTGTTTTTAATAAATTCAGGGGCAGCCACAAATCAAAAATATGCAAAAAAAAATCCTTACATTCATCAATATTTTTGTAGTAAAAAAAAACTTTTTCTTGCATGATTTTATAGAATTTTTGAAGTAGCTTTTGGCACCTTCTTTCAGTGTGAATTACCTCATCTGTGCATATAACTTAGTTTCCATTATTTGTACATTTCTAAAACGGCAAAATTGTGGTTTTCACATGTATTTATGTAAAACTATGTGCTCAAAAACATTTTTTTGCAAGGAAAGAGTTATTGCTGATGATGTATGAAAGTTAAAACAGTACGTGGTACAAATATAAAATAAATATTTTCGTGGCCAACTCTTTTTTAGACTTTGAATAACTGAAAAATAGCTTTTCTTCCTCTAGTTTTACGTCCAACCAATATAGCGCGAGGCCACCGGTTACTGTACGGGCAGAAGGCACTTCTCTGCTCTTGTCCTGGCCGACTGTAGTTCACGTTCAATTATTTGATGTCTCAGGATTGGGTCACGGTTATCAGTTCCCACCAGTTGAGCTCACGCTTCCGTCGTTACGTCACAGCTCTCCCGTAGTGTATGCCGACAATGTACTGTAACAACTCGGTATGCGATGTCTCCTACTGTCATTCATGCACCCTGGAATTCATTAATATACACCGAGAGTGATTTATTGCTGCAGATACCAAATACATTTACAAGGAAATTACTTGTTAATACTGAACAATATACTAATATGCTATTTATCCAACAACTCCATTCGTTACCTTAAAACAATTACTTCAAATAAAAATAATTTATTCAACCGAACAGTTCTTTGGTTTCTCCAACGCCATCTACATATATTTAGTACACACAAATACTCTGCAAGCATTTNCTAGTGTATGCCGACAATGTACTGTAACAACTCGGTATGCGATGTCTCCTAATGTCATTCATGCACCCTGGAATTCATTAATATACACCGAGAGTGATTTATTGCTGCAGATACCAAATATATTTACAAGGAAATTACTTGTTAATACTGAACAATATACTAATATGCTATTTATCCAACAACTCAATTCGTTACCTTAAAACAATTACTTCAAATAAAAATAATTTATTCAACCGAACAGTTCTTTGGTTTCTCCAACGCCATCTACATATATTTAGTACACACAAATACTCTGCAAGCATTTTCACCTTATCAATTTTGTTTCTGTAAACATTATAAATATAAATGCATAGTCAAATTAAATTTTTTTCTGGGGTGACCAAGCATATGTTAGCTGCAACAGTCTGATATGTAATTTATTGCAGCATTAGTTTGCTGCAAGAAAACCTGCTTGATCCAGTACTGACATTTANGAAAACCTGCTTGATCCAGTACTGGCATTTATTTGTATGGATGTAGGGCAATACAGCTAGAGAATTGGTTTGTAATTTTCGTGACAAAGATATAGTAACAGTTTTTGTTAGTGCATTAATTTCTGCTNCAGTCTGATATGTAATTTATTGCAGCATTAGTTTGCTGCAAGAAAACCTGCTTGATCCAGTACTGACATTTATTTGTATGGATGTAGGGTTATACAGCTAGAGAATTGGTTTGTAATTTTCGTGACAAAGATATAGTAACAGTTTTTGTTAGTGCATTAATTTCTGCNATACAGCTAGAGAATTGGTTTGTAATTTTCGTGACAAAGATATAGTAACAGTTTTTGTTAGTGCATTAATTTCTGCTTATTAATGGTGTAAATAAGCCCAATGAAACAAGTTCAAACAGGAAACAAACAAGAAGTTACGTACATAGTTAATGAGCCAGAAATGTGCGCAATACTAGTGAGACAATTACAAATATACATGTCCCTTACTCGGGACAACTGCATTACAGAGGTAGGATTAGGAGCATACATTTCGGTTGTAATCAGCACACTCTATGTTTATCATAGATACTGCCAGCATATTAGGTTTAATTGAAATTATTTGGAACAATCAGCATACTAACATAAAATAACATATGTAGGCTGTTATGTTGGAAATATATGACAATATCCTTTAGTCATAAAAATTTTATTTACTACAAAAATATGACTTGTCTGAATTAGGTGAGAATCGGTAAAATGTTTCCCAAAACATGACATTTTTTTAAAATTCTTTAATGGGACGCTGTTTTTCAAAATGTTGGAGAAAATAAGTTATGTATGGACACATTTGATGTTTGTAATAAATGCTGCCAGCATACAAAGTTAACTTGAAATTTCTTTCATGGTTTTGTAGATACAGCATTCCAAACTTAAAAAGTATATATGGCAGCCATGTTTAAAATAAGTTTCCATTACACTTATAGAATATAAGTTTACATAGCCTGACGCAATACTATTTCCTTGTTGAATTTGGTATGTATCGGTTAATTGCTTCCCGAGTATGGCATACAAATGTTGTTTTCATATAGCTTTATCTTACAAAATGGCGGAGAAAAAACTTTGTATAGACAGATTTGATTACTCTAATAGATACTGTCAGCATAAAGAGTTAAATTTAAACTGGTTACATGGTTTCGTAGATATAGCATACTAAGCTAAGATATCTATAATGGCACCATTTTGAAAATAAGTGTTTGACCTATTTAAACATACACATTTACATNTAAGCTAAGATATCTATAATGGCACCATTTTGAAAATAAGTGTTTGACCTATTTAAACATACACATTTACATGGTATGCCGCAGCCCTCTTTGTCTGCCAAATTTTGTAGGACTAATCGTATAATACCGTGCAAAACTTTATAGCTAATCTTTCAGCACCATAATAGGAACAAGGTTGATTTTGTCACAAAATATTACAAAAACCTAATTTTCTCATAACCGCTATTTTACCAAATGGTGGGGAAATGTTTTGTGTGGACACATTTATTAAATGTAATAGGTACTGCCATCACAGAAAGTTCACTTTAAATTGGTTTCATGGTTTCATAGTTATAGCATAGGCCTACTAAGCTAAAATGTTTATATAATCGCCGTTTTAAAAATAAGTGTCCGACTTATTTACAACATACTGTTTCCATAGCTTGCCGTAGTATTACTTGTTTGCCAACTTTGGTGAGAATCAGTTGATTGTTTCCCCGTATATTATATACATATTTTTTCATGTAGTATTATCATATGAAATGGCTAACAAAATAGGTTATAATATTGGCATATTTTATGCTTATAATTAATACTTTCAGCATTTCATGTTTGGTCGAGATTGGTCAAACGGTATGGTAGAGACGGCAAATTAACCTACAACTTTTATATAACTGCAACTTAAAAAACAGCCGTATCAGTTTAAACCACATATAATTACATGGCCTACCTTATACTAACTACGTACCTGCTAAATTTGTTGCTAATAGGTTTGGTAGTTTCCAAGATAAATCTTTAAATATTTATTTCAAGAATGGGGAGAACATATCAATATTCCCTCATAAATACAATGCTTACATGATACACTGCCAACATGTTAAACACCGTCAACGTGTTAAATTTGGTTTAAATCGGTGAAACGCTCCCCGAGATGACATAGCAACCTGAATCGTAAAATGACCGCTATTTTTAAAATAAGCATCCAGCGTGGTGAGAAACTATAAAATATGTTCTTATTAAGAACTTGATATGTGCCGGGTGTGGTGAAATTCGGTTCACAGGTTCAAAAGTTTTCACGGAGGACACACACAGACACACAGTCACACAGACAGGAGAGTGATCTCATAAGCCTATCTTTCCTTCGGAAAGTAGGCCAAAGAGTAAAGCTGTAAAACTTGAAATATTCATATACCTACATGCCAGGTATTAGACAAATGTGTATTTATAAACGTTCAAATTTTGTACGTGTTCGCTTCGGCCGAAGTTAATAAGGCGTNCAGGTATTAGACAAATGTGTATTTATAAACGTTCAAATTTTGTACGTGTTCGCTTCGGCCGAAGTTAATAAGGCGTGGCATTTGGGAGCTAAAGTCCCAGGTTCGAAATTCGGCCGTACTTTTTCTTTTTTCCCCATGATAAGAAAACTAATTAACGTACTAGTTGAAGTATACAGTATTCAGATAGTAGGAAAGTTGCGTGTATTTGCGTAATTTTCTAATTTTCCATTTTCGTTATTATTAATACTATACCAACTTAGGAATATAGAAAATATAATATGTGTAAACCACCCGTCCATTTGATAGGGCATAATTTAATATTTCATTTTCTAAGCTAATATATTAATAACTTTTAAGTAGTAATTTTGATAGTTATTAATTTAAATTATGTTTAGAATTGTAATTTTTTTTTTTTTGCATTTTTTTTGATTTGTGTTAATGCTTTTTTCTAACTTTATGCTTGAGTTTAACTTTTTAGTTTTGTTTGTATTTCGCGTAGCATCAGTGGCAACCGGAAGTGGTTGTGCCTTGGCGTGCTTAGCGAGGCCCAGGACCTTGCGCAAGGACTTCTTCTCGGCGGGAAGTTAGAACGCAGCGGACGTTGCCGCAAACGCGGGATTTTCCATCAGAAAATCCCCGACAACATTTTAGCATCACGTGTGAGTTTGCGTGTTAGGCGGCCTCGACGTGATAGAAGAAGTCGGAGATCTTGCTGATTGCATTAATTATTTCTAGNGTGAGTTTGCGTGTTAGGCGGCCTCGACGTGATAGAAGAAGTCGGAGATCTTGCTGATTGCATTAATTATTTCTAGCGAGAACTTTGCTTTTCCGGAAGATGCCATTACGTCATTCACGGTGGGTATGATGACGTTGTTTTACGTACTCGCACCACCGCTTGTGTTCGGCCGACGACGGAGTCCCTAACCCCCAGCAAACTGTTTAAATTGACATTTTATTAATAACACTATAGTTTACAATACTTTTTAATTAACTGGCACAAGTATTGTTACCGTGACTCAGAGGTCCTCATTTGTATGGTCACTACCGGCAATCGCTAGTGAATGACAAATTACTAATTTTGACTAACATAACTTCTTAAAATACTGTTTTAAAGTAATTTTAAACATTTTCTAACATTTTATCTGTGGAATTTTCAAACGAGTGTGCATATTGAGAAGAAATTTGAACATTATTTTCACCTAATTTATTGTGATAAGTTACTTTTATAGAATTACCTATGTTTATTTATATTTTGGGAGGAGCGTGGTAATTTTGCAGCCAGAAACGCAGATTGCATATTTATTTTCATTCAGCAATCTTTTAGTCGTCAACACGCTATTCAGTACGCTAATAAATACATATGCCAATGTTACATTGTTAGTCCCTAAACTGGTTTTCTTGGGATGGTTATGTCTTTACTGAGTTTTTTCTGTACTACCTTTTACCCGCGGCTTCGCTCGCGTATTTGTAGTAACAAACTTATAGCGAGAAATAACGGTATTTGTTAGTAGACAGACACTGATCATAAACACAGAACAGAGCACTATTTTAGGACGCTACTATACACGATGTTGTGAGTCTTTCCATCTGGCGCTAAGACGTGGAGATACTGGGCATTGGGCACACGCGAACATGCGACATAGAGCTGGCCCTGAGAGAAGCACGGGTTTTCCAAGTGCACCCCCGCTACCTGTAATGTTTACACTTGCGCTTTGTTTATTGTAATAGCGAAACTAAGCTTGAGAGGAAATTGCAGCTTCTTGAATTGGAACGGGAGGTCTGCGGGGATTATAGGGATCCGGGGTATTATTACATTCCCGCCTTTTCCTCCTCCTGTCAGAATAGTGGCACCAATTATGTTCCGCCCAAGTTGTGTGACGCGAAACCTCGTCCAGTTACATAATCGCGGTGCATCTAAATTTCGCATAAGCATGACCGGAACGCCAAATTATAATTGGAGTTTACGTGAGGGGACACTGACATCTCTAGAGAATTCAGGAACTCTACAGGATATGAAGTGCTCTGTTCTGTGTCCATGTCTGTGTCTACTGACAAATACTCCGTTGTTTCTCCTTGCACCTCTTTCAAAATGCTGGTATTAATGTTATTGAGACGATGCTCTTGAAAGACGGGATTTTCGTTTGCGAGGCATTATTTACTTAACAGACTATGAAAAACTAAACAAAACAAACAGTCGAAAAAGTAAACAAAAACAAATACCAACCAACAGATCCAAATAAAAGTGCAAATCAGTACCAAAGTTCAATCCAGTCTAATAAATTGAACAATATTCGAATGTTTTTAAACAACAAAACCAAAACGAAAAGTGAATCAAAGGAAATCAAAAACAAATGCAGTCAATTTAAACTATTTAAACGCCATATACTGTCAATTTTTAAAACTACAATTGGTTTGTCGTTTAACATAGAATGATTAAAGGAAATTACATATTGAGTAAATTTTTTGAGATATTTTCTCGGAATAAAAAGTAGCATACGTCACTTCTCGGCCCTCCAACTATCTCTGTGCAAAAAATCACGTCGATCCGTTGTTCCGTTGCGGCGTGCAAGAAGGACAAACAAACACACTTTCGCATTTATAATATTAGTTAGGATTGTATCAGCGTTCTCTTTCAGTCACGAATGTGTTTCTGATACTACTGTATCACGTTCTGAAATTTCACATCATTAATATTAATGGCCACGGCCCAGTCATGCACAGTTTAACAAGTTTCGCATATCACAGAGACCCACAAATATTTAGTTCCACCAACCAAATCTTTTACAAGTTTGGAGCAAGCAAATAAAAATCAGGAATTAATTTGGTTGTAGCAACCAAATATTTAATTGCCGCCATACAAAAAATGTCTTTGGTTACTTCAAACAAACTTTGTTATATTATACAAAACCTTTTTCTCGGCGTAGCGTTAACGATAGATTACTTCCCGGGCCGCGGTGTTACCTCCTCGGGCCCCGCCCGAGGCATCATCCCCTCTTCCAGAGATGCGTGCCCTCACAACCTCACGATGTCTCCACCCCCCCTTCTTAAACTGCTCTCTGGCTTCCTGAGGCGAACCCCTTCTTCGCTGATTACCGCCGGCCAAAGTCACACGTCCAGATCGTCATCTTATATATTGTTTTATTTTAGTGACCATGCCATCACTATTGTTTCTCCACCAGTACTTAAATTAATACTAATTTTTGTTATTATAAAGATTATGCTGTTGCATGAAGATATATTTTATTTTAATTCATAGGTGTTAAGGGAGTTATGCAACTTACAAGAGGTAAATTGAATGCTGCGTAGTTAGCTGGCATGTACACTGAAGAGCCAAAAAAAACTGGTACACCTGCCTAATATCGTGTAGGGACCCAGAAATCACGCAGAAGTGCCGCAAGACGACGTGGCATGGACTCGACTAATGTCTGAAGGTATGCAGGCAGCAATTTACACCATGAATCCTGCAGGGCAGTCCACACATTCATAGGAGTGCGAGGCGGTGGAGATCTCTTCTGAATAGCACATTGCAAGGCATCCCAAATATGCTCAATAATGTTCATGTCTGGTGATTTAGGTGACCAATGGAAGTGTCTAAAGTCAGAAGAGTGTTTCTGGAGCCACTCGGTAGCAAATCTCGACGTGTGGGGTGTCGCATTGTCCTGCTGGAAATGTCCACGTCCGTCGGAATGTACAATGGACATGAATGGGTGCAGGTGATCGGACAGGATGCTTTCGTATCTGTCACCTGTCAGAGTCGTATCTAGACGTATCAGGCGTTCCATTTCACGCCAACTGCACACGCCCCATACCATGACAAAGCCTTCACCAGCGTGAACAGTCACCTGTTGACATGAAGGGTCCATGGATTCATGAGGATTCTCCATACCCGTACACGTCCATCCGCCCGATACAAATGGAAACGAGACTTGTCAGACCAGGCAACGTGTTTCCAGTCATCAACAGTCCAATAGCGGTGTTGGCGGGCCCAGGCGAGGCGTAAAGCTTTGTGTCGTGCAGTCAACAACGGTACACGAGTGGTCCTTCGGCTCCGAAAGCCCATATCAATGATGGTCCGTTGAATAGTTCGCACGCTGGCACTTGTTGATGCCCCAGCATTGAAATGTGCGCCAATTTGAGTAATGGTTGCACGTCTGTCACGTTTAATGATTCACGTCAGTCGTCGTTTGTCCCGTTCGTTCACGATCTTTTTCCGGCCGCAGCGATGTAGAAGATTTGATGTTTTACCGGATTCCCGATATTCACGGTACACTCGTCAAATGGTCGTACGCGAAAATCCAAATGGTTTCGCTACCTCGGAGATGCTATGTCCCATCTCTCGTGCGCCGACTATAACACCACGTTCAAACCCACTTAAATCTTGATAACCTGCCATTATAGCAGCAGTAACCGATCTAGCAACTTTGCCAGACGCTTGNTATAGCAGCAGTAACCGATCTAGCTGCCGACCGCATCGCGTTTCTCTGATTGGTTCCGTACCTCTGTTATTTGCATACGCACGCCTATACCAGTTTTTTTTACACTCCAGTGTATATTGCCTTGGAGACGAGTAAACAGAAAGGTTTGTATTTAGGCAAGTATTAAGTTACTCATTTTGTAACCAGGTATATATTTAATAAAATTTGCATGTGCAAGTTGGTATACATGATGGTGGATATATAAACTGTTATGTAGTTTCATTGATCAGAATTTCTTTAAGTATACTACTAGATTTGCCACGAAGTAATTATGTAGGAATGCAAGCAATATATTATAGATTTAGGCAAGGATTTCATTCAACAAGAAAGTTTATTTTTAATTAGACATGTTAATGATATATGTATGAGAGTATACACGTAATTTGCTCATTTATTTAATTGTACGTACTTGTACAAGTAGAAGTGTAAGTTGGCAGATTTGTAGGTAAGCAAACAGATGCTCGTATAGAATGTGATAATCGCAGTTTTGTAGGAATAGATTTAAGAATTTTGGTATGTAGAATAATACATGTATGCGCATTGTATATGTATATCGATAGGTAGACATTTAGGACTGTAAGTTACATAAGTAATTATTTGGGTATTCAGTGTGTGCAAAGGTAAGTAGGAAGGTAAGTGAGAATGGACGTATGTAGGAAGGTGAATATATCCATTGACTTTTAGGTGTTTAACTAAGTTCTTTAATTATAAGTGAATTTTACGTATGCAGGTAAGTACATAGGGGAATTGATGGTAAGACAGGTTTGGAGGTAGGTAGTGTTTATATATATTATTTATATATATTATATATATATATATGCCTGTAAGCAGATGGACAGTTATAGACCCCAAATGAATTGTCAATCATAACAAATTTGAATTATTATTTGAATTTTCAGAGCATTACCTGTTTCATATTACTATCCATGAAAGGTATTCTTGTACAAATTTCGTGTAAGATATAGATGTGCCGATGCGCTGATTGTTTGGTGAAAGATTCAGCAAGCTTTTCAGTTGGATAGGCTGCCTTTGTGTTTAATCACTCTCTTATAGTCGTATTTATAGATACTTGCGAATACATTTTAGGAACAAACGGAAAAATATAACTTTTTAGAAATATGGTAGTTCAACGTTCCTTGTTTCGATTGGGTTGAGCTAAGGCTAGCTAAAAATGGAAAGGTGGCACAGAATACATCAGTGAGAGTTGAATTTTTTCTATGTATTTTGCAACTTTGTGCTGCAACAAGATTACACGAAACACTTAATTGATTCCCGCACTAGAAAATTGAAACAATAATTTTGTGAAATATTCGGAAAGTGAACAATTGGTGATATCAGTTGTTTTATATTATCTACATAAAGTTTTTTTGTTGACAAAATGATTCTCTACTTTACTTTGGTCTCATAAAGGGTGACGCGTTCCGGGTCCCGAAAGACAGTTTATTCGTCAGAAGATACGCTCTGGCGAAACTCACAGGCGGACGACCGCAATAAATACTAAGGGTTTTGCGGACATGCTGGAAAATGACGCCAGGAAGACGCTGCCGCGCCTCGCAGCTGCAAGATGTGCTACCAAAGGTTCCTGCTCGTGCAAATGTTCCTGCACGTGCAGACGATATCCAGAGACAGCGGAAGACACACGTGCGCGGGCACAGCTGCGTTCGCAGCTGCCAAGGGACGCCGAGCTCACACCATCGGCTGCGTCTGTCCCAGGCTGGCTACCGCAATAAACGATGAGAGATTTTGGCGAGCGGGCGGGAATAATAGCAACACGATATCCGGGGACAGCGGAAGGAACACGTGCGCCGAACCAAGAGGCCACCCAAGTGTTCCCGCACATGCAGAACGGAACAAAAAACTTCCATGCCAGAAGCNTTCCCGCACGTGCAGAACGGAACAACAAACTTCCATGCCAGAATCAAGGGGCGACGCCGGGCCCGCCGGGCCACATGCGGATCACAGGAGCAGCGGCCACGTGTTTTACGACCCAGGGGGACGCGGCAAGCTGCCCGGCCACGTGCAGAGGGGATGCTAGTTCAATATGGCGAACGAGCATACAAAAATGGGAGGAAAAGGGAGGAACGGATCAGTCAGCCTTCGTCAAACGAGGAGTGTGGACCGGAGCCGAGAGAAACGAGTTCACGAGAATGCATCAAGACGTCAACGTCAGTCGAAGACCGTCAAGCGAGACGTGCGGAAGGAAGAGTCCGAGAAAACCGGCAGTCGGCCGACGGGAATCGAGGAGTGCGGAGTGAATCCGGGACGAGACGCCAACGGCAGTCGGCCGTCGTCAAACGAGCAGTACGGAGTGGAGCCGAGAGGAGGCGTCGAGACGCCCACCAAGTGCCGGAGCAGTCCCAGGTCACCAGCTGGGAGATGAACCATCGCCTCGAGACAAGCTAAGTAGAAACATACCGGAAGTGCGACGAACCTTGCTCCCCCACGGCGCAAATCTCCGAGTCAAGCCTTACGTAGCCTATGTAGCAAAAGGGGAGGGGAGAGTTGTCTCGTGTGTTCCTGTAGAAGTGACCCTGTTAGGCATAAATAAAACTGACTTATGGTAACTTAAAAACAAGGTGAATTTATTTGGTAAATTTGACCTAGGGACAATAGTGTCGGCGTATTCCTACGCCCTAACACTGAGGGCTAGCATCAATTGCTGGTGCCTTACGCAGAGAGCAGATTCCATACCTACTTATAAACCATAGCATTGGGCAGGTATCACGGGATATAAAAACAATATGGGCACCCTAAGATCATAATTAAGTTTTGATTCCTTGTATGCAGGGATTCGTACGGTATCCATATGCTAGCTCCCCCGCCCTTCAGTAATTGAAGACAGCTGTTATGGTGGGAGGTAGCCATGGCCTGATTCGCGGACAAGTTTGTCCAATCCTTGTAATGTCACGAAGTCCACGGCCTGTAGTTGGTATGTTTCCTGCATGCGCAGGCGTGCAGGTCTCAGCCCTGGGACTCACTTCGATCCTAACTGAGCCTTGGACTTCCCCATCCATTCTGCAGTTCACGGCAGTTTAGGGGCAAGTGTTCATATTATATTCCCCGAGGTAAAGTAGTGTATGTTACTTCCCGGCCCTCCAACTATCTCTATGCAAAAAAATCACGTCAATCCGTTGCAACGTGAAAGAACGACTGACAAACCAACACAATTTCGCATTTATGATATAAGTTAGGATGCTCGGATTTTGTTTGTTGATTACTTATTGTTAGACTCGACATGTCAAATTGTGTGTTATATTTCCACCTGCATTAATGTGCCTGGGATAAAGAATATATTTCCAGTTTGTGGAGGAAACATAAACAATGGGTTGGTGGAACGATCAGTAAACAAACATTTGATGATTTGTATTACTGAATCATACACTACACACATAACAATTTTTGTGTTAAAACCAATTAAGCGTTCCTGTATACATGTATTATGCCGGTATCAAAAGGAGCCCTATAAAATAATGCGTGTAAATGAGATCATACTTTGAAAACAGAGTTAACTTTACAAATAGTATAAAAGTGAATTTGTGGGCAAATTTTTTTTTCTTAGAATTTAAACAAAGAGTTATTGATATTTATGAGCCTACTTTCCTCAACATGGGTGCAATAAAATTTTTAAATAATTTCTCAATAGCTCATTTGGTAGGTTGAACTTGTCGTCTCGTTGAAAGCAATGTCAGTAGAGATGAAACCAGAAACATATGCTTCAGTAGTGAGACAATTAAAAATACACACGCACGTGTCTTACCCGGGACTCGAACCCAGATAACCTCGTACCATAAACTGGTGTACAATCAACTTCATTACGGAGGTAGGATTCGAGCATGTACTTCGAATAAAATAGGTCTGATGCTTCGAATTATAGGGTTTAATAACCTGAATATTTACAAGGTCGTCAATAAAAAAAAAGAATGAGCCGCTTAAAACAAGCAAGTTTACATGGCCCACTATGGCGCTACTTGTGTGGAGAATTTGGTAAAAATGGGTCCATTGGTCCCTAAGATATGGCATAAAACCTCCCTATTTTTCAAGTGAATATATTCATAAATGGAGGACAAAAAGTTATGTATTAGCATTTTTGATTCATGTATACTGCAAGTATACAAAGTAAAGTTAAAATCGATTACATAGTTACACAGATATAGCACACCTAGCTAAAATATTTTATAGCCACCATTATGAAAATAAGTGTATGGCACACTTAAAAATATATTTAGTTATATGGCCTACCACAGTTCAACTCCTTCACCAAATTTGGTAAGAGTGGGTTGATTGTTTCCCGAGATATGACATAAAAATTTAAATTTTATTATGGGTCTAACTTACAAAACGGCAAAGAAATGAGGCTGTGTATTGATAAATTTGATGGTTGTAATATATACTGCCTGTATACAAAGTTCAGTTGGAATTTGTTTCGTTAATAAAATGCACTGAGCTAAAATATTTAATTAGCCACCGTTTTGAAAATAAGTTTCTGACATACTTAAAACATATTTTATCACATTATTTGCCGCAGTACTACTTATTTGCCACATTTTGTAGGAATCTATGTCTGCCGAGATATGACATAAAAACTTTATTTATTCGTGTTGCGCTATCTACGAAAAGTAGGTTAAAAGTATTTATTTACTAGGATTGTTATGTATTTGATGTAATATAATTAAAGATAAAGGTAAACTTACTTTAGACCAAGCGATTCTGTAAGTTCTTTAACCTTTGTTTACGGACACTTACAATAATTCGAAAGAGGAAAATTGTTTGTCCTTGAAGCAGCAGGAGAGTTAATACCCGTCAAAAGTATCAAATAAATATTAAATACAGCTACAATAATATGCAAAGCGCAAAGGGGTTTGATTGCCACAACTAGTCGCAGAGCATATGCCGAGCAATGTATGTACATCCAGTAGTGAAGTAAAGCGACTGTCGTTTTATACAGACATTCATCAGGTCTCGAATCAGCGAAAGCCAACCTGCTTTCTAAAGTATTGAATTATACTTTTTAAAATCACTTTTTCAGACTGCCTCCGCAGAATGAACGTGGATTATGAATGGAACATAGGTGTCGAATTAAATGTCCACGCTTTCCTCATGTATGTGAATAGTTTTGAAAATGTTTTAGTTTTGCAATTTCAGAGGTTAAGACGAAAGTAAAGTCGTCGTGTATGCCATGGATTTCACCCAAATGGACAGAACATTAATGGAAAAGAAATATAAAATGGCGGCAACTGACTGGAATGATAGAGCACGAGCGCCGATAATCGTGGACATAAGCTAAGAAATGGCGTATTCCTTGCGAAACAGAAATCATTGAGCAAGTACTTTAACGTTCAAGCCCCTCTCTGCGCAGGTAATACGTCCTTCTAATACTAAATACTATGTCAGATTCCAGTTTCCCAAAGACACATTTTAGTATACTTGTTGTTTAAACACGTTTTCTTACCAGAAAGTTTTCATATAGACATTTAAGACTTAGAATAGGGAAGATGTAAATTTTTTCAGCCCACTTCCTTTTGAAAAAAAAAATGGTTATGAGATAACCCTACTGCGTCATTGCGTGTGTGTATGTGTGTGCATGCGTGCACGCGCATGTCCACATGCCCACGTATCAGCTGCTCAGAAAATGTTTTCACCACCTTCACCAAACTTCAGATGTCATTGTTTTCTATAATATAAAATGATTCTTTGTCATAATGGCGCCGCAAATATGTTTTCTGTCATTCATCATATTTCAGGAAAAGTAAGGCATACTTGTACGGCTTATACAATATGTTCTCGCAAGTGTATTGCAACGGATGGAATGGTGGTTCTACACTACTACAGGATGAACAGTTCGTGTGACTTGTGGCCTAAGTCAACTGGAGATAACATGCATTTAGTTAAAAATACCGGAAGTTGTTATAAATTAAAGAAAACAAATTCTCAAAATGCGTCGACCTCTAAAGAGGTAAATAATATCCCTTGTCAGAAATAAAATAGGCGTTGCTACTCACACAACACAGTAGGCGTTGTAGCCCTGAGTATTTGATAAAATTACAAGGTGGACTATGAATTAATGAGCACGTTCAAGCGAACAGGAAGAAAACAGCCCCCACACAAATACACTGAGCGGCTCGTGTGGCGAATGTGTCGCTGTTTGAACTGCCAGCGACACATCCAAAGTCAAGCGCGTTACCACACTCACTTCTAGGCCTCACAACTTCTCTTAGCCAAGCTAGTGACGTCACGAAATGGGACAAGCATAGGCCAATATGGCTGGCAGCTTGGTTAGTTTATGCATTTGGCGGGGTTTATTCTAATGTTAACTGTCGCTCATAGCGTAACAATACACCCCGGTGTTCAAAGTTATGCTGTTCAGCGACTTGGAAATAACTGATAGGCTATAAATTACACGTCATTAAGTTCCCTGATAATGATGATGAGTAAATGCTTGGTTGAACGCTATTTCATGAGAGAATTTCGTGCCCAGAAAGCATCTTACGTGTAATTAGATACATTACTTCCCGGGCAGTGATGTTGCCTCTACGAGCTCGGAGACATCTCCCCCTCTTCCAGAGCTGTACGATCTCACAATTTCGCCGTATCTCCACCCTCAGTGCTTAAACTGGTCAGCAACTCCCCACCCTTCCTGAGGCGAACCCCTGTTTTATAAAACATGGGTTCGCCTCAGAAAAGTTTTAACCTTTTTATTTCAAACTTTTTCTATTATTTATTTTTATAATTTTTTATTTAAAGTCCCATACTCCGATTGTAAAATAAGGTTTTTGTTCAATATCCCGGAAAAATTGTGTTCGAAGGGCGACAGAATAATAGCTTTCTGGATTCTTACAACATATCGCACATTTACAAAACTATGTACAAAATTTTTTTTGTTGTGTATTGTGTAATTTAAAACGATTAATTTATTTCAGCCAAAACTTTTTATTCTAACATTCTTAGTTAGCACATATGGCTAATTCTCAAGAACTTGCGAAAAATGACCTTGCTAGATAAAAATAATATAAGTTGATGGAATTGACGATTTTGTCTATAAAGTACATAGTACGTAAGTGACTTATCTCACTGACTAGGTGGTCCCCAACTTTCCGTAGTTTCAATCCAAAAGAGCGGTAATGAAAAAAAATCTATTTTTATATAATTTCTATATTAGAGCCTACATGGCTGAATCAAAAGGTAAATCATAATTTTTTTTTCAAAATATAAATTTATTTACAAATGACAAACGTTTGTTTTTTAACATATTTATATGTATTCTTTTTAAATTACTGAGATCTTTAGTACTTCTATCAACTAATTATTAGTATTTTAACTCACAACGAGCTTTATCTTACCTAAATTGAATAAGATTAAAAACTAATTTGATTAGTAAAGAAAAACTAACTTATAACATAAAAATTAAATCTGCTTGAGATAAATAAAAATAATACTGGCACTTGTTGAACTAGAATTTTTTTAAAAGAATATTTTTTAGTTTTTATGACTTGAACTTTAATTATAAATGATTTATTTCTACCACAGAATAACAACAATTTTTTATTAACTTTGGTGCTTTAATCTTTTATAAGTTCGACTCCCAAGAATATAGCTCTTCATCTTTTATTACTGGCCATCTCCATGCCTTTGTTCCTTTTTTCATACATCTCACCATTGCTCCATCTTCAAAAACTGAAATTACTTCGCCAGGGTAAATTTTAGTATCCCATTTACTTTCCAAAGACCACCACTTTTGTAAGTGTCATGTTTAAAAAAAACGTTCCTCACAAAGACAATAGGGACTAATTTATTCTTTTTTAAGAGATTTGGCTTGTATTTCTTCTTCTCTTTGCGTTTGTTTCCTGGAGTTTTATAACTTTCCTCTAATTGCTAAATAATAACTCCTGATAAAAGTAGATTTTTTTTACTACCGGTGGGTCCTTTATATTTTTCCAAAGCGATGACACCTTAGCTAGAGAGGAAGATCGATCAACTTGTTTAGCACCTCTGGAACTCCTCTTCCGATATTTTTTCACTCATCCTTTTGTCTCATTTAACTTTTTCTCTAATTTGGAAATTTTAGCATACATTATTGCTCTACAGTTTTTTAATTGCCGTCTTCTACGAGCAGCTATTATCTCATTATTAATATTAACTTGATCAATTAGCGACGCTGGACTAGGAGGCCATTTTGCATCTACTGATCTTTTTAAATTTTGGCGTGCTCGTGACTTTTTATCCCTGTAAATTTTACTGTTAACTCTCCACTGCTTTTCCTTCTGTCATCGTTCTCTCGAACTCATAAGATACCTGTTTTACATGTCCCTTTTCATTCTCACGGAGTTTTGTTAAAGCTTCAGGGTCTGCTTTCATTCTTTCTCTGCGTTGTCTGTAATATTTTTTATTTTATTTTAGCTTCTGTTTCGTTAAGCTCCCTTTTTTTTAACATGATTTCCAAAGCCAAAAACCTAAAACTTAGAAAGCATGTATGTCACACAAAACTAAAAATACAATTGCTTCTATGTATTTATTATATTTAAGCTAGTATAAGAATCATACATCATTCCCTCATAAATGATCATTCCATCATTTAAAAACTTAATGACGGAATGGTGATGATGGATTGACGAAATCAAACTAAAACCAACAAAAAGTTGTCGTAAATAACTTAATTTGCTTTGTAATTGGAGGCAAATTTTTTACCTCCTAAACATGTAAGACAACAAACATATTATAACAAAATAAAATAATTACCTTCTTTAAATATATAGTGAAGGAATGATGGATGGAAATGTAACACTTAAATAATTAAACGAAAATTATTTTGCGTATACAAATCTCTTCGCGTAGGGCAACAATCATGATATCGTTACGTTGACAGTTTGCGAACTATTAAAAATCCATGAGCGCGGGAACGTATGATGGAGTTTAAAAGTACAATTCAACTGTCAATAAAATGAGAGTGAATTATATTTTTTGTGACACGGGTGAAAAGGGCGTTTTATAATTATTTTGTTCTCTGAACTTAATAAAAAGGATATTTACCGTAAGTTACAGTATTTTTAAAGTAATTTATGAAATTCAAATATACATTTTCATAAAACGAACTGAATAAATGTTTTAATATCATTTTAAAATTGGGTAAGGTATATGATGAGGGTAATAATTTTTAGGGTATTGCGTTGACCATTATTTTGTATCTTCAAGCAACAACGCTAAACTGATGTATGGTACAAGTATCTATAGTGGTATAGTGTCCGTAAAAATTACTAAGTTAATAACGTACTGTTAATTACGTATGAAACTGTGTATGGACACAATTTTTGTAATTTCTTGAGAACTGGTTATATAACTTTGTAACCTATTTTCCTAGGGAACAAAGGATTATGAAATCATCAACCCACCTATGTGCCTAAAAGCCTGTCTGTGCTTCCTTATCAATTTGGAACTTACTCAACAAATATTCGTGTTGAAGTGGTTATGAGATTTGAAACGTCTGATTCAGTTGTCATGATTTTTACTAGACTTTAAGTATTGACTTCGGAAATATCCATCACACCAAAACTTTTGCATCAGGTAGTTTCAGCTTTCAATAATCAACAAGAATAGCATAATACATACATATAATGATTCCATTCATGCATACAAGTTTAAGGAAGCATATCGATTTTCAACAATTTTCTTTTAATGATTCCTAGGTAATTTGATAAAATATAAAAATTTTAAAAAATCTGCACTTCTGCCATAAATTGTCCAATCGTAAATATCACCATACAATATAACATTTAAAACCACAATTTTAGTCCTACTGATGAGTAAAACCATTTTCTGGTTAGAGGATTAGAACTGTTCACACGATTTTGACGAAATATCCTTCTGCTAAATGCGTTTATGATAGTGTGAAACGTACACTGAACAACGGAATGAAGTTATTAGAAAACAATACAAATATTGGGTGACGTAAATTGCACGCGATATATTTGCCACCCGTTGTTTAAAATTGTTCTTCAATGATACAATTTGAAATTTCTAGTAGTCACAAGTACGTATTTGGACTTTGTTAGGCTTAGATTTTTTCCTTATCCGATATTTACTTTACTGTAGCCATTTGGCCTTCGGCATTTTTTTTTAACGGAAATCTGATACTTTGACCATACGCAGTGAACCATTGAGTGACATAAATTGTCGACATTTTCTTCGGAAAAATCTTGCTGGTTTCTTTAATAAATAACTTATAACTTAAAATAGTGGAATTAATAAACAATGTTACAAAAAATTAAGAGGAAGAAATTATTCGAATTCGACACTCTTCATCAGGGTTTAGAACAGACATTTAAAATGTATTTTTCTTAACACTTGTTTATAATCGAACGGATATTTATGTACTATTTTGTCGCAATGAAGCGTAAATACAGATAGTCAATTGCAGACAGTGGCCATATTCTGCACTTGTCACAATTAATCTCTTTCAAAATCAGAAAAACTTTTAAACCGATTTCATTGCCGTATAAAGACCTACAATTAATTGTAGAGATTTTTGAAAGATTATTGCAACGGGGATGAAAAAGTGAAATATTTTGAACATACGCCATTGCTACACAATGTTATCACAGGAAACTAAGTCTGAAACATGAAACAATCACGAAAAACGAGCCGACAGCGTAGCAATGGCGTATGTTCGAAATATCTCACTTAATCATCTCTAATTGTACTTCCTCAAACTTTACGATATCTTTCTCCTTAACGAGCAAAGTGACATCACTAATTCTGGGATATATACAGCCCGTAGTCGTCGATAGTTTTCGATCCTTGTACCTTACCACAGGACTGCATTGTGTCGTGGAATACAGCCTCTAAGTCCATTCCTGTGCCGCAGTCATCCGACAAATATGCGTATGGGTTTCTCATTACTTGCACTTGTAATTGTTTAGTTTTTTTTTTTTTAAATTAAGAATCGCTCGGAAACTTGTTGGCCAATTTTTTATGGGGTACTGCAGTGAAAATGGTGCGGATTTTAATTCCATTAATTTGTTGATTGCCGTTGAGAACCTATGAAACTCGCCTCGCATTAATTTTATTAGAGTAACAATTACGAACATTCTTCGAAAACTGGTATTTTGAAACAAATTCAATCCCTTTAGAGTTAGATGTGCCTTGAGTAATTCTCAGGATTGTTAAGCTCCCAGAAATGACAATTAACATGACGCCAGCTTTATAGAGATTCTTTGCAACAATGCAAAATTTAGTTCATTTCCATACTATTGCTGTCACTGTGAGTGAACATGCGCCGATATGCAATACACATGCCGTAATACAATATGATGTTATGAATTTATAAAAGCTTGCGAGTTGAGATAAATACGTCAGTTATATACCACACCAAAAGTTTCTGCTGTGCAGTTTACAGTTAGCGTAAAGCGTTGGCTTGCACTTATCAGCGGATAGAAGCAAGCTGAGCTAATGGCGATATCCTCAACAAAGGACGCGCGGAGAGCCGTGCTGTCTGCAATGTCGCCACACTGCGTGTTTTTACTCAGCAATTATCGCCTGGCCTCGTGCGTTGCAGAACAGCCCACACGCACGATCTCTCAGTCCTATGTTCTGCGTGACGAACCGTTCTTTGCAGCAGACTCACACCGAAGTTCAATCAATAAATAAGCGTAATCACTCTGGCCAGGTCAACGTACTTTCTTATCAGTTTCGTGTCCCTCGGAATTCTTTGAACCTCCAATAACTGCTCTATTTCGAGAAAAACACAAGTCTGTAAGTACTGAGCTTGGGATGAATGTTACCTGTTCNCCTGGCCTCGTGCGTTGCAGAACAGCCCACACGCACGATCTCTCAGTCCTATGTTCTGCGTGACGAACCGTTCTTCGCAGCAGACTCACACCGAAGTTCAATCAATAAATAAGCGTAATCACTCTGGCCAGGTCAACGTACTTTCTTATCAGTTTCGTGTCCCTCGGAATTCTTTTAACCTCCAATAACTGCTCTATTTCGAGAAAAACACAAGTCTGTAAGTACTGAGCTTGGGATGAATGTTACCTGTTCNAACCTCCAATAACTGCTCTATTTCGAGAAAAACACAAGTCTGTAAGTACTGAGCTTGGGATGAATGTTACCTGTTCAATATAAAATCGTAAAGATGGACCGAAAAATGAATAAAAACTAATGCAAAGTAAATCTGAAGTGTATAAGTTGTTATGCGAAAAGAAAGACAGCCCAAATGTCGCCAATTCTGTGATTTTACTCTCAGTTTCAGTATTCTCAACATTTCGACCCTCGTATTGATAGTTCCTATATAACTTAGTTGTACTGTTCCATTCCTTGCAAATTAAATATATTTAGGAATTAAATTTGTTTTTTAAAGAGTAACAAGTCACCATCACAATCTCTGCGAAATTATTCATTAGTAGAAATTTGAATGAATTTTGTTTATAAGCCGTATTTGAACTTGAAAACTTAAAGTCGGTTGGTCCCCTTTCGTATAACCTAAACCCATTTTTTTCCCCCGTTAGCTATCAGAAACACACACACGCAAGGGAAAAAAAAAGATTTATTGGGCTGGTTCTTATTTGCATAAATAAGTCCAGTTATCTTTTAGCGATAGCTTGAACCACAACAGACAACTCACGAAATACTAGATTTTAGTTCAATGTCAAGTTTAAACACTTCCTGTTTTTTCCGGCTTTCCATTTCTACAAATGTCGATGATCTCAACTGCCTGCATATCTACAAAACTATTTATAACCTCTTAAACAGCACTATGTCGTAATTCGTAATAGAAAGTAACTCAATATGGCGATCACCTCTAGAGTCTGTTTTGATTTTTAAACATTTAAATGTTTATCTTATTTTCCTATTTTTATTATTCAATAAAAGCCATAATTTTATAATTTTTTTCGAAGTACTGTTTAACTGGCCGACATCATTGTCTGGTACTATTTCCTTACAAACAAAAACAAGTGGACCACATATTTTTTGCACAGTGACATGTCTAAAATCACAATCTTAATGTTTTTGGGACGGAAAAATAATGGAACTAACTCACTTACCGAAGTGAGATAACTCAAATTAATATTGAAATAAAAAGCCACGAATTACAGTACTTCAATAAATCGATGAGGCAGATCGATCTCGCTGGTTGCGCACAACCTGTCTCCGTGCCGCAACATTGAACTGTTTTTCTGCCAACACGTCTAGCAAAAACAGCATGGCTTGGACTTGAGGATAAAACACTGATTAGTAAACAAGTGCTTGACATATTTGTATACTACCTCCAACCACTTTATAAAGCAGTTTGATTTAATTCAGATGNATTAGTAAACAAGTGCTTGACATATTTGTATACTACCTCCAACCACTTTATAAAGCAGTTTGATTTAATTCAGATTAACATAAATATCGTTATAAAAGTGCTTGACTTCTGAAAATTGAGATATAAACAAACACGTTCATCACTGCAGACCATGTGACTTTGACAGTTATGTNCCACTGAAAATTGAGATATAAACAAACACGTTCATCACTGCAGACCATGTGACTTTGACAGTTATGTTCTTTGAGGTAAGTCAATGTTAGGTACATGCGCAGAAGACGAATAATCGCTCATCTTAGTCTACGGTCTGCGCCTCAGATGCCGCTAGGAGGGGGGAACGGTGAAGACAGCAGTCCACTCCCGCCATCATTACGGCCCTGCCTAATTCACGTAATTCTGTGGCTTCACACTCAACTACAAGATGCTGTATGTTCGTCTGACTTCTGCCATTGGCTAGCAACCTGTGTCGCACGTCCTAAGGTCGGTTTTAACTGCTCAAGTCGAACAGCCAATCTCCAGGAAAGCGATGAGACAGTAAGTGATGCCGTATATCTGCCAGTAGCCAATGAAACCTCAAATTGCGCTCAAGTTGCTATAGGAGAGTGAAAACCAGCTTGTTACCAACTAATAAAGCAAATCTNGCTGTATGTTCGTCTGACTTCTGCCATTGGCTAGCAACCTGTGTCGCACGTCCTAAGGTCGGTTTTAACTGCTCAGGTCGAACAGCCAATCTCCAGTAAAGCGATGAGACAGTAAGTGATGCCGTATATCTGCCAGTAGCTAATGAAACCTCAAATTGCGCTCAAGTTGCTATAGGAGAGTGAAAACCAGCTTGTTACCAACTAATAACGCAAATCTNAATGAAACCTCAAATTGCGCTCAAGTTGCTATAGGAGAGTGAAAACCAGCTTGTTACCAACTAATAACGCAAATCTGGTAGATCTGTATGACCAGTGAAGTGACGAGCACGGAGCTGGTTGGCAGACACGCAGGTGGAACAGAAACACTGTGGAGGCGGATATCTGACTATGCATGGACTTTCTGTCTCTGACTGTGCGATATGGCGATATATCAACCAAAAAACTATATTTCTAAAATATCAAACTGCGATATTGTCTAAAAATGTAGAGCAATAGGCGTATATCGCAAATTGCGTTATTACTGATAAATAGTGTTGGCGATTTTGCGATAGTAGGGGTACTAATATGTTACGGGATCGCATAATTTGAAACCTTCTTCAAAATTATATTTTTACAGCATTAAAAATATTTGAGGAGAGTTGAGAAGAGACAGGTAAGTGTTCGCTGCGACGGACTACAGAGATGGCGACGAGGGCCACAATAGTCGAGCAATCACTACTCTGCACCAAATGTACTGAAGTGTAATGCTGTGTGCTTAATCAATACACAAAACGTTACAAATCTGTCCTGCTAGGTTCTGGCGAAAAGCAACATNAGTGTAATGCTGTGTGCTTAATCAATACACAAAACGTTACAAATCTGTCCTGCTAGGTTCTGGCGAAAAGCAACAAAAATACAGAATGGTATACTCAGACCACATCGAGTTCACTTCGGACTGAAAAGTTACGCAAAGCGGTGTAAAAGAAAGCCGCTAGTTGCAGAGAATGCGAACCATGGTGACGTCGGGAGGGTTTCCAGCATCTTTGCTGACTACAAAGTAGGACCAAGAGAAGAACAAAACACCTACACGNAAAGTAGGACCAAGAGAAGAACAAAACACCTACACGTACTCTGCACAACTGTTATCTCCTACGGGACGGAACAGATCTCAGTTGCCAGCACCTCGTGTCTACATCACTTCCTTGCGCTCTTTCGCATGCGTTGCTCTTTATTGTCTCGTGATCTACTTTATTGTCTCGTGATCTACTTTATTGTCTCGTCATCTACTTTATTGTCTCGTCATCTACTTTATTGTCTCGTCATCTAATTGTGTTGTCTTCGTTGTTTGTCATTCTGTGTCTGATGTGATCACATTTCCTTGATCCCTATGTTTGCTGATTCCTGGAGTTTTTTTTTCTGTTTTGTATTGTAACTTAGTATTTTCGTTTACATCGATGCTGTTTTTTCTCACGTACATTTGCCTTGTATGCGCTGTATTAAACGCTAACACATTTGAAATTTGTTTTTCTGGTTATAGATTCTGTTATTATCTTTCACTTTTCGTAGTTTTTATTGTTTATTTCATCTGACACTCGACAACTGCATAATTCATTTCAAGATTTCTTTTCTTTTACACGTATATTAGCTACCTATAAGTATTAGGTTTCATTTCATTTTGTTTTTGTTCTGGCACGTATGGATATACAGGATAAAACATATTATTTTGTTGTATAATGTTCTCTTTAGTAGTTAGCATAGGCAATGGGCATAGCGCCGGTGCAGACAGGTTATCTCCGCCCTTCACACTCACTGTGGCGGTTGCCAAGGTTGCAATATTTTCGCTGCTGACTGTGGTCTGGTTACACCAGTGCTGGGTACCACAGGCGGTTCGCGGCTACTGAACACGTGTGAAAGCCCTGCTTAGCGTCTGCTTCTCCGCCCGTATTTCAAACTAACATTGTCCTTGACCAGCGCACTTCAATCCACGTCGTTCACGCGAAAATGTGAAAATGCTACAATTTCTTATCCTTATATGGATAAAACGAACAACTGAATTAAATCAACTCACAGTAAAATAATTTTGGCATCTGACTTTTAATTAGTGGCATAACAACAAGGAAGGACGCGAGTTGTACGTTGACCTTCCCTTTATATAGTAAGCGGCGCGTACACTGGGGCAAGAAGTCTCCGTCTGCGATATTACTTCAGGGGGTGCATGGAACCCTGCATGCTACATACCAAAGACAAGAGAATGTAATGCCAAAGTAAATGTTCAGTCGCCATGTAAATATATGTGGATTCTGAGGACAACAAAGTGTTTACATATAGTAAGCAATGATTAAAAAACTGGTGTGACATCACGTTTTAAAGACCCTTAGTAGGGTCTAAAAAGATACAAATAGGCTGTAAATAACTTGCGATAAAATGATAACAAATATAATATGTTACCATTGTAACAAAACCACAAATAATCAAAATGCAATAAATAAAAACGAATATAACAATATATCAACCCATCAGAATTTCATCTCCATCAGCAACACCATCGCTATTGTCACTAGCAGCTTCTTTCCTCATCTTCACTGTCATCACTACAAGTTGGATACATCCATCATATCTTCACCTTCATCAGCATCGTTATCGCCATCGACACTGCCGGCGTCCTTATCTTCATCATCATCACTGCCAGATGGATGAATCAACAACCCTTGTGCCTCTTCCGGAAGACTTTGAATGGTTTTATTTGTGACTGTCCTCTTAGTGGATGTAACTGGATCTGAACTTAGACGGAAGCGGTTAAAAACACCATGATTAGTTTTTTCTCGGCTAATTTTCAGGCGTAGTGCTCTCCGTATGTCATAAAATATTTATTGCGTGCTTCCTGGGTTTTTTCTGTGAATTGTCCAACTGGAGGCAATGCTGACGTGATCATTTCCGGACCGTGTATGGAATACTGTCGGTGAGATGTACCGTGGATACCTTTCAACAAAGTACCTTGCCGTGTTATGCGTGTAAGCTCGAGATGTGTAAACGGTAATATCATGTACACATTATACAACAATCATTATTATATGCATTTTCTTGATTAAATCTCTTTATATGTTTGTGATTTCAGCAGAGAGGTCTGGGTAAATAAAAAACCGTCTTGATGTTTCTGGTATTAGTATTGCCGAAGCCTGGTATAGGTAGGTCTACAATCAAACCACAGCATTCTCGAAACTCTCTCTGAATCCGAGCTTTATTTGCAGCGACAATGTCTTTGTCACTGCCCTGAGCTTGCCAGTTCTTTATTGGCAATTTATAAGCCAAATGCAAAAGTAATTCGAAAATGTGAATCCACCCAAGACAGACATGCCGAATTGAAGGTTGTATGTATTTATTTCCCTCCGAATCATTTCCTTTGCGTTATTAAATTGCTTCGCATTAGCGCCACACAGGTAGCATCTTTGCGTTGACGTGGTTTGCGTCAGAGCATTACATCCTTAGCCATTAATCATGGCAAAGATTACATTGCGACTGATTTCCGCATGTCTGTGTTGGTTAAGAACAGTAGTTGTCTTGATGTGTCTTATTTATTCATCAAACCTTTTGTTCTCCGCAATCGACACTTCCATATATTCCTTAATAAATTATATTTTAAGAGGCCTACAGTACTTGTTGATGCAGGTCGTGTGTTTTGCCATATGATTGTGCCACGACAATCCAGGCGAAGTGGGGCAATACTTGTGGTAAACACCTCTGAATCATTAGCAACAGAACTTTGGAATGTCTTCCTGTATGAGCTATGACCCGAAGAGCCACCAAACGCCCCTTAGTTATCAGGCAAAGATGGTCGAGCTCTTCATTCTGAGGTGACTCAGTAACTGGTTCCACATCAAGAAGAAGACGCTCCACCGAGTGGTCCAGCAAAGCTTGTACCGGCACGTGAGCAACGTTTTCGGTAACTTGCACGCCATTGGGGTAGCAACGTCTCTTTTCCGCCTGAAGATATTAGTATTCGGGGAATTTGTCAGGAGAACTTGCCCTAATGACGTCGTACTGATATTTAGATAGTTGTGCTTCAACCAAAACAGCCAAAGCATCTTCACCTCACATCAGCTGCGGAGACTAAATATTCTTTGTAAGCCTTCCTGTGTTTTGGGCACGTTTCAGGCTCACCATTCCTTCCTTCAGAGGTTTCTAAAGCTGCGACTGACCAGCAGCTCTTAAACTCATTTGAGTTGCGTGTGTCAGAGCAGCTGTTGGTGGAGAATCCCTCAAGTCTTTGTTTTTCTGTCGTTTTGTGCGCTCGCAACTCGTTTCAAATGAAGTATCCGGTCAACCACGTTTATTCGCTGTACACTGACAAAATGAATTGATGACTCAAGTCATGTTTTATGTTTCTCAAATGTTTATTTTATTCTGCACGCTCTCATCCAACGAGACTTATATTGGGACTTTAAATGAAGTGCTTTTGCTTCAAGTCGTCACGGTTTTCTGACTTACGCTTGCATCTTTACGTTAGCTCTGCTCTTAAGTAGTTCCATTTTATGTCTATTTTGCCGCCCGCAGAACGTCTCATTATATATTGGAGATCTCTCCTCGTGATAGAAACAGTTTTAGAGCTCATACCTGCAATAAACACATGTATAGAGATACAATACAATCTGATTTAATGTTATTTCGTTTTCATATCGTTTCCAAAACAGTCATCCTAGCGAAGTAAGTAGCAAAAAGGTAGCAGGAAAAAACATCTGCTCACTATTGTGGAACGGTTACATGACACAGAAAAGCAAGGCTCGATACTTGATCTCGCTTGTAACATAACTAAATTGTCACGTTTTCAACTAGATCACTTGCAAATGTTACATTTGCATCGTGCCTTCTTTGCAGGCTAATAGTATTTCTGTTGGGCATCTGAATAGTTTTCTCTTATTACTACAACAGCATTACGCACCTGACGTAGAAGGGGCCATGGCTAAATCTTCGCTTCTCTTTGCGAACACCGGCTGGGAGTCACCACAAACAGACTGCAGTTCAACTACCGACACGCGCGTACACCCACCATGCACGTGAACTGCCAGGCAGCCAGTAGGCCCGCACAGCGCGACATGCTGCCACAGGTTGGTTCACATTCCCCTCCACTCAGAAGCGGCACTTATTCCGACCCTCGCCCATTTTTGTTTTTATATTTTCTGCCAGGTTTTGTTGCTGATTGCCCCAGTGTGCGGCGCCAGAATGAGAAACAATTAACACCCAAACTGATTGCGTTCACCTAGAAGCGTTAGTATATCTGTAATGAATCGTTACAATTTATTTAAGATACTCATAAACGTCTTTGATCTTTGCTCTTTTATGCATTACGAAAATTAGGTTTTGGTCGCACCGAAATAAAATTTATAAAAGAAGCAAAATTTGATTGACGTAACCCCAGCAGCAACATACGTTGGGCCAACGATTGAAATTTGGTTGAGTAGGTTGGCTGAACGTTGGGTTGGAACACGAACATTAAAACAACGTTGGCCCAATGTAATGTGCAAAACCAAAAATTCTGCCATGGACATTTTGTGAGAATACTTAGCACTCTCAAGAAAATGATTTCACTATACCAGAAAAAGCCAGTAAATATTGCAAATATATTTTTTCAACTTGAAAATGGTTGGTATCAATTTGGGAAAAATACTGTTGGTAATTGGTATGTTTTCTTCTGTTGGGCTAGTGTTTTGCANAAAATGGTTGGTATCAATTTGGGAAAAATACTGTTGGTAATTGGTATGTTTTCTTCTGTTGGGCTAGTGTTTTGCAACCAACATATAATGTCAAATTATGAAAAAATATTGCTTTATGAAAACAGTGCCTCTTTCCTTTACGTAAAATAATATAAGGGTTTTCAAGATGTGAGATAATTATTCTATGATATATGTTTATTTGGTTATATGTTGTTTCAATGTTGGAAACTCCACAGTTGGTGTTTGGTATGGTACTATATGTTGGACCATTATTCTGTAATGAACATTACGCCAACAAATTTCTACCAAGCACATTTTGTGAGGCAACTTAGCACTCTCAAGAAAATAATGTCACTAAATAAGAAAAAGCAAGAACATACTACAAGTCTCCGGTAGCAACATATGTAAGGCCGGCCAAAGTTGGTAATTAGTTGGCAAGGTTGGCAAATGTTGTGTAAGAATCCAACATAAAATTGTCTTTAAGCCAACGTTGTTTGCCAACCAAAATCCAACCTAATATATTTAATGGAAATTATGTTAAAACAAACAATAAAATACAGGCAAATAAAATGACCTAGAAAAACTGTTAAATAGAGAATTTTGTGCTTTTAATTTGTTGGTGGAACATTGGATAAACGTGTGAAAGACAACGGTTGGTGTTTTGCAAATGTGTGTGCCGTGGATCAACATTGATTTCCGACCCAAACCCAACCTAATATCCCCAGTATCAATCTACGTGGCACTTGGTTGGAAAGGTTGGCTTTATGTTGAATTGGAGCGAACACATTAATACAACGTTGGCTCAACAGAAAATACCCACAAAAGTTTCCTACTACGAAAATATTACGAGATCACTTAGCACCCTCCAGACAATGATGTAACTAAATCAGAAAATGTCATAACCTATTGCAGTTGTATTTTTAAATGGTTGATTTCTGGTTGCTAACAAATTGGTAAACATACTGTGGGTAATTGGTACTAATTGTTAAGTTAGTGTAGTTAAGCTGGTGTAGGCGTGCGTATGCAAATACCAGAGGTATGGAACCAATCAGAGTAACGCTATGCGGTCGGCAGCTAGATCGGTTGCTGCTGCTACAATGGCAGNTACCAGAGGTATGGAACCAATCAGAGTAACGCTATGCGGTCGGCAGCTAGATCGGTTGCTGCTGCTACAATGGCAGGTTATCAAGATTCAAGTGAGTTTGAACGTGGTGTTATAGTCGGCGCACGAGAGATGGGACATAGCATCTCCGAGGTAGCGATAACATTTGGATGTTCGCGTACGACCATTTCACGAGTGTACCGTGAATATCGGGAATCCGGTAAAACATCACATCTTCGACATCGCTGCGGCCGGAAAAAGATCGTGAAAGAACGGGACAAACGACGACTGACGAGAATCATTAAACGTGACAGACGTGCAACCCTTTCTCAAATTGGCGCAGATTGGATTTGTGGACTGCCCTGCAGGATTCATGGTGTGAATTGCCTCCTGCATACCTTCAGACATTAGTCGAGCCCATGCCACGTCGTCTTGAGGCACTTCTGCGTGCTCGAGGTGCTCTATACGATATTAGGCAGGTGTACCAGATTTTTTGGCTCTTCAGTNTGGATGTTCGCGTACGACCATTTCACGAGTGTACCGTGAATATCGGGAATCCGGTAAAACATCACTTCTTCGACAAGGAACGGGACAAACGACGACTGACGAGAAATATTAAACGTGAAAGAGGTGCAACCCTTTCTCAAATTGGCGCAGATTGGATTTGTGGACTGCCCTGCAGGATTCATGGTGTGAATTGCCTCCTGCATACCTTCAGACATTAGTCGAGCCCATGCCACGTCGTCTTGAGGCACTTCTGCGTGCTCGAGGTGCTCTATACGATATTAGGCAGGTGTACCAGATTTTTTGGCTCTTCAGTGTAGTTAATGAAATAACACTATATGTTCGTACGATTGTTTAAAAGCAATGTTTGTAAGATGCAATCCATGTCTTATTTTATATTGGCTTCATTGTTTATGTCTTGTTTACTTGTCGGAAAACATACCGTTGGCATTTCGTATGAACTGTAAACCTTTGTTGGGCCAACATTGTACAACCAACATAAACTCACTAATAGAAAATAATCACTTTGAATGGAAAAACATATTCATTTTCACAACACACAAAGAATTACGAAATATAAATGTTCATTACACTGGGTTTTGTTCCTCATGTGCTAGACAACGTTGTGAACATATAGCGGGCTTCACAATAGCGCGGCGGACGCGAGCCAGCGACGAGCGCTACTAACACAGTAGAGCGAAGTTCTGTAGCCGGCCGCCGGCGACACAGACCGTGCTGCCATCTGTTGTCCTGCAAGGAAACTCGCTATTAAATGCTAAAACCGAAGGAAAATCAGCGAATTTATTTGCCACTTAGACAATAAAATTGTTAGGTTTTAGTGATATACAGCTCTCTTTAATAAAAACATATTAAAATTAGAAATTATGTTTTAGAACATGGGCATCTTGAAACATTATCGTCTTGTTTTCCTAAAGGTAAGAAAATCTACATACATTTGGGANTGTTTTAGAACATGGGCATCTTGAAACATTATCGTCTTGTTTTCCTAAAGGTAAGAAAATCTACATACATTTGGGATCCAATTAGTATCTCTGCTAATCATTTATTATGTACATATATATTAGTTCTTTACCACGGCTTCTCGCCAGTTTATATGTTATAAAGTACAGAAATGGGCGCTCGTCACTGGCGAGGGCGCCNGTTCTTTACCACGGCTTCTCGCCAGTTTATATGTTATAAAGTACAGAAATGGGCGCTCGTCACTGGCGAGGGCGCCCAAAGCAGTGCAGTGTTCGTCGCTCATGTAACGCTCTCGACGCTAGTCACCAGCGACGAGCGCCCAAAGCAGTGCAGTGTTCGTCGCTCGTGTAACGCTCTCTACGGCCGTCGCCAACGACGAGCGCCCAAAGCAGTGCAGTGTTCGTCGCTCGTGTAACGCTCTCGACGGCCGTCGCCAACGACGAGCGCCCAAAGCAGTGCAGTGTTCGTCGCTCGTGTAACGCTCTCGACGGCCGTCGCCAACGACGAGCGCCCAAAGCAGTGCAGTGTTCGTCGCTCGTGTAACGCTCTCGACGGCCGTCGCCAACGACGAGCGCCCAAAGCAGTGCAGTGTTCGTCGCTCGTGTAACGCTCTCGACGGCCGTCGCCAACGACGAGCGCCCAAAGCAGTGCAGTGTTCGTCGCTCGTGTAACGCTCTCGACGGCCGTCGCCAACGACGAGCGCCCAAAGCAGTGCAGTGTTCGTCGCTCGTGTAACGCTCTCGACGGCCGTCGCCAACGACGAGTGCCCAAAGCAGTGGAGTGTTCATCGCTCGTGTAACGCTCTCGACGCCCGTCGCCAACGACGAGCGCCCAAAGCAGTGCAGTGTTCGTCGCTCGTGTAACGCTCTCGACGGCCGTCGCCAACGACGAGCGCCCAAAGCAGTGCAGTGTTCGTCGCTCGTGTAACGCTCTCGACGGCCGTCGCCAACGACGAGCGCCCAAAGCAGTGCAGTGTTCGTCGCTCGTGTAACGCTCTCGACGGCCGTCGCCAACGACGAGCGCCCAAAGCAGTGCAGTGTTCGTCGCTCGTGTAACGCTCTCGACGGCCGTCGCCAACGACGAGCGCCCAAAGCAGTGCAGTGTTCGTCGCTCGTGTAACGCTCTCGACGGCCGTCGCCAACGACGAGCGCCCAAAGCAGTGCAGTGTTCGTCGCTCGTGTAACGCTCTCGACGGCCGTCGCCAACGACGAGCGCCCAAAGCAGTGCAGTGTTCGTCGCTCGTGTAACGCTCTCGACGGCCGTCGCCAACGACGAGCGCCCAAAGCAGTGCAGTGTTCGTCGCTCGTGTAACGCTCTCGACGGCCGTCGCCAACGACGAGCGCCCAAAGCAGTGCAGTGTTCGTCGCTCGTGTAACGCTCTCGACGGCCGTCGCCAACGACGAGCGCCCAAAGCAGTGCAGTGTTCGTCGCTCGTGTAACGCTCTCGACGGCCGTCGCCAACGACGAGCGCCCAAAGCAGTGCAGTGTTCGTCGCTCGTGTAACGCTCTCGACGGCCGTCGCCAACGACGAGCGCCCAGAGCAGTGAAGTGTTCGTCGCTCGTGTATGGCTCTCGACGGCCGTCGCCAGCGACGAGCGCCCAATGCAGTACAGTGTTCATCGCTCGTGTAACGCTCTCGATGCTCGTCACCAGCGACGAGCGCCCAAAGCAGTGCAGTGTTCGTCGCTCGTGTAACACTCTCGACGCCCATCGCCAACGACGAGCGACCAAAGCAGTGCAGTGCTCGTCGCTCGTGTCACGCTCTCGACGGCCGTCGCCAACGACGAACGCCCAAAGCAGTGCGGTGTTCGTCGCTCGTGTAACGCTCTCGATGGCCGTCGCCAACGACGAGCGCCCAAAGCAGTGCAGTGTTCGTCGCTCGTGTAACGCTCTCGACGCCCGTCGCCAACGACGAGCGCCCAAAGCAGTGCAGTGTTCGTCGCTCGTGTAACGCTCTCGACGGCCGTCGCCAACGACGAGCGCCCAAAGCAGTGCAGTGTTCGTCGCTCGTGTAACGCTCTCGACGGCCGTCGCCAACGACGAGCGCCCAAAGCAGTGCAGTGTTCGTCGCTCGTGTAACGCTCTCGACGGCCGTCGCCAACGACGAGCGCCCAAAGCAGTGCAGTGTTCGTCGCTCGTGTAACGCTCTCGACGGCCGTCGCCAACGACGAGCGCCCAAAGCAGTGCAGTGTTCGTCGCTCGTGTAACGCTCTCGACGGCCGTCGCCAACGACGAGCGCCCAAAGCAGTGCAGTGTTCGTCGCTCGTGTAACGCTCTCGACGGCCGTCGCCAACGACGAGCGCCCAAAGCAGTGCAGTGTTCGTCGCTCGTGTAACGCTCTCGACGGCCGTCGCCAACGACGAGCGCCCAAAGCAGTGCAGTGTTCGTCGCTCGTGTAACGCTCTCGACGGCCGTCGCCAACGACGAGCGCCCAAAGCAGTGCAGTGTTCGTCGCTCGTGTAACGCTCTCGACGGCCGTCGCCAACGACGAGCGCCCAAAGCAGTGCAGTGTTCGTCGCTCGTGTAACGCTCTCGACGGCCGTCGCCAACGACGAGCGCCCAAAGCAGTGCAGTGTTCGTCGCTCGTGTAACGCTCTCGACGGCCGTCGCCAACGACGAGCGCCCAAAGCAGTGCAGTGTTCGTCGCTCGTGTAACGCTCTCGACGGCCGTCGCCAACGACGAGCGCCCAAAGCAGTGCAGTGTTCGTCGCTCGTGTAACGCTCTCGACGGCCGTCGCCAACGACGAGCGCCCAAAGCAGTGCAGTGTTCGTCGCTCGTGTAACGCTCTCGACGGCCGTCGCCAACGACGAGCGCCCAAAGCAGTGCAGTGTTCGTCGCTCGTGTAACGCTCTCGACGGCCGTCGCCAACGACGAGCGCCCAAAGCAGTGCAGTGTTCGTCGCTCGTGTAACGCTCTCGACGCCCGTCGCCAACGACGAGCGCCCAATGCAGTACAGTGTTCGTCGCTCGTGTAACGCTCTCGACGCCCGTTGCCAACACCACAGCTCTGATTGGCTGGAGCTCGTCGCGCTGCGTCACGTCGCTCAGTTGCGAGAACCGCCTAACCGTTGGCGACTGGCTTCATGTTACACTGGGACAACATTGCATTGCAGACGTCTTAACACACTTATGATTCATTTTATTTGCTTAATGGTTCAAGTTCTTTTTTAGCACAGAGATCCTTTAAAAATGAAATGTCTGTCTTCGTTTGGGTATTTGTTATTAGTTGGAAATTACTTTCTTGTAACTGGTAGGTTTTAAATTCAATTTCAGAGACTAAAGTCTGACACAAATACTATAACACAGTATATCGAACTGGAATTCAATGATGTTCTCCTTTTTCTACATTAACGACGAGAAGCTACGGTAGTTTGGTGGACAACGCATCGGGCTGCTGTATCAATGGCCGCGAGTTTCAAGCCCGACATCCACCAATTAGAATTATAAATTGTAATATGGAGTGGAAATAGTAAGAATAGACTCACTTTTACAATTTTTTTTGTTAATGTATAAAATTTATTTAAAACACTAGTAACAACCGTTGTAATAATGTTGTTTATTGGTTGCCATTATGAATGATTTTGCTACTGGGGTATTGCCCAACTTAATGACAACTTATATAAATGTTTTGTTGTGTGTAGCACACCATAAATGGTACTTTATACAATGTAGAATATTAATTCGTAAATGATCAAAATACTACGAATAAACAACATAAAAACAACGTTAATTATTGGTTGGGTTTCTGTCATATTAGCGTTCCATATGTTCGAAACTGGTAGAAAATAATTGGTTGGCATACTGTAAAAAAATTATTGCTGAATATGGTTGACGTCCAACTAATTACACGATGTTGGGTCAACGTAGTTCCGAGTGTCATTTCGATGTCCAGCCAACGTTATTTTCCAACGTTGGCCCACCCTTTAAGCAAAGGTTGGATTAACGTTGGCCCAACCCAAAAATGCTAAATGGGAAATGGCTTATTAACGTCCCCGGTGTTATGCCGGAAGGCTTATCAGAGAACGGCTTATAAACTAACTTATGACCTAACTTAAACTTGCACCCATGCCTTACCTATAATCGAACCCAGAACCTCCTGCGTCCCAGACCGGCGGCGCACCAACCGACTGCACCACGGTAGGTCGGCTAAGAAGCAAGAATATCTTAAGAGGGTGCCTAAGCTTTGCGTTCCTAAGGGGGCGCCTTAAGGCGTACACCCTCCTAAGATGGAGATATTTCTGCACTGCTTTTAATACAACGTCAAGAGATGGAGCTCTTTACTCTACTTTGCTGCCAAGTAATGTGGGAACTGGCCAGTCAGCGCCCCGTTAAAATACCTGCAGTTAGGGATATTGGCCCTTTCAAAGATTTATTTGAGAGACTTTCGATTAGTGATGAGCCAGATATGGAATAATGTAGTAGAGTCAGTCTGCGCGAACATGCTTGTACTCGCGGTAAAAAGCGCGATTTCGCTTCGGAAGGCCGCGGGCTTGATCCCGACCAACGGCGCTTCAAATGGTTTTCGCGTTCTGGTTATCCAGTTCATTCATCACTAACCTCCCATCAGAACTTGTCTACCTCATTTTCACATAATTATAGGCTTATAGATTGTTCGTGGAAAAAGTGAGCACTTTTGAAAGCACTGCCGAAGATCTAAAGGCTTTTTACTGTAAACTGAGCAATTTTAAAAGACCTGCTTGAGATCTAATTCCACGCACATTGTGTATTCTTCCACCAGTTGTAAAAACTAACATTACTTTATTCATGCGTCAGACATGTGAAACTCTAAAATAATTAGAAAAGTAAATATTTTACCAATTTTCTTATTCTTACACTTAATATACATTAAAAAAAAGCAAAATAAATAATTTCAGTATTCACAAACGTTTAGCCAACACTTTTAATTCAACGTTGAAACATGGAACTACTTTCCCTCCCTCTTTCCCAACTTGACTGGGCGCGTGCGAGTCAGTGCGGCCGTTACAATATATGCAGGTAGGGCATTTACATTTTCCAAAGGTTGATTTCAAAAGTGCTTAAATAACCGTGTGCAGCCTTTACTTGAATGTGTATGGTGTATTATTCTACCATATGTACAATTGCTTTGCCATGGGCCAGATAACTTAATTCACGCGTCGGTCCAATGGAACTGTGACATTATTAGAAAAGTAAATATTTTACAGATTTACTCATTCTTACACATATGCATCAAAAAACACAAAGCAAAAGAACTTATTTCAATATTCACAAATGAAACAATATAATGACAAACTACCGTCGTGGAATAGTTTGCAGTGCAATTGAAACTGCTGCTTTTCCCCGGGAGGCTATCCGTGAGACACTGTGCATGAGTCGCTCAGTTACTTAGTTTGTCTTATCCGGCGGCGGAAATCCCGTGATGTGCCCAGAAAAACGACATTTTGGGAGGGTGTAGGTTTTTCGTATTAATAGTAAAGGAAAACAATAATAAAGATAGTTAATGAAAAATTCACGTGAAGTAATATATCTGAGTCTATCAATGCTGAAAAAACAATTACAACTTCCCGTCGGTGTTTTAGTTACAGCACTGAATGACATTTATTTTTCTTTAGTATCCTTTCTCCATATGTAAGATTAACATGGCTATGGAACGTCTTACTTTGTTGATGCGCCATTCAAAGCAAACTGTGGAATTTCTTTCAGGAAAGTAGTTGTGTTAATTATATGAAAATCCTTGCTCTTGTGAGTACAAAAAAGGAAAATTGGCTTCAGTAGCTTCAAATTTTAAAGTTACACTTTCAAGAAAATGTCAACGTGTGTAACTAGTTTTCTTAATTCACTGCCAACGTAACTGACAGCATACACAATAGTGCAATAGTGCGTATTGTAGCATTCATGTAGTTATGGGCTATGATTTTTTCCCCAAGGTTTATTTCAGAAGTGTTTGCTTTACGGTTAACTGCCTTTAAAAATCGGACACGTTTAAAGTTTCAGTTGACACTCGCAGTGGATGACATTCTATCATCAAAGGCCTCGTTCCTGTCACTATACGGACCGGAAAATTTCGCTGATACATTTTAGTACAAGGAAGACCTAAAACACACGTGCTTATCTATAACATTATAAACTGGATCAATGTTCATTAGGCATGCCCTTGAAAACAATTTATAAATTCATCCTGCCTGTCTATAAAATAATGTGTCATTTTAAAACAAAGCATGCTAAGACATTAGAACGTCATATATTGTCCTCGTTGTTGTTCTCTTGTCATAAGTTCACTAAGAAGCACTCTCTCAACACCTCGTTGTTAAGAGCCGCCCAAATCTCTCTACTCCACAAGAAGCATACTCATTGGACGACATAAAAAAATCTCACAAAACAGTGGTGGGAAGGCGTCCCGGCGAAAATCTAATCACTTGCGCTCTGATCTCGCTATTCACTGGGACAGCCCAGGCCTGTACGATATCCCCTTTCTTAACATAATTCTACATATGATCAGCAAACAGTCAAACGTATAGGGACGTTACCATTTATGTATTGTAGCGGTGCTAAGCATTACTATATTTGCAGCCTGATATATGGTTGTATTTCAGTACAATGTGTAGGTTAAAATATTCCATTCAACTTTAGGAAGTTTACAAGGAAAATCTTTGCAGTGAATATGTAAAAAATCGATGGCGATACTCAGCGAATTTCGTAAGCGCATCGAAATCGCAAATATTTCTCGTAGGGCTACTGGTAACGCAAATACATGCATCTTAAACTTTGACAACGACGACAGGTACTTGCGTAATATCGATATAAGTAGAAGGAAAAATATCAGTTGGCGCCATCGGAGTCTGGCGTGGAGCTTCGGAGCTGTTCATGCTGTGTCATTCCGGTCGGCTGGCGGCCATTTTGTCCGCCACGTTGGATGTCGGTGACCTTAACCTTGACCTTTTATATTGACCCTTGACCGTTGACCTTGAAAACCCAAAAATCCCCAAAAAGGTATAAAATTGTTTTGTTATAATTTAATTTAAAAATTTATAAAATGTATAAAAAAATTTTTACTAAAAAAATTAAATTAAATTCTCAAATGTTTGGGCTTAGAGGGGACGGGGAGCCAGATCCTACCAGCTGCCATGTTATAACATCACCCGACCACAATGTTGGATGTCGGTGGCCATGACCTTTAACTTTGACCCCATAACTATAAACTTGGATAACCTGGAAACCAAAAGTTTGCCAAATAAATTTAAAAAATTCCCTAAAATAATAAAAAAAATCTAAAAATTATTTAAAAAATATAAGAAAACTAATAAAAAATTTATTTACAATTTTTTACAAAAATTACGATTTTGAATGTTTCAACTTAGAGGGGACGAGGGACTGTAACAAATCAGCTACCATCTTGGACCCAAGTAATCTTGACCTTTACCCATAACCTTGACACTTCAACCGTGACCTTGGCTCACCTTAAAAACTAAAACTCGAGAAAATGGTATAAATTGAATAAATTCATAAAAGTCAGCGAGCATATTACATTACTGACTGACTACTACCGCCATCTTGGATCCAGGTGACCTTGACATTTGACCTTAAGCTGGCGACCTTTGACCCTGAACACAAAAAAGTCAATAATCCCAAAAATTTCCTAAGAATTTGTAAGGAAAATCAATAAAAAATATTATTACAAATTATTTTCATAACAATTATTTTTAATAACTTACGTTTCCGGAGATCTCCCACAGCACCACGTTCAGCAGACGGCTGACCACATTCCAATCAATCACAATGTGTTAACATTCCCCTCACCCAACCATTCTCCTTTGCTCATTCTGTCGAATGCACTCCACCCACCATATTGGTTTTTTCTTTTATTATTTGTTTACATTTTCATCACCTAGGTGGCACTGATGACTCCGACCAACATGTAAGATCTGGATGACATTCACCTTGACCTCACATCTGAAACCTTGACCCCATGCCCATGACATTGGATAACCTTGAACCCAAAAATAAATTCTAAAATCTTTCATAAAATCCAAAAAATTAAAAATATATGTTAAAAATATTTAAAAATTAATTCAAGAATTGTTTATTCATCAATCTTGTTGTCAATATCGCAATCTTTCCATTAATAAGCACCAAAATCAGCACCGCAATCAGCACCACAGTCAGCACACATGCACCAATATTCCCATCAACATTTCAATCTTTCCATCAATATTTCGCAAGCTTTCACGATCTTTCGCAATCTTTCCCTCGATCTTTCAATCTTCCCATCGATCTTTTGCAAAGTTTCCAGCAATCTTTCGCAAACAGCACCACACTCAGCACTACATGCACCACAATCAGAACCACAATATTTTAATATTTCTATCAATCTTTCAATATTCCAATCAATATTTCAATTTTCTCGTCAATCTTTCGCAATCTTTCCATCAAACTTTTGCAACCTTTCTATAAATTTTTCACAATCTTTCCATCAATATTTTCAACAACCTTTCGCAATCTTTCTATCAATCATCAATTCATATTCAACCCATGGATTTGCCACCTGTCTCTATCCTTACATATTAAAAAAAAGATTCACTAACTGCCTCCAAAATTTGTACATGTAGACAGAATTAGTGTTTTGTATACATTCAACTATTCGTGCATTTTGGTACTAAAGTCTTCATTATCGTTCTATATTCAGATCTTTCCTTTAAAAGTTAAGTGCTCATAGCACCAATTTAAAGTTGTGAGAGATAAAAGGATACGACACAAAAAAAATATATATTTTATAATAATAATTTATTAATATTTTGTAATTACAATTTAAAAAGAAAGTAGTTCATCACATCATGCGATACATCCCCGTTCCTTCAGTTTACTAATGATTGAATATATTTCAACAATGCGTGAGAGATCGCCGCGTTTTTGAAGTTAAATCAAATATCTAAGTTTATCAACAAGTTCAATTGGGTCTTCGGGAAAAAGGTAGGCAATATTCTCGGCGTCTAATGCCTTCTTCATGTCGCTTATTGCATCAAATGTGTTGGAGGGATGTGTCAGTGCATCGAGAAAATTCCCATCATCGTCTTCAGGACTATCACTGTCTTCATTTTCATGTTAATCAATGTCCTCTTCTTGGTCACGTATTCGATATTAAATTTGCTTTTCTTTGTAGCAGGAGTTGTATGCTCACCAGTATTTAGAGCCGACGACAGTTTATTTTTAAGTTCGTTGGCTTCATGCGAATTTCTTGCAAGTCAAATCTCCACACAAACTGACTCTACTGCACTAATTCCGTCTTTAGCATTAACTGTCTCATCATAATCGCCTGTCGAATCGGTACTCATAGATGCAGCAAGAGGTATTGGCGGCAACACTTGCTGACTCTCAGTATGCGAATCCTTGTAGACCTCGGCATGTTATTTCAATGTATCGCCTTGCACAAACTGCATGGGACCAATGTCGTAATGCTTCATCGCGCGAAAAGGCTTCTTCGTACAGGCCGTTCTCTCATTCCGGCGAGCATTTTGACCATAAGTGGAAACTCGATCGCAGAATCGGCACTGGCGACAACCAGTTAGCGATGATGCAGGTCGCGGCTCCATGATAGTTGAGGTCAAAGGCAGGCCTTCGTATTCGCAATTCATCTTCGTGGTATAGTGAGTGCTTCCAAATCGATGTTCACCTTACGGTGTTAGAACGTCACCTGTCATTTTTCTATATAAATGAGGTTCTTTTTACAGCAAAGAGCTTAACTTCCGCCCACAAAAGGCCTTCCACCATAAAATCTATATGTAATAAAATATGGAAGCACTCGGAGAAAACTCATATACTCGTCCGCCCCAGAAGTAAACGCGCATGCAATTACATAATAATATGTTATTTAAATATGCTTGTAGGCATATGTATATAAAAATGTAGAAATGAAAAATATATTTTTATTTCCATATTTGTATAAACAGAATTATGTAAAAAATAATTTTAATAATAGTTATTTACATATTTAAATATCTTCATATAATTAATAATAAAATTAATTAAAAATAATTTAATACTTCTATATCTATGTATACATAATTATCTGCATATTTGTGGAAATATTGATGGAAAGATTGTGAAAGATTGATGGCAAAACTGCGAATGGTTGATGGAAAGATTGCGAAAGATTGATGGGAAGATTGGAAGATTGATAGAAAGGTTGAAAGATTGATAGAAAGATTGAAAGATTGAAAGATTNGAAAGATTGATGGGAAGATTGGAAGATTGATAGAAAGGTTGAAAGATTGATAGAAAGATTGAAAGATTGAAAGATTGCGGTTCAGATTGTGGTGCTGATTGCAAAATATTGCTGGAAATATTGCGAAATATTGATGGAAAGATTGAAAAATTGATGGAAAGACTGAATGATTGTTCGAAAAATTGTGGAAGAATGTGAAATATTGATGGAAATATTGGTGCATGTGGTGCTGACTGTGGTGCTGATTGCGGTGCTGATTACGGTGCTCATCGCTGGAAATATTGTGAGATTTATAGAAAGATTGATGTTAAATAAAGTATTTAATTAATGTTTAAATTCTTTAAATATTTTTTTGAAATTTCTTGTATTTTATAAAGGATTTTAGAATTTATTTTTGGGTTTAAGGTTATCCAAGGTCATTAGCACAGAGTTAAGATCTCAGATGTGAGGTCAAGATGAATGTCATCTAGATCTAACATGTTGGTTGGAGTCATCAGTGCCACCTATTCGTTGAAAATGTAAACAAAAAACAATATGGTGGGTGGAGTGCATTCGACAGAATGAACAAAGGCGATTTGGTGGGGGAGGGGAATGTTAATACAATGTGATTGATTGGAATGGGGTCAGTCGTCTGCTGTGCGTGGTGCTGTGGGAAACCTCCGGAAATATAAGTTTTTACATTTTTTTTTATAAAAATAATTTTTTATAATTTTTTTTTATAATTTTTTTTTTTACAAATTCCTAGTTAATTTTTGGGATTTTTGACTAATTTTTGCGTTTAAGATCAAAGGTTACCGGATTAAGTTCAAAGGCCAAGGTCACTGGACCCAAGATGGCAGCAGTAGTCAGTAATGTAATATGCTCGTTGACTTTTATGAATGTATTCAATTGTTACAATTTTTTTTTTAGTTTTAGTTTTTAATGTCATCCAAGACCGCGGTTATAGGGTCAAGGTCATGTGTCAAGGTCAAGGTTACCTGGGTACAACATGGTGGTTGGGGGACGTCATAACCTGTTTGCTGGATGGTTCCAGTCCCTCGTCCACTCTAAGCCAAAACATTGGAAACTTTTATTTTTTTTTAATTGTTAAATAAATCTTCAATAAATTTTTTATATTTTAAAAATAATTATTTGAGGCTTTTATATATTTTTGGAATTTTGAAAACAATTTTGTGAATTCTTGGTTTCAAGGTCATCCAATGTCATGGTAATAGGATCAAAGTCACAGGTCAAGGTCAAGGTCACTGACATTTAACGTGGCGGTCGGGTAATATAACATGCCAGCCGGTCGGCTTTGGCTCCCTGTCCCCACTAAGCGCAACCACTCAAAATTTTAATTTTATAAGTTTTTAAATTAAATTTTGAAAAAGTTTACTAGTTTTTTATACATTTTAAAAATGTATTTTGAAACATTTTGGGATATTTTATTGGGGTTTTAAATATTAAAAGTCACTGGGCCGAGATAAAATGTCAAGGTAAAGGTCACCGACATCCAACACGGTGGACAAGATGGCCGCCTGCTGACCGGAACGACAGAGCATGAACAGCTCCGATGCTCCATGCCAGACGCCGATGGCGCCAACTCATAGTTTTCGTTTTACTGATATAAAAATCTAATATCAAAATAAAAATGTAAAAGTTGCAAATATCTGACACCAAAATCGCACGCATCGCGATGACACCATAAAGCAAATATCGCAATGTCGATAAGGAGTGAGTGATTTGTACATTCTAAATAGGAATCAGTAAATGTGTTACTGTTAAAACTGCTACATCCGGAATTTGTAGAAAAAATATCACTAATTCCTCAGTTAAAAGAAATCCACTAATTCAAACAGTAGAACATTAGTTATTTATATTTGGTTTATAAATAAACTCCAGGATAAAAATACAGAGCATTCCTGTGTGTCTTAAGTCAGAAACGATTTGTTTTGTCGCAAAACAAAAATATTGTCTACACAAATACATTTTTGGGTATGTTGTTGGTATCGAACCTCCGCCCATAAATAAAGCATGCTGCAGTTTTTTTGGTCAGTCATATCCGCTGCCCTACTTTACCACTGCCAAACTTGTGCTCATATAATGGGTAATGAACAACAAAGTATAATGGCAAACTTCTGTAAGTTACGTGTTGTGAAAGTGTTTCATGTTGTTAGTTATTCGCAGATACGAACTGCACCGCACTAATCTGTGACCAAAACTAAGTAGAAAATAATCTTTGGTAAAAATGCATAAGGCCTTTCGTTTAAGAGAAACACGACATGAAAGGTTATTTTTAGTTACAGATTGATCAGTAATAATTTTACTAATTCGACAGTGATGTGATTCAATAAGAAACGTGGATTTCCACCAACAAAATTTTTGTTTCCTGCAAGTTGACAAATCAAGTAATGAGGAAACGACAAATTTTATAAAAGACTTAATTGGTTCTAAAATCCCATTGCATAATTAGCACAGTTATTACTTGTCAATCTGATCTCTTCAAAATAACAGTTTCATTCTGTGCAGTCTGGTTGCGTTGCAAAATGGCAGATACAATAAATCACCGACGACGTGGTCAAAATCACTATATTTCTCTTTTAAAGCACAAAATCTGAACTAAACTAACTTATATTGACTTTCGAACCTTACAGAGACACGTATGTNTATTTCTCTTTTAAAGCACAAAATCTGAACTAAACTAACTTATATTGACTTTCGAACCTTACAGAGACACGTATGCGCGCATGTTATGTGTATGTTTCGACAGCAGCAAGTACTTTCACATCACGAAACTATAGGCGTTCGCACCGAGCGCGGTGGCGCATTGGTTAAACATTACACTCGCATTCGGGAGGACTCGGGTTCAAGTCCTGGTCTGGCCATCCTGGCTTCGGCTTGACTTAGGTTTTCCATGGTTTCCAAGAGAATGCTGGGATGGCTCCTTAACAAAGGCCATGGCCTATTCCTTCCCCACTCCCTCCTCCCTGAGCAACTTGCCCCGTCTCTAACGACCCCNTATTTCTCTTTTAAAGCACAAAATCTGAACTAAACTAACTTATATTGACTTTCGAACCTTACAGAGACACGTATGTGCGCATGTTATGTGTATGTTTCGACAGTAGCAAGTACTTTCACATCACGAAACTATAGGCGTTCGCACCGAGCGCGGTGGCGCATTGGTTAAACATTACACTCGCATTCGGGAGGACTCGGGTTCAAGTCCTGGTCTGGCCATCCTGGCTTCGGCTTGACTTCGGTTTTCCATGGTTTCCAAGAGAATGCTGGGATGGTTCCTTAACAAAGGCCATGGCCTATTCCTTCCCCACTCCCTCCTCCCTGAGCAACTTGCCCCGTCTCTAACGACCCCTCTCTCGACGAGACGTTAAGCCCATTTGCCTTATAGCCGTTCGCCATTGTATGCTTCTATTACTACGCAAAATGCGAGAGCGATAATCACAGTGACAAAATAGCATAGTTGGTATGACGACAACCGACAAAGAAAGTAAAGTCTTATGTATTTTGGGTGGCGGTTCAATCGCAACATTTTTGTACATTTTATAATATCGTTTTGCAACAAAATAATAGTACTTAATTTATTTAACTGTTTTTAAATCGTTATGCGTATTTATTAATCGACTTTAAATAACTGATTTTCTACTGTTTGAATTAGTGGATTTCTTTTAACTGAAGAAATCAGTAGTTTTCTTTTACTACTGATTCCGAAAGGAGCAGTTTCAACTGGCAATCAGTAGGTAGATATCCACTGATTCCGATCTAGAGTTAAATGACAATCTCGCGAGTTAAATGACCTATAGCTTATAGACTCCACATCCACGTGCATACTGGAGCCTTAGCAACTATCCANGTAGGGCCAAAACAATCTCGCGAGTTAAATGACCTATAGCTTATAGACTCCACATCCACGTGCATACTGGAGCCTTAGCAACTATCCATTGGCTGCTGCTCGAGTGAGTAGCCAGCTGCACTTCAGAACAAGTAGCATGCGATTCTGTTTTTAATTTTCTCGTCTGTAGTGACAGAACGAGGCATGTGACTGAATAGCATTTACTGCGCAAAAAAAATCGTTATCCTTCAAATTTGATTGAACAAGTCCGAAATAGCCGTTTGGTATTTAGCACAAGATCACCAGTGTCACTTTTCAACGCACTTGACGTCATTTATAGTTAGAATGCTCGCCTCCAAACCAAGGCGAACCGGGTTCAAACCCCGGCAGTGCCAATCCCGAATTTTCGCAAGTGGGAATCTTCCCAGACGATGCCGCTGGTTAGTGTGTTTCCTCGGTGATCTTCCGTTTACCCCACCCTTGCATTCCGGCGCTGCTCCATTATCACCTCATTTCACCCTCATCGGCTCTCAAAACTTCGTTGTTAAGAGACGTCCAAATCTCGCAACATAAATCATTTCTCGACAAGCTAGTATGATACTCTCATAGATTTGTATTGCTTTTGTGATTGGTCCACACGTTACTTAACACCAATCGTAGAATACTGAGCCAATGATAAACACGCAACAAAACGCAGGCCCAATCATCGTCTACCTCTCTGACAGCAGGAAAACCAATTAGCTGTTGATGTCTGCATGGCTGCACATATGAGATGGTGAAGTATAGCCTACACATTGACTTCACGAATTTTCCATGTGCCTACCTACTTGGCATTTTTCGGAACCACCTTAATTTACTGCTCTATGGATAGTCCGAGATCATAGCCCAGCACTTTGTTTATGCAGCAGTCAGGTGAAACTGACTGAAATTATTAGGAAAGTAAATATTTTACAAATTTGCTAATTCTTACATTTATATGCATTAAAAACAGAATGAAAAAGAAATAAAATTTCAGTGTTCCCAAATATTTACCTAAAACTTTTAATTCAACGTCAATCCATGGGACTACTTTCCCACCGTTGTTACCAACATTACAGGGTACTTGCCAGTCAGTGTACCTATTAAACTATATGTAGGTAGGGTGGTGACATTTTCACAGGTGGATTTCGAAAGTGCTGAAATAACCGTGAAAGGTGGGGCCTCCCTTGCTTTGAAGTAACACATGTGATGATATAGGCTATTCAGGGTAAAGTGAGCACTTTTGAAAGCCCTTTCATACGGAATAATAGTCAATCAACATACTTCATTGCAGCCTTAGACGTCAGTTTTCGAGTTCGGTGAAATATATACACTTTGTTTCTTACTTACATGGCAATATTAATGTAAACAAGTGGTGGGAGGATAAAAAATGGCTGATAGGAAAAAGTAACTAGGGCCTCAGAAGTGCAGTGGGCAGCCTATAGTTAGTTGGTTGCTCGGCCCACGCGGCGACTATAGTGAAGGCTGAGTGACGGCCAGGGAGGGGAGGGGTNACACTTACAACAACTTACAACGTTTCTGAAGCCTTGCTGAAGTTATACTTTCAGGCTATCCACCCGCCTCATGCAAACAAAGTTTAACCAATCCTATAAAGTTACACCAAGACACAACGAACTGCATCTACGCACACTCCGTTAAATATATTTTGCATGAGAACTATTTCTTACTAGACATTGGGAACACGTATCTCTGTTTTTATTTACATTTATTAATAAAATGTTTTTATAATTTATAGATACAACAAAATGTACAGTATAAAATGCTTGTGGTTTGTGAATATATAGGAGACAACCAAACAATGATTAATTTTGTAAAGGTTTAGTTCAGAAAGTGTCATGTTGGCACAAGTTCAACTATAAGTACACGGAGACGAAATGGCGTTGGCACAGCGGCTAGAGCACTCACCTCTCACCAAGGCGAATCAGGTTCGATTCCCTGCTTGGTCGCCTACGGATTTTCGCACGTGGGAATCGTGCTGGGAGATGCCCCTTGTTGACGGGTTTTCTCGGGTGTCTCCCCTTTTCCTCCGCCCTTGCACTCCAACGCTGACCAATACTCACCTAGCTTCACCCTCACCGGCTCACAAGGCCTCGATGATAAGAGCCACCGAAACGTCAACACTCCATAAACGATTTGTCGGGGCGGTTCCTTTGATGTGTGCGTGAGTGTTTTCACAATCTTGTGAATTCTTGAGTACTCTCTCTTTTAGCCTAGTGGAATTCTGTCTAAATATTGGCAACAGTTACGTTCGCTTATTGTCCTTGAACTGCCAAGCACTTCAGCTGCAGTGGATTTTTAAGAACAATGNATTGGCAACAGTTACGTTCGCTTATTGTCCTTGAACTGCCAAGCACTTCAGCTGCAGTGGATTTTTAAGAACAATGGAAATGTCTCACTGTGAATGAACTTGCAGAATATAAATGAAGAGCTTAACTAAAACTAAATATATTTTGAGTAATGTTCTTTTATTGACTTTCCGTTAACAAACCGTTTCATACAACAAAAGATGATCAATGTATACTTTTCGAATAAAAAATTGTTGACCATTTTTTGAATAATAGCGTACCAAAATCGCAAAATCAGTACATTTGCAAAAAATATTGTTTTAAAATATATAAAATGTTATTATGTAGAACTCTATAAAATCAAAATAAAACTTAAGTCCCTTTTTAATTTTAACAGATTTTTATCCTCTTGAAAAACTCCTGTTTGAGGTGTTTGTTTATAAGAAACGTATTTTTTCTTCACGGTATGTAAATTTGAATGCCTTAGAGTTGAATACACTGTGTTCTTAATTTTAACACAGTCGTGTTGGCATAGTTGTTGATTTTGTGGTTTACATCCCTAATTTCCCTCAAAAAGTTTTCAATTTTAAAACAGAAAACTATGTCAACTGTTGCTGTATACAACACTTACTAGCATTCTAAGATCTTGTCAGTTAACCAAACCCAGTTAAAATATGTTACGTACTTAAAATTCTCTTCTTGATTTTGTGTTGCGGGAGGCCGTGCACTGCGACTTCTTCCCACAGCGCTAAAGCACGAGATTCTAACGCAAAAGTGCGATCACGTGTACACCCAAGTCATTTCCTTTAAACAATTTGTTTTGGTGTTGGCCGCAAGTTAATATACGGTTAGGTTGGATATCTTTTAGACTTAGAAATCGGCAACAGAATATATCCCGTGCCATACTATTGCAGTTTCTTGAAGTACTGCCTTCAACCATAATTGGAGTTTAGCAACGAAAACTCACAAAGTAAATATCGTCTGCAGTTGTATCTCCCCAGTGTGCTGTGCTGTGAACATAAGCGGTAATTGCGATGATAAAAAAACGCGTTCTAGGCGTTACGTTAGTTCCATCACTAGGGCCGCAGCTATCACGACATTGGCGTTCAGACTGCCACAGTGTCAGCTCTATACATTTAATTACGACTTTTAATCGTTCAAGAGCCAAAAAAATAGCTATCTTACATTCGCACCAATTAGTCCTCACCTTGTAGACATGAAAGGTAACGCCATTCAGAGAGTTGAAAATTTACGGTTCCATGGTTTTTGTAGTTACTTATCAAATAAGCTATTTACATAATAAATTAAATTTGATAGTTGGAAGTCATTGTCTTGTTCAGCTATTAAACAAGCGATTTCGCAGAAATTCAGTTATGACTAGATACAAATTATGGAAATATTTTCTCTTTGTTTTAATATATATATATTGAGGAACACTGCATAATTGTTGCCAGTGTAAATAACTTCATTTTGCTTGTAAGTTAGTTTGAATTNATATATATATTGAGGAACACTGCATAATTGTTGCCAGTGTAAATAACTTCATTTTGCTTGTAAGTTAGTTTGAATTTATTGCATGACACAAGAACAATATCATTATTCCAAAGTTACGGAACCGAAATTTTTTTAAATTTCTGAAGACATTACATGAAATGTCTATTGTTGTATCATATTGAGCCTGAAATACTGATATCCGGAGGTGACGTTATCACCACAGGAACTTAACAGTACAGAACACCAGTAGGCACTAGATATACGGTTTTCAACTGTCTTATCAGATATACGTTGCATACTATAAATTTTACTATTTTTGCGTAATTTTTGGTTATTATTGTTCTTTATGCTGACTTCTGCCATTAAGTGTAAGGCATTGGGAAAACATTCACTACGTTAATTAAAACGCAAAATCTGACTCCAAAATGTAATGAAAGGAAAGAAGTCGGTTTAATTCACCTATCACTTGTAAATGACACTTTTTTATGATACGTTGAGACAAGGTACCAATGTTTCTCAACCGCGGTCAACATTACTGTTTGCTCTTCAGTCTGTGTTTTCGTCAGACACGCGTGCATTTCAGGCGTTGATTTTACCAAAGATAATTTCAGAAGTTATGGATTAACCGCTGGCCGGCTACAGTGCATCTCAATCAGCTATCAATTACAAAAAATATTGAATAATTGCAGGTGACAAATATAAACAATACAATAAGAAACAATGTCAAAATATTGAGTAAAATTCTCCCCATATACAGGATCAAAGTGTATTACACGAGCGCAGGTCCCGAAATCCTCACTTAATTTGTCAGAGCTTCGCTTTCAAAACTCTNCTGGCCGGCTACAGTGCATCTCAATCAGCTATCAATTACAAAAAATATTGAATAATTGCAGGTGACAAATATAAAGAATACAATAAGAAACAATGTCAAAATATTGAGTAAAATTCTCCCCATATAAAGGATCAAAGTGTATTACACGAGCGCAGGTCCCGAAATCCTCACTTAATTTGTCAGAGCTTCGCTTTCAAAACTCTGTTTACTTTTAGCAGAACGTGGACTGGGCTGTTTTTTGTTTGTTATGTCACCATTGCTATCGTGTTCAGTGTTTTGTTATGTGGTGTCGTATACTATGCATACTACACGGAAACATCTCAGCCCGCGGACCACAGAGTATACTAAGCTTTGTGGAAGGCGAGCACTTTCAAGAACCCTCTCTACTAGTGTTTTCTCTACCCATTAATAAAGAGCATGGTTTCCACCCATCTGTCTCCTGTAGCATTTTCTTATAATGTATGCAACCATTTTTAATTATTTCCTGTCTATACGGCTTTTACGGTGTCTATGTCGGTTTTTCCCTTTCTCTTCTTTGTATAGTAGTTTAGCTATAAGTACACCAGGGAGGTTTTCATGGCCGAACCCAACCCCTAGCTGTCGCGATGCATGTCTTCTTGCGTGATTTCCCTCCCTTGTAGGCGTATGGGGCCTAGCGCTGAGACGCAATAAACTCCCGTCCCTACCGCGGGCTCACACATAACACTTAGTTTTAGAGTAGGTTAGTAAAAAACAAACGAAGCACTAGCTTCATATCAGCGATGGGTGTCGTCTGCGACAGCAGTGTGAGCTTCTCTCCCTTCGCGAGCGTGCTTCCTCGGGAAGGACTCAGCAGTGTTCCGGGTTGCTGTTCTCTCAACATGCGCGTTTCTTGAGTGTTTACACGCTGACACAAAAAACAACCAACTACTTGTTTTTAAACGGCAAAAATACATTTAGTTGCCGCAGCAAATTATCTCGTTGCGTAAATAAAACTTCAAAGCAATTAAATTAATTTTGTTCGCCAAACAAAATAAACGCTTCAATTAACAAAACCTCCTTGTCGGGCCAAAAGAAATTAGGCTGTCAACTAAATATTTTGTTATATCAACTGTATGCATTTGTTTGGCTACTCATTTGATTGACTTCGTTCGAAAATTCTGTTCTAGGGTTTATTTGTATTGTTTGTGACAATTAAGATAGAAGCGTTGCTTGTCAGTGCATGTATTGGATGCTTAGTAATAAAATAAGTTCAACAGGAAACTAAAATGTAAATATTTAAGATTTAAAATATTTATTTGCGCACGTTGTCCAGTTCTCGCAATGTGAGTTTTTAAAACATTGGCACTGCGTCAGTGATCACGTGAGCTGAGGTTGCTGGGACGTAGCTCTGAGGCGCAGGCGATCTGCGTTCGACACTCGGCGTAGAACCAAGTATTTCTTATACCTACTAACCGAAACTCTTTAATTTACGTAGGTACAAACACATCTTTAGTTGTATCAACCAAGTTTTTGTTTAGAGCCACCAAATAAGAACAACAAAATAATTTGGTTACAACAACAAAATACTTCATTGCCACTATACAAAAAATTACTTTGGTTGTGCCAAACAAACTTTGTTTGATTCAACAGGACATTTTTGTCAGTGCACGTTTAGCTGGCTCTCGCTTATTAGTTCTGTTGAAAGATAATCACTTGCGTTATAAACACAAATGCATGCCCTAAATAACAAATATAAGATGTAGGTGAATGTTGGTTTTAGGTCCGCGGCAGTGTGTTGCTGTGGCAACTTCATTTAATTGGTTGTTTTCGCATTAACTGGAGATCTCAGCAAATAAAACGTGAGTTATTTCAACTTGTATTTGTTTAACCTGGTTATTTGTGGACAAACAGCGGCCAAAAACATTAAACGGAGTGCAGTCAGTAAACACATACGGCCGTTAAAAACGTAAGCATTAAAAATGAGGAACGGATAAGTATGGGAACAGAGGTGAGAGTATGATTAGTGTAAATTCGTCTCCGCTTCGGTAAAGAAAGGGCTCTTGAAATGCAAATTATTTCAAGGCCCTTACATTTCCGTCACATTACTGTGAGTGAATTACAGCCCTCATCAATTAAGTAATCTAAACTCGGTATCACGAAACTACAAGAGCGCGTCGAACAGTACGTCTTATCATCTCAGCTGACGGCTTCCACTGAGCGAACATTCAAGCAACTTTCTTACGTGTTTGCTTCTTCAGGCACGTGCGAAGAGTTTGTTTGAAAAACTTGACAGTTGATAGTCGAATTGGCGCCACCTGTTTTAACGCAAACTCAAGTACATCTCATTCTGTAATTGAACTGCTTAACTACTCTATATCCATTTTATTTGGTCATGTATAATTTTGTCCACATTTCTTTAGCCTTTTTCGTTTACTTGTATCGTTAACCTTTAAAGCTTTCTTCCACTTCTTCTCTTTTTTTTTCCGACGCTTCCTTCTACGATTATCTATTATCGACGACTTCTAGAATCACCTATGGCCACCTATAAATTGGGGGTCCAGGGCTTTCTTCCTCGCGAATTTTTTTATTTTTAAGTTTAAAATATTGGTAGTTACGTAAAAGATATGCCAACACAGAAAATAAAACCAAATTTCACGAATATTTCCTAAAATATTCAGAAAAACTCAAATATGAAGGAGCAGCGGATGTTGAGCGGTTAACATGCTCGCCTCCCACAAAGGCGGACCGGGTTCAATCCCAGATTTTTGCAAGTAGGAATCATCCCGCACGATGTCGCTGGTCTGCGGGTCTCCTCGGGGATCTTCCGTTTCCCCCGCCCTTGCATTCCGGCGCTGCTTCATGCTCACCTCATTTCGCTCTCATCGGCTCTCAAGACCTCGTTGTCAAGAGTTGCTTAAATCTCTCGACAACAACTCAATTGTGAAAAACATTTTTTTTTAAGTTATACATTTTTTGGCGCGTTGAGGGCAAAAGTTTAGTGTGCAACGGAAGTTGCGCGCGCACAGTGTAACGAAAATCGACAGTGAACGTGGTAGGGGTACGACCCAACGCGCATGCGCGTGTCGTCTAGCTATATACAAACGCAAGGTACACAACAGAGCACGTGGTTATATTTAAAACGGACAGAAAATCAGTTCATGCAATAAGCAAATCGAAAAACATTTCATTTATTTAGTTTAAATTCAATTTTGATATGGGACAAGATGTGAATGAATATAAGCGTGAAATGGTAACATACGTAATAAAATGTTATTTTAGTCACGCCAAAGAAGTATAACTTATAACGCGTACACATAAGTACACGCACACATTTTTTTAAATTTTAAGAGTGAAATTACATCATTACTACAATTACTGTAATGGTTGTTGAATTATAGTACTTAAATGTATGATTGTTTTATAAAAACAGTAGTAAAGTAAAATATAAAAATACAAGAAAATGTTTGTATAAATGACATCTATGGAAACCAAATTTAAATTTCAGAAGCACAAAATTTAAAATGTAGTAGAAATAACTATAGCTTAAAAATAAATAAATAGTAACTTGGCATGTCAAGATAAATCCGACACCTAAACCATACTTTATAAAGAGATTTCAGTCCAAAACAGGAACAATATTCCTGTTGTTAGGGTGTGCCTGGGCACACCCGGCACATCCCGTGCGTACGCCATGTACAAAATCAATATGTTGTATTTCTCATTATTCCAAACAGTTTTTTCTCAGTCATTCCACCTTGGTTTTCTCATATTCCTTCTGGTCTCCTTCCACCTGGCGGGGACGAGTGTCATGCTCTGTCATTCCACCTGTGTGGCACGGAGCGAAGCTTGCACACGCACACGCACACGCACACTAGTCTAGAGTTGCTCCACGCATGCCAAGCACACCCTAAGCCCTCGTATAAGCACAGTTGGCTACAATTTTCCCCCCACCGAAGCTATAGTCACCAAATGCATAACACAGGCATCACTTTCGACAGTAAAAATGACCGCAGGTTCAAGTACACCTTAGGTCTTCGTATAAGCATTGTTGGTTGTCATTTCTTACCCACAGAATCTATGGTCACAAAATTCGTATTATAGGCATCACCTCCGATGACAAACAGGGTGGTGGGGACAAGTACATTTTTAGCCCTCTTATAAGCATAGTTGCACGACATTTCCCACCTACCTAAGCTACCACCTCCAAATTCATACCACAGACATNGGTTCAATCCCGGATTTTTGCAAGTAGGAATCATCCCGCACGATGCCGCTGGTCTGCGGGTCTCCTCGAGGATCTTCCGTTTCCCCCGCCCCTGCATTCCGGCGCTGCTTCATGCTCATCTCATTTCGCCCTCATCGGCTCTCAAGACCTCGTTGTCAAGAGTTGCTTAAATCTCTCGACAACAACTTAATTGTGAAAAACATTTTTTTTTAAGTTACAAATTTTTTGGCGCGTTGAGGGCCAAAGTTTAGTGTGCAACGGAAGTTGCGCGCGCACAGTGTAACGAAAATCGACAGTGAACGTGGTAGGGGTATGACCCAACGCGCATGCGCGTATCGTCCAGCTATATACAAACGCAAGGTACACAACATAGCACGTGGTTATATTTAAAACCGACAGAAAATCAGTTCATGCAATAAGCAAATTGAAAAACATTTCATTTATATAGTTTGAATTCAATTTTGATATGGGACAAGATGTGAATGAATATAAGCGTGAAATGGTAACATGCGTAATAAAATGTTATTTTAGTCACGCCAAAGAAGTATAACTTATAACCGGTGCACATAAGTACACGCACCCATTTGTTTTAATTTTAAGAGTGAAATAACATCATTACTACAATTACTGTAATGGTTGTTGAATTATACTACTTAAATGTATGATTGTTTTATAAAAACAATAGTAAAGTAAAATATAAAAATACCAGAAAATGTTTGTATAAATGACATCTATGGAAACCAAATTTAAATTTCAAAAGCACAAAATTTTAAATGTAGTAGAAATAACTATACATTAAAAATAAATAAAAAGTAACTTGGCATGTCAAGAAAATCCGACACCTAAACCATGTTTTATAAAGAGATTTCAGTCCAACACACGAACAATATTCCTGTTGTTAGGGCGTGCCTCGGCACACCCGGCACATCCCGTGCGTACGCCATGTACAACATCAAGATGTTATATTTCTCATTATTCCAAACAGTTTTTTTCTCAGTCATTCCACCTTGGTATTCTCATATTCCTTCTGGTCTCCTTCCACCTGGCGGGGACGAGTGTCATGCTCTGAAAGAAAACTTAAAGCAATGCACTTTTATGTTCAGTCAGATAAAACGTGAGGAAACTAGGAGCCAGATAAAAGGTAAATATCGGAATACGACAAATTCGAGTATCGAGGATTTATGATGACCTCAGCCAAGCGCAAAAAGTAGTACATAGGTAAAGCAACAACTTGATGAAACTCACGTTTTGATTTTCATACATCAACGTTGGAAAGCGGAAATGCGGTAACTACGCGATAGTTGCACAGATATACTCCAAAAGATTACCCTACTTCTTGGCTATCAGGTGTGGATTCACGGATTTTATAAAGGCGCGAGTTAGATATCCACATGTTAGAAGTGTTGGGGCAGTGACATGGCCTATTATTATCTCGACGCGGTTACTCGTATGTGAAAGCACACCCTAAGCCCTCGTATAAGCACAGTTGGCTACCATTACCCACCCATCGAAGCTATAGTCACCAAATGCATAACACAGGCATCACTTTCAACTATAAAAATGACCGCAGGTTCAAGTACACCTTAGGTCTTCGTATAAGCATTGTTGGTTGTCATTTCCCACCCGCAGAATCTATGGTCACAAAATTCGTATTATAGGAATCACCTCCGATGACAAACAGGGTGGTGGGGACAAGTGCATTTTAAGCCCTCTTATAAGCATAGTTGCACGACATTTCCCACCTACCTAAGCTACCACCTCCAAATTCATACCACAGACATCGCTTCCGCCTGTAATCAAGGCGATAAGGGCAAGTAGGCTTTAAGCCCTGTTATAAGCATACTTGCTCAGCATTTCCAAACCTGTGAAGTTCGGGAACATGTAACAACCGTCCACGCATCTAAAGAAAATAAAGGTATACTTACAAGTGCGTTGCAAAGTTACCGTTGCATGTAGGAGTGTAGGGTCTGAAATAGCACAAACATGCACATCGACCTGTAGGTACTCGACAATCACCCATCGCCGTCTTTGTCGTTTGCTATCGCAGCTGTCAACCAACTCGAATCCCCCTCAGTGACAGCTAGCCTCCCTTCGCCATCCGACATCCAGGATGTATATATAAATGTGAAAATATATACATAAATAAATGTTAGCATGGGTAACATACAAAAAACAACTGCATGCGAAAAAATCAAGATACATACAGATGTGCTGTATGTATGATGTACATATTCGTGGGTAATGGTAAAATACATATGTAGTAATATAAACGAACACCATCAGTCCAACACAAGGGCCGGTGCTCGAGTCATAGTTGGCATGGGTAACACTTTACAACCAGTCATATATTGAAAAAATAAATTGGTTTACAATTGCACAGATAACAAAACATACGTAGTCGCAGGTTACTTTAAAACATGTAAGTAGTATGCAATGGTATGTTCGCACGATCGGGGATGCGTGATGGGGACGAGATGACAAGTTGGCAGCTACCTTGGATCACGTCACAGAGAAACCTCCTGCTCTGTTATTTCTCGCCAGTAGCAGCCATCTTTGATTCCCCTTTTCCCCTCAGAATTTCACTTTTTTTCCTCCTGCTCTATCATTACACCTTGGCAACTCATGCTCTTGCATTGCGTTTCTTTTTCCTCCCGCTCTGTCATTCCAATGATATTTTTTCTCGTGCTCTGTTATTCCTTTTGGCCTCTTGCCCATTATATCCCTTGGGTGGTTTTCTCATATTCCTTCTGGTCTATCTCTCGTCTCCCATGTTCTATCCCTTGGGGTTTTCCCATTGTTCTTCCTGTCTCCTTTATTTTTCTTGTGCTCTCATATTCCTTCCAGTCTCTTGTCTCCCCATCCTCTCTTGCTTTTCGAGCCCTCCATCACCCACGATGTCGTCAGCTGTAGGCAGCCATCTTTAATTCCCGCCACCAGTCGGCCACTGTAGGCGGGTATCTCTGATTCCTGCAACGGTCACCAGAGTGTTTGAAGTTCTACAGGCCGCAGCTAGGAGCACTGGTATCGGCGCGGCCATTTTGTGTGTNCAACGGTCACCAGAGTGTTTGAAGTTCTACAGGCCGCAGCTAGGAGCACTGGTATCGGCGCGGCCATTTTGTGTGTATTTTGACTTACTCTTGGCCTGCAGAGGCGTGCTAACTTAGGCGAGCGGAGTTCAAACGGCACCCGCTAGGAGCGCCGGGAATGTTCTTTAGTAGTTTGTGAACTGAAAATGCAGGAGGCATGCTGTTTACATACCCTTGGGTCGCCAGTCCGAAGTCTAGACCACACAACCACCATTGCAAGGGAAGTGTTTGGAGATGAAATATAGTACATACTCGCGTCGGCCTATGCACTATGTAGGTTCATGTAGCGCACCTGAATGATACCAGCTGCGGACCCATTGCATGGTTATGAGAAGAAATCTAGTAAATACTCGCTTCGTCATTCAGAAAATAATTANAACGGTCACCAGAGTGTTTGAAGTTCTACAGGCCGCAGCTAGGAGCACTGGTATCGGCGCGGCCATTTTGTGTGTTTTTTGGCTTACTCTTGGCCTGCAGAGGCGTGCTAACTTAGGCGAGCGGAGTTCAAACGGCACCCGCTAGGAGCGCCGGGAATGTTCTTTAGTAGTTTGTGAACTGAAAATGCAGGAGGCATGCTGTTTACATAGCCTTGGGTCGCCAGTCCGACGTCTAGACCACACAACCACCATTGCAAGGGAAGTGTTTGGAGATGAAATATAGTACATACTCGCGTCGACCTATGCACTATGTAGGTTCANGTCTAGACCACACAACCACCATTGCAAGGGAAGTGTTTGGAGATGAAATATAGTACATACTCGCGTCGACCTATGCACTATGTAGGTTCATGTAGCGCACCTGAATGCTACCAGCTGCGGACCCATTGCATGGTTATGAGAAGAAATCTAGTAAATACTCGCTTCGTCATTCAGAAAATAATTANTACCAGCTGCGGACCCATTGCATGGTTATGAGAAGAAATCTAGTAAATACTCGCTTCGTCATTCAGAAAATAATTAAATTCATAATAGTTACATATGCACAAAAGTCAAATATAAAAATTAATAGCATAAAAAATATTCCGACAGTCTATCCAGTGCCTTGGCCATAGTCCTGCATGCACATATGTATACGATCAATAAAAATAATAATAAAATAAATAAATGAACATATTTAAAAATTAACTTTAAAGACGTGAACCTAAGGAGAAACGGACTATAGACACAGACAACACCGTGCGCACGTACGCCCGCGCTGGCGTGGGGTGAAGTGGAGTATACACACTACATCGGCGCACGCACGCTGCGCGGCACGGGAGCGTAGCTGGCACTCGCGCGCGTGGGAACATTTAGTTCCTATAACAACTAGCCTTAGGTTGAACACACCAATGATACTTACACAGCCTCGTCAGCAGCAGCATGGTCGCTCTCTCCCCGCTCTCACAGCATCGCCCTCGCACTTTCGGGACGGCTCCCGGGCTTGGGACTGGGGCAGTACACTACGCCAGCAAAAACACCACTGGCATTGTTTTATTATACACAAACAAGTCGTACACATGTATGTGTATATAAAAAACACCAGTGGCGTCACAAGTTTAGTGTACAGGTGGCTTACAATGCTGGAATGAGAAAAACGCCCCATCTAAAAAAATTTAAAGCAGACAAAGGAATACACAGACAGACGACAGAAACAGGGGAAGAGTACAGTAGAGATAGATGAAGAAAAAAAGATAAAATGCAAGTACGATGCGATTACTAGTTACTACTACAGTGATACGAATACCATTTCACATTCACAAGCCCAGGTCGGAGATCCAACATAGACGACAAATCCCGTGCGCAAGTACGTGCATGAGTGATTGTAGAACGTGAAATAGTACACACATCACGACATACCAGTAACACGCCTGACAAGATAAGTATACCTCTTGAACCAGCTACNAACGTGAAATAGTACACACATCACGACATACCAGTAACACGCCTGACAAGATAAGTATACCTCTTGAACCAGCTATAGCATGCCAACATTCAACAGCGCCACCTTCCACGAACAGCAACACTCCTGACAAGATGAATATGGCTCTCGCATGTGCTACAGAATGCTGCTGGAATAAAACACATAACTGGAACAGTGTACAAGTACGCACATAATTGATTGCAAAAATAGTACATACACACAGCAGGATATTCTGGTAACACGCCTGACAAGATAAGGATACCTCTTGCATGGGCTACAGCGAGTTACCAGCCAACATTAACAGCATACCGGGCAAGATGAATATGGCTCTTGCATGTGCTATAGTATGCTGCTTAAGAAAACATAAATTGAATAAATCAACGCAAACACATATCATTCGTTGTGGGATAGGGTAATGAGATCACTTCAGCTTCGACAATTCCAGGGCGAGTAACTGCCTCCTACTATGCATCCCGACCCCATTCCGTCTCCCGGGGACAGACACACACATGATGATACATGCCTGTCCCAGAGTTATGTGTACAGAACATCATTATTCAAGATAGCCATAAGGGATGGTATGAATGCCATCATACAGGATATTGTGTTTGTTGTCCATCTACGAAAGAGCTAGTTTGTTAGTGTATTTAGTATATACATCATGATGGTGCGACCTAATGCTGTTGACCTGTACTCTCATTACTTGCTGGTTCAATAATATACATTTATAAACTTCTATGGTGATGGTATTTTGTACGACTTTCTTCTCTATACATTTAGCTAGCTTCACAACCTTTTACTTACATGTAAAGGCATATAGCTCGCCCTCAGCCCGACAAACTTTATCATATAATTGCCTCCGCATTCATCCTTGAATTTACCAATCACCCTTGCGTTGTCGGGCATGTAGTAAGGATTAGTGGGAGGGCAGGCACTAGTGTCGAACTCGGCCATAAGTGCAGGGTCTGAGGCAAGGTACATGCAGAAGCCAGGGCAACTGATTTACATCACAAACGAATCGGTGACTGTATAGATCAGGCTCACGTTACTGCCATACCATGCCCATATGACATCGTAGGGGAAGCGATATATGAGAGTCTTCGACAGGTCAAGTACGGTGAAGCCAGCATAGATTGGCTTATCAAATACAATATTTTCATGACACAATTTATCTAGCGATATAGATTCTTCATATATAGTTCTGCATTTGAATGCTGGTTTTGTGATAAATTTCTTCACACACAGTTCGGTGCATACAAGTTCCATGCGTTTGTACTTACGCTTATTCTCCATGAGCTTNGATATAGATTCTTCATATATAGTTCTGCATTTGAATGCTGGTTTTGTGATAAATTTCTTCACACACAGTTCGGTGCATACAAGTTCCATGCGTTTGTACTTACGCTTATTCTCCATGAGCTTACTGTACATAGCATTGTTCATTAGTTTGTAAAAGTCCTTCTCGAAGGNGGGGGGGGCACTCGTTCACCAGCAGGAATGGAAAATCTTTATCTTTATGATTCTCGTGGAGCTCGACTGGATATTCCACATACACCTCCAGTATGTAGCCAACACGTCTGGTAGCCGGCATGGACATAACGTTGATATCCATGCTGGTCGATTTGAAATCGCTGTATGACAGTGGTGAGGACATTGCCCATCCATACAAGTTATTTGCATCTTCATACTCTAGGTAGGTAAATGGCCTGCTGGCATCGTACGTGACAGGGACATCCGTATTGTTTGCCACTGTGTGACGGTTGACGGACTGGGCCACCCCTCCCTGAATACCAGCCTCGATAAATGGATGAATATCGTAATCGCTGAGAGGCTCGAGTTCCACCTTAGTCTTCTTCAGCATTGTGTCGAACGAGGATCCGGGGGCACTCACGTACTGAACACAATCCATTCTGTACGTTGACAGACATAGCCCCTGGAAGTTCTCGAACACATTGCATAAAATCATGACGTCCATCTTAAAATACAGCTCCGAATACTCTTTTAGTGTGTTGCATCCAAATGTCCCCCAGACCTTCTGTGTATGCAGGTACTCCTCTGGTGTAATGCCACATCTGATGAGGCGGTTTTGAAATGCATCAATACCCGGCAGTTGTGGCTTGTCGAGCTTCCCCCTCGAGTCGACATTGTCGTAGGAGAACATTCCTTTCCGAGTTACCAACTCAAGCTGCCAGGGGGTTAAGAACGTCGATGTGGTCTTGAAATCGCCCGATGGCAGGCTCTTTGCAAGTGTTACGAGGCTGGCAGACATAAATCTAAACATATATATAAATTGAATGGTAAATTGGTAGCCCAAACTTTTGCTGAAGGAGATAAGTTTTTCCTCTGTGTGCGGGATAATAAATATGTCCTGAGTGTCGTAGTCAAGCTGCTTAATAATAAAATTCGCATAATATGTCAAATTGGGGAAGAGGATTGGCAGTCTCTTGGGGCGGCGGCGGCGGAGCTTGTTACAGTTATTGCACGCCACCCCAATAAAGCCGCTGGTAAAATGATCATGGTCGTGAACCTTGCGGTTGTCGCATCTGAAGGGGCCAGAACAGTAGCAGCAGGTGGTGGCCAGAGCGTAGCCAGTCCATTTGCCATAGAACAGCATTATAGGCTCGGACTGGCTATATATCTCCTTCACTAGATTACCAGTCCTCATGATTTCCTCCATAAAGTGCGTCGAGGCATCTTCCCTGGTGTAGAATTTCACATTTGGAGGCAGGCTGGAGGACTTGGAGGCAGGTTATCCTGTTATCCACCTTGACGTAGATGCCGTAGCTGTAGGGCTCGTGCTTCTCGTACCTATAGGTGTAGGAAGTGTCCGGGTTTTGCTGACACATCTGGACCGGCACTACCATAGCTTCGAAGTCAGAATACACTACTACATACATAAACCTTATAACTATTATGGTAATTCTGAAACTTGAGCACAGGAGGCTTACCGTTCTTCTCCGGCTGAGGTATGTTGGCATAGATTGGTGCATGCTCGTTGCAACACCTCCTGCGCTCAGCCAGTGTCTCGGCACCTGTAAGCCCCATCACTCGTGGTCGATTAAGATATCGCTTGCAGATGTGCACCATCTCCATGAGTGATGTCACCTGCGACCATACCAGGCGGGGAAAATTGGAAATATAACACTAATGTGAGTATTTGTTCTCCTTCGTTATTAGGAGGCTGAAGTGCTGTATAAGTTCCTCCTTCGACACTAGTATAGGCACAACCTTGTTGTTATCGTCGAGTGTGTATACATTTATGCTGACCCCTCTCAAACAGTGGTATTTGTCGCACAGGGTTGGGGAACTCTAGTCCACTTAAGTTAAAATGTGTCTACAGGTCATTGTATCGCTGGTTGATGTCCTCAAGATCTCGTCCTTCTACATAGCTTGCCAGGATCACCCATTTGTAGCACTGCTGATCATTGTTCTGCAGGTTATCAATCTCATTCTTGGCTTCGATATGTGCAAGCAGGGCGATGTAGGAGGAAGCACTGAGATTGTCATGCCTGTTGACATGCAGCTGAAGCCATTTCATGGAGGTGACGGTCCAGTCACTTCCCTTCCACATGTACTCGTCCTCTTCCTGGCATATCTTGGCTATGGCGGCCGACACAGCATCTTCAATGTCGCAAGCATTGAAGAGGGGAAATTTGTTGTTTTGAAGGTGTGCAGGTCCATCTCGTCATTGTGCGGCTCCGGCAGTTAACTATTTTTATAAGATGCCTTCAAGTTTACTTGATAATATCACCCAGTTCTTCATCAGAGGTGATGTTTATGATGTATATTTAGTACCTATAGATTTGGTGGTTGGGAAATGGTGGGAAATTATGCTTAAAGTGGGATTAGTGTTTACTTGACCCTGCAGCCCAGTTCATCATCAAAAGCAATGACTATGTTATTAATTTGGTGACCATAGCTTAAACGGTTCGAAAATTAACACCGACTATGCTTACAATTGGGTTTAGGATGTGCTTGTCTGCTTGACTCTGCATCTGTGTTCGTTTTAGGGGGTGATGTCTACATTATAAATTTGGTGACTTTAACTTAAACAATTCGGAAATAACAGCCAACTATGCATATAAGATAGCTTAAGGCATATTTGACTCTGCAGTCCTTTTCATCGTCGGGAGGCGATGCCTATATTATAAATTTGGGGGATGTATCTTAAACAGTTCGGAAATTACAGCCAAAAATGCTTATAGGGGTCTTTTACTTGAGATGTGTGGTGCCACTCTAGGCTAGTATGCGTGGGCAGGCTTCGCTCTGTGCATACAAGTGGAATGACAGAGCATGAGATTCGTTCCCGCCAGGACGTCAGGTGAAAGGAGACCAGAAGGAATATGAGAAAACTAAGGTGGAATGACAGAGCATTAGACTCGTCCCACTAGGAGACAAGAAGGAATGTGAGAAAACCTGCGATTATGCCAGCTCGTCTCTTCGTCCCCAGCTAGCAGCTAGGTGGCGGGTGTGGGAATTAAATTATAACTTTTACACATATAAAGTATTGTGCGTGCGCGCGTGCAGTGCCTGCAGTTTTTTTCTATGTGTATACTTCACATTACACATGAGCTTTTTTTCGCGATGACCAGTTTTTGTCTGGTTAGTGCGTAGGCCGAAGCGAGTATTTTTTATTTTTTCTCCTAAGTGTGCAATGTCAATTTTTCTCGCGATGGTATGTTTATTATCTTACGAGTGTGTAGTCCGATGCAGGTTTATACGTTATTTCTTCTCCTAACACTTCCCATGCAATGGTGGTCGTGTGGCCTAGACGTTGGACTGGTGACTGAAGAGTCGTCGGATCTAAACCGCATGCTTCCTGCACTTTTGTGTTTACAAACAACTAAAAATAATTCCCAGTGCTCCTGGCGGCCACCGTTTGACCTATACTTTCCGAGGCTAGTGTGCCTCTGCAGGTGACGAGTGAACCAACCAACACACAAAATGGTCGCATCAATACCAGTGCTCCTAGCTGCGAATGGTAGAACCTCCCACACACTGGTGTCGGGCGTGGAAATAAAAAATGGTTGCCTATCGCTACCGACTGGTGGCAGGCGCGGAAATTAAGACGGAGGACCTACAAAGAAAGAACTTAGCACACTCTGGTGGTGGGCACGGGAATCAAAGTTTGGAGCCTACTGCTGACGACTGGCAGCAGGAATTAAAGATGGCTTTCTAGAGCAGACAACATCGGCGGTGATGGTGGACGCGAAAAGCAAGAGAGGGAGGAAAGGGGTGGAAGACACGAGAGAGAAAATAAAGGAGGCTGGAAGGAATATGAGAAAACCCAAAAGAATAGGATGGACGAGAGAGACAGGAGGGAATGAGTGAGCATGAGAAAAATTAGCATCAGAATGACAGAGCGTGAGAAAAAGAAGAGGAACGAAAGCGCATGAAGAGATTTGGAAGGCATAATAGAGCAGGAGGGAAAAAGGAAAATTATAAGGGGAAAAGAGAAATTATAAGGGAAAAAAGGGAAGTCCAAAAAGGCCGCAATTGGCGAGGAATGATAGAGTAGGAGATATCGGCGTGACGTCATCCAAGATGGCCGCTGGCTCGTCCTCTCGTTCCCAGTCAGCAGCCTGGTGGGTGCGAACCGCCATTTTATAACTACTCACTTTCAATCCCAACAATTCCACGGTCTTGCTGCGATGGCAAATTAATAAAGTGATGAGTCCTATGGAAAATATTATTTTTACATGTGACAGAAGGATACAAAATAAGAAGTTAAAGTATTTCCTAATCAGTGCTATCAAAAGTTCTCGATTAAAATAGAGCAGCCTACATATAAATATAGCTTGCCAGTCACAAACCGCCAAACTGCGAGGGGCTGTACCTGTCCCAGCGGCAATGAAGTGAAGTGAGACAATGACCTCGCTGGTGGCGATCACCAGAGTGAGACGCCGCATGACTGTCCAAGCCCGACCACCGACCACCGGCGTCGTTCCAAGTCCTCTCGTGGTTCGAAACCTGCGTGATTCACAAGGTCTCGCCACCGTGTCCAGCCTTTCCGTGCGTAACGGCGCGACAACACAACTTCAGGTTCGCTTATATTAACTTGACTCGTAAGAGCATTCACGCTTCTCCCCACGGCAGGCCGTCAGACCGGGATAACCGTTTGTTGAGGTGGCCGTTCTTTAGCCGATGTCCTTTCTCGAGCTTTTCCCTTTCCAGCGCCATTGCATTTCGTCGCTGCCCCGTCTGCACCTCAACAAGCGTACATTTACGAACTGTAAAACTACAAAAAAAAAA
>NQII01001245.1:249715-295863 GCA_002778355.1 Clitarchus hookeri
TCTACACTTTTTTAACATTTTATTTTATTAATTAGTTTATTTTTTTGCAATTCCACACTTTGCTTACCTGCAATTTTAACATGTTTTTTTTTTATTAAAATTTTATTGCAATAGTTTACATTGACAAACGGGCGAATCATGAAATATTTTTCCAAGAAGTGCTTTTCATTACATTCTAACAACTAGAATAACTATTTTGATCTATAGCCTAATATAATAATTTTGTTCAGTTTTGAGATCCGACGAAAATATGATATATATTTAAAATTCCTGTAGTTCGTTTCATCAGTTTTTGAAAAGTCATTTTCCTGGATTGTCATACTTTCTGCAGGCTAATATTTCATATCTCAACGAAAAATATATATTAATGTGATACAACATTTGGAAAATAATTTTAGCCTCGCCAACACCCCTGGCATATTTCTTGTCGCAAATACCGAAGGAGGAGCGTTTTGTCAAAATGTTGTTACCTGTGAATGATACCGCGCAGGTGAAAATAGAATAAATAAAGACTGTCATGGAAAAAAATATTTTCTTCCCTTTATTAAGACTTTTTATAAACGGCCGTGAATAAAGTTGATGTGTGTCTGAGGTTTGTTGGGAAGTTGCGAGAAGAATGCCATTATTTTGGTAGCAGCTCCAAATGACAATAAATGCTTGGAGAGCGCCCGGTTCTGCTGTTGGCGAAGAATATAAATGCGCGAGTCCTAAAGCTACTGAGGCAAGAGTCAGACCTTGATACTTAAGTTGTTGCGCGGTTCATCTGCCACGTTCGCGCGTAAACACAATGAGTAACTAGCGTCAAGTGACCTGATGAAATATTTGTTGTGTTCGTAAAAACCAAGGCTCCACTCTACCGTAAAATGATTTACGTTCTGGAAAATAACCGATGTAATGGCGAGCAAGACGTGAAAGTTCGCTTTAGCAACACCGAGAACTTCAGTGCTGCTGCTGAGCGAGTGAAATCATTAACCCAGTACATACGTTACTCGATTCTCTACTGAATTTCATAATAAAACGTGTGCGATTAGCGCGTGTAGGGCAGCAATGGTGGCAAAGGCTCTTCACGATAACGTGTGCACTTCGGAAATAAACACTAAAAACTATCACCGGCCGTAACTTCATTATAGGACGCATGCAGCCTCCCAGTTACGCCGCAAGCAAATTAAAAGAAACAGTTCTAAGGAGTGATGTTGTACTGCGGTTATAATGTTTACATTTATGGCTACTGAGGTAGTGTTTCTGGTTTTGTATACTGTTACAAGACGCCTGAGGAGCGTATTAGAGTTCGTGAGAGATGGATGTTTTAATAAAATAAAAAATACTAAAAATTGGTTTTTAATTCATTCCCACAGCTATTATTTAGTCGACAGCATTACATTATCTATCTCCACTGTTACTCCTAGGTGAGCGTAATATTTCATGTATATTTCAACTCTAATTAACGTCCCTCTTAATGTTTATATTTGGTTATAGTCAATAAACTCATACACATCGTTAACACCTGTTCAGTCTGTCTGTTGCCATTGTTTGTAATGTCTTTCACTCACGCATCCAGTCCAGTGGTCCAGCCAGCCAGTCGCACTCTTCACTGCTTGATGCTTGCACTCGTTGCTCTTATAGCTCGTTGTCTATCGCCTAACGTCGCACAGTCGTCCAGACTCCCGTACAACTCTCTCTGCTCGCAGGCCCGACGCCCTCAAACATCAGTCGCCCTGGCCATCTGGAAGGTCCATCGCACCCCGAGTCACGCTGAGAGAAACGAGGTCAATAAACCAGAGAGTTCTTCAGATAAATGCAGAAATTCTATCTGCCTAAGTTTAGGAGCGTGTGAGCCGCCAAGGGGTTTTCGCGGTGGAATTACTTAATAACTCAAAACCGTGGTGAGATTACCACGCGCCTGTCAACAAAATATCGTATGTACGTTAATCAGGAGCGAGGAGCTATCTTGTATTCTATGGACTATAAAAAGTCATATATAATTAATATTTTTATTTGACTTCTAAAATGTACAGATATAAATGTATCAAGCGACGTGTCTACGGGCTCATATTTTCAAGGATAGTTAAATAATGATGCCACATCCATCAATTAGGTAAAGCATAATTTTATGTCACCCGCTATTACATCACTACTCCGTCCTCCACACTCTGTTCGCTCGCTCGGGCGATGCAAAGCACCGACACGTGACAACACATTAGAGTACAACTATACATATTAGCAACACATATATATTGTTAACATTTGTACGGTCTCACTTGGACGGCACATGGACAAAGTGACGAAGCCCAAGGCGACGTAGAGTTCACTTGTGGTTTTCAGTAGAAACAGCGATAATTGCAGAACGGAACACGTCCTGTACTCCACGTTGAGTCTGTGCATAGAAGAGGCAGTGCTTGTTGCGTACACGCGTTCTCGCCCATTGCATTTCAATACAGTAACACAACCTAGCGCTAACGGAACGGGACGTCTTAAGCCATTGTGGTCCAATTGGCAGCCCGTGGGCCATATACGACCCGCGGCCCCATTTTCTTCGGTCCGTGGTAGTATTGGTAATAATTTATATAGCTAAAAGTGTTTTCTGTTAACCCTCCCAATATTTCAAACTTTTTTTATTTTTCTAACAAATATTTAACTGGCAATAATGTTACATTTTGATAGGAAACGGGGAGCAAAGTGTGTTGCATTATAAGAGTGGACGAGGACCAAAAGTTGGACCTATGTCATATGTTTTTGTTGGTACATATTTTCGGCGTATGACAATCGCAAGTGAGAAAGCAAAGTGCAACAATTAGAGACATTGTTTGTCAGTTCGTGTAGGTTAGTTACATCATCATAAGTTTAAGTGCTTTAGGCAAAATAAAATAAAATTTAAAAAAAGTGGGGTTTGCGAATAGACAGTTATGATAGAAAACAAGTTTGTATTTACGGACTTCGGAGGGAAAACGCAACTTATCGTGTGCGTGCCAGTCATTTCCGGTAATGAAGGAATAAAATACTCATCGTCACTACGAAACGACAAACAGAGTGAAATACAATGTAATTGGCGAAGCACATACATATAGTCAGTGAACTCAGTTATACGATGCAGAGCAGGAGGCGTGCGCGATAATGGCTGGAAATAAAATGTCGTTTAGATCCGGCGAAGTAATTGAGCAGTGTGCTATTAAATTGGTGAAATCTTGTGGTCGTGATAAACTTGCGAATGATTTAGATGCAGTGTCACTTTCCCACCAGAGTGTTTCTAAAAAAAACTGTACAAATAAGCAAGCAATTCTACGCACAGTTGAGTAAATAAATTGTTAAATTTTTTTCCATTACGTTGGACAAAAGCACAGACACAACATATGTTTATCAGCTGTTGATTTTTATAAAGACAACTGAACAATTTTCCATTAAAGAAGGATCACTTGATGTGGTATCAGTTCCCACCAGTGCAACAGGTTCATATGTCTACAGTGCTCTGGTGTCAGTTGTCGAGAAGTGCGGCGGATTTTCCAGATGTTCCTGTATAGTGACAGATAGTGCTAAATGCATGACTGTACAACTGAAGGCGGCAACAGAGTTCAAAGTCACAAGAAATTAATGAAATTCCTCTAGGATCTTTCTGCAGAATTTTGTGATGTTCCTCTGCACTCTGAAATTCGCTGGCTAAGCGCAGATAAAACACTTGTTTTTGCCATAAGAAAGAAAATTACTCAGTTCTTTCACGCCACTGGAAAAGTTGAGTCAGACATACTTGAAGAAAGTACAAAATGAAGAATGGCACTGCACGTTATTTCTCCTCACAGATATTAGAGAACATCTTAACAACCTCAATTTAAAGTTTCAAAGGAAGGAAAAAAAAAACCATTATGTAAGCTCATGAGCCCCTTTGCAGAAGATATGTATGTTACAATTAAAATTCTTCAAACCTTGAAGGGAAATAACAAATTCATTAAACTTTGCTCATTTTACACAACATATGCAGAATGTTATTAAGCCGAGGGAAGAATTAGAAGAACGGTTCTCCGACATTGACAATATGAAGAAAGTGTTCGAGCTTTTCGTCGACCCTACGTCAGCCAAGATTGAAGATCAAGATCCTGAATTTCAAATGCAACCGGGCAATCTTCAAAGTGACATTCTACTTTCTTCGAAAACAAATCTGACACGTGGACAATTGTGGAACTTGGCTATATCTGACAAGTACCCCAAGCTTCACAACTTTGCTTTAGAAGTGCATTTGTGAATGTGCTTTTCAACAACTCCGAAGATGATAATCTCCGAATCGTGACGACAGAGATGGCAGCAGACATTGCTGTCCTCGTCAACGAGCACAACGCCCGGTGCTCTCACTGATACTGTGTACTGATAGAGAAAGGTGATTTCACATTCAAGTGGTTTGTTGATACTGACTTATTGATAATATTTGTGTAAGTAAGTATGAATATATGAGAGTTTATATTTTGAAAACTGTCAAAATGGAAGATAGAATTCTAACAATACTTATCCGATCAAGTGTAACTGCTGAAGTGGTATGCTCTCCTCGATGTACCTTAAAAGTAAAATTCTGGCCCGCAGCTGAAAAATAGTTGTACCACACTGTCTTAAGCTAAGCTATCAACCATAGTAGATCATAGCGTGTTTTATGGTTGAAAGTAATCTAAGAGAGTTGAGTGAGTGTGCGGTTCCTACACACGCATGCGCAGTAGACAAGGCCTGGACTGTCCACAGACGCAGGCTTACCGCTGCTTCTGCGTCTGCGCAGTAGACAAGGCCTGGACTGTCCTCAAACGCAGGCTTACCGCTGCTTCCGCGTCTGCGCAGTAGACAAGGCCTGGACTGTCCACAGACGCAGGCTTACCGCTGCTTGCGCGTCTGCGCAGTAGACAAGGCCTGGACTGTCCACAAACGCAGGCTTACCGCTGCTTGCTTCTGCGTCTGCGCAGTAGACAAGGCCTGGACTGTCCACAGACGCAGGCTTACCGCTGCTTCCGCGTCTGCGCAGTAGACAAGGCCTGGACTGTCCACAGACGCAGGCTTACCGCTGCTTCCGCGTCTGCGCAGTAGACAAGGCCTGGACTGTCCACAGACGCAGGCTTACCGCTGCTTCCGCGTCTGCGCAGTAGACAAGGCCTGGACTGTCCACAGACGCAGGCTTACCGCTGCTTCCGCGTCTGCGCAGTAGACAAGGCCTGGACTGTCCACAGACGCAGGCTTACCGCTGCTTCCGCGTCTGCGCAGTAGACAAGGCCTGGACTGTCCACAGACGCAGGCTTACCGCTGCTTCCGCGTCTGCGCAGTAGACAAGGCCTGGACTGTCCACAGACGCAGGCTTACCGCTGCTTCCGCGTCTGCGCAGTAGACAAGGCCTGGACTGTCCACAGACGCAGGCTTACCGCTGCTTGCGCCTGCGTCTGCGCAGTAGACAAGGCCTGGACTGTCCACAGACGCAGGCTTACCGCTGCTTCCGCGTCTGCGCAGTAGACAAGGCCTGGACTGTCCACAGACGCAGGCTTACCGCTGCTTGCGCGTCTGCGCAGTAGACAAGGCCTGGACTGTCCACAGACGCAGGCTTACCGCTGCTTCCGCGTCTGCGCAGTAGACAAGGCCTGGACTGTCCACAGACGCAGGCTTACCGCTGCTTCCGCGTCTGCGCAGTAGACAAGGCCTGGACTGTCCACAGACGCAGGCTTACCGCTGCTTCCGCGTCTGCGCAGTAGACAAGGCCTGGACTGTCCACAGACGCAGGCTTACCGCTGCTTCCGCGTCTGCGCAGTAGACAAGGCCTGGACTGTCCACAGACGCAGGCTTACCGCTGCTTCCGCGTCTGCGCAGTAGACAAGGCCTGGACTGTCCACAGACGCAGGCTTACCGCTGCTTCCGCGTCTGCGCAGTAGACAAGGCCTGGACTGTCCACAGACGCAGGCTTACCGCTGCTTGCGCGTCTGCGCAGTAGACAAGGCCTGGACTGTCCACAGACGCAGGCTTACCGCTGCTTGCGCGTCTGCGCAGTAGACAAGGCCTGGACTGTCCACAGACGCAGGCTTACCGCTGCTTGCGCGTCTGCGCAGTAGACAAGGCCTGGACTGTCCACAGACGCAGGCTTACCGCTGCTTGCGCGTCTGCGCAGTAGACAAGGCCTGGACTGTCCACAGACGCAGGCTTACCGCTGCTTCCGCGTCTGCGCAGTAGACAAGGCCTGGACTGTCCACAGACGCAGGCTTACCGCTGCTTCCGCGTCTGCGCAGTAGACAAGGCCTGGACTGTCCACAGACGCAGGCTTACCGCTGCTTCCGCGTCTGCGCAGTAGACAAGGCCTGGACTGTCCACAGACGCAGGCTTACCGCTGCTTCCGCGTCTGCGCAGTAGACAAGGCCTGGACTGTCCACAGACGCAGGCTTACCGCTGCTTCCGCGTCTGCGCAGTAGACAAGGCCTGGACTGTCCACAGACGCAGGCTTACCGCTGCTTCCGCGTCTGCGCAGTAGACAAGGCCTGGACTGTCCACAGACGCAGGCTTACCGCTGCTTGCTTCTGCGTCTGCGCAGTAGACAAGGCCTGGACTGTCCACAGACGCAGGCTTACCGCTGCTTCCGCGTCTGCGCAGTAGACAAGGCCTGGACTGTCCACAGACGCAGGCTTACCGCTGCTTCCGCGTCTGCGCAGTAGACAAGGCCTGGACTGTCCACAGACGCAGGCTTACCGCTGCTTCCGCGTCTGCGCAGTAGACAAGGCCTGGACTGTCCACAGACGCAGGCTTACCGCTGCTTCTGCGCCTGCGCGTACGAGCGAGCCACGCCAAGCCGCTCTCGTTACAGCTTCGTCACAACAGAGAAATATTTTCCTCGCATTATCTGCAAACAACAAACACGGCAGACGACTGGAGTACACAGATATGTAATAAAACGGATCAACGAAATTATTATTTTGAATATGTTTTGTTAAATTGTAATCCTGGAGTGCTTAGGGAAACTACGACTTACATTTTCCTGCGACTTGGCAGCCAACTTCACAAAAATATCTTTCTTGTTTCTATACTGGAAAATTAGGGCAAACAGTGATCGCGTGTATGCGCTCCAAAGAGGTGCATCGTAGGTAACGTTCTCAATTATGTCTCGCATTTGATTGGCTGCTCGGTTTGAACTGTCGTCGCAGATGTCGTGTCGTGCTTGTCGGAGCTGCGTTATTGCGGCACGCCTGTGTCGACATAAGGAAGCTCGATCGGCTGCACTGCCCAATGAAGACACGCCAGTACCTGGACGGCCCGGCGAATGTGCGTGCTGAGGCGGGGTTTTGGCCGAGCGCCGACGGAATTCAGTGTGGGGGAAACGGGAGTACCCCGAGAAAATCTACCTCCATAGGCAACGCCCGCCACGTTCCCACATACGAAATATCCGACTTGGATCCACCACAGATCGAACCCGGGTGTGTCGTTGTGGGCAAGAGACGTGCTATTTGCACAACCGCTGAGGTCACCGCACAGTAAGCCCTTTGTTTGCTCTGCACAAAATTGGTTGGAAATATAGTTGCCACACTTTTTTATTTTGCAAAACTACAAATGAAATATTGTATTTTTAAAACACATAGTTAATAAAAATACAAAAATAGCTATGCTTAAAATAAACATATCAGCAGTAACTGCTTGATAAAATACAACATTAGATTTAGGCTACGTATTCCTCAGCAACATATTCTAAAATTTGCTCTCACACACTTAGCGTTACAAAATTTACCTTGGCCACTAATTTATATATAAAAATATTGTTTTTATTGTGAAGGTATTGTTCGCCATCTACGGTAGATTGTAAATCCACAGGACACAACAAACACAGTGAAACAGTTACATTTTTATTTGCAACAATGTGCTGCCAACCCCTCACTATTCATGGATTGGGTTGATATTGGAGCCTATATTTTTGTTCTTTGTACTCCTTCGTTTAATAATGAAGTAACCAGAAACTCAGACAGTTATCGTTCATTCTGGCTTCGTTATTAGCAAAAAACATCTGCTTCAACTACACTTTCAAGAGCGGTTTTCACCCCTTCGGAATAGACTAAGGCTATATGTTGTGCATATATTTAAGACTTATTTTTTGTTGACGAATCACCTGCCGAAGTTTGTCGGTAGAGTTCATATCCATCATGTATATATATATCCTAACTAATATTTTTAATGCGAAAGTGTGTTTGTTTGTTTGTCATTATTTCACGTCGCAATGGAGAAACGGATCGACGTGATTTTTGTACAGAGATAGTTGGAGGGCCGGGAAGTGACATAGGCTACTTTTTTATCCCAAAAATATCTCATTCCCTCAGAAAAAATGTTTTAGTAAAAATAGCGCTCGGGGTACAATGCTACGTCAATGTAAGTTGTTAGTGTGAGACGAAAGTACGATGTCACACAAAAAAACTGAAAGAGGCCCTGAACCGAACTCTACAGGACANAAGTACGATGTCACACAAAAAAACTGAAAGAGGCCCTGAACCGAACTCTACAGGACATACGAAACAATACAGATATTATGGGAGGAATGGTTGTATTACTGGCTGGTGACTTCCGCCAAACTCTACCGGTGATTAAGATGAAATCAAAGCCTGTCTCAAGTCGTCAAGCTTATGTACAAATGTTAAGAAATTCAACTTGACGACAAATATGAGAGTGCACCTCTACAATGACGTTGATACAGGACATTATGCTTATACATTATAAAAAATTGGAGATGGGCGGTTAGAAACAGATGCCGAGGGCTGTGTGTCACTAACGGGGATTTTAGTAATTTGGTGCAGAGTGATACGGAACTGATTGCTAGCGTATACCCAGATCTACAAAGAAATATAAATGACGACCAGTGGCTGTGTAAAAGAGCGATTCTAGCACCAAAAAATGACATCGTTAGTGCTCTGTTCTGTGTTTATGATCAGTGTCTGTCTACTAACAAATACCGTTATTTCTCTCTATAAGTTTGTTACTATAACCACGCGAGCGAAACCGCGGGTAAAAGCTAGTGTATATCCATCCTATATATATATATATATATATATAGAGAGAGAGAGAGAGAGAGAGAGAGAGAGAGAGAGAGTTTTCAAGAAAACACTGATAGCGTGAAGTATGTGAAAGAGGACAAACTGAACATTTTACGAGAGAGAATACATGTTAGAAAATGCACGGTTTGTCTTCTCTATGAGTCGCCAGTCAAAGTTTTGTGGTTGGAACCTTGTGTAACAGTATAAGTCGTGAACTCCACTTATTACAGACAAATATTTCTACCTGTCGTGATTCATTTTACCTGTTTTATAAATTCACATTTACTGTTAAAAACGTAGTGCTGTTTCTTCATAACCTCTAATTATGCGTTTCCATGTCACGAATACTGATGCATGATGCACTCCACATTTAAACTTTACGAGAGAATAAAATGAAGAATATGACAGACGCAAAAAAAAATAAAGATGTGTGCGGCCTAACGTCTTGTCGACGTGTTTAGAGGCGAAGCAAGTTGCCCAGCGAAGCGTGAACAGAGAAGGAATCAGTCATGGCCTTGAGTAAGGAACTATCCCAGCATTCGCCTGGAGTTATTTAGAGAAACCGTGGAAACCTGAAAACATAGTGCCAGCCCCGGGATTCGAACCAGAGTCCTTCCGAATGTTTGCCGCTGCGCTACCTTGCTCGGTCATACAAAAAAAAATAGGAGAAAAGTTGGGGTTAAAGGCACTGGGTTACAAAAAAATGCAATATTTAATATTGTTGCCAAATTCTTTCCCTCGCATAGACAACACGTGTAATGCCATTTTAAGTTAATAAAATAATTGCATTCCATGTTTATCATACGTTTATGTTAAAATCGCATATTTACTTATGTAGTGTTTTCGAAAAAACACCCGCGTAGAAATAATATAGACGACATTAAAAAAAATTCCTTACGAAACAGATTTTTTTGATACAACAAAAGTTTTAGTTTTTGTAAAATTGAGGGTATATCATAATTTTTGTTAAAAAAAAAAAAAAAAAAAAAAAAAACCTCTCTAAGCAAGTCTCTAATACCTTTCAGTCTCACTTTGGCGCGTAATATCTGCTACAAGTTGAACAGCATTCGAAATATGTCCCATGATATATTGAAGTTTGAAAACCAAGCAACGTTTCTAAGTGAAAATGCCAATTGTAAAACTTCCGCGACAGCAATGACAAACTATATGTAAAACGCCAGAGCGGGCGACCAGATAACAATCAACCGAGGCGCGCGAATCAACCTCTACTGTTGAGGCGGATCATTGATAGATACGCCAGAGGTTCCCTCCCTCGGCACTAGGCGCGCTGCTTGCAGTGGCTGCGTCTATGGCTACAGCTGCTCTTAGCGAATCACTCACAACTCGGGTATGTTACACCTGTTCCAATGCAGCGAAATGTATTTATAAGCTATCTGCGCAACACTGACATTTAAACAAATCGCTGCAACAACACGATTAAATTATGTTGATGTAAACTACTAATCCTCCGAAATTTTAAGAAAAGCCTGCACTACGGCCGGTTTTGGCGTCAACTTCAAGAATTAGTAACTGGCAGTTTCAACAAACGCTACGACGAGTTCAAAAGTCAGCGGACGTGGCTTTGGTCCCAGAGAGCTTAGAGGAACCTCGGATATTATGGCATATGCGCGTTAAATGGAAAACCCCCTTATTAGGTAGTGTAAGTATCCTGATGTGGCTGTAACAGCCTAAGCTATGCCTACATAACTCCAGTAATCTCGGCAGAGGTCCCAATAGACAATAGTCATTTATGGTCGTTCTGTTTTTCATGATTTGAAAACTTAATTAGGAGTCAAGTCTTGGGAGAAACAAGAAGGGGGAGAGGCTGTAGTGAATAATAAAGTATGCAACATGTTGATGTGTGTCACGCCCTCCGGCCTACTTCACTAGTGTCGCACCGTGTGTCACGCCCTCCGGTCTACTTCAGTAGTGTCGCACCGTGTGTCACGCCCTCCGGTCTACTTCAGTAGTGTCGCACCGTGTGTCACGCCCTCCGGTCTACTTCAGTAGTGTCGCACCGTGTGTCACGCCCTCCGGTCTACTTCAGTAGTGTCGCACCGTGTGTCACGCCCTCCGGTCTACTTCAGTAGTGTCGCACCGTGTGTCACGCCCTCCGGTCTACTTCAGTAGTGTCGCACCGTGTGTCACGCCCTCCGGTCTACTTCAGTAGTGTCGCACCATGTGTCACGCCCTCCGGTCTACTTCAGTAGTGTCGCACCCCCTTGCACTAGAAACACACTGCATCACAGGCTGACATGGAGTCCAGCAGACGCCGTGTGTGGCCCTGAGGAATGTCGGCCCGCGATGGCATGGCTGCAGCTCACATTCCAACTGCTGCCACATGGTGACATGTCAAGGGAGCGTGCAGGCCATGGTAGTGTTTGGCAATGACTGAGGCAGGCCTGGCCGACTAACTACTTTCAAATATATAAGACGAAATCCTACATACCACTTTTCCCTTATGTGACTATTAGGGAGATGTGCACCCCCTCCCCTAATAAATCAAGGTTTGAAATACTTGCGATTAAGTAACAAGTCGCTGAATAGTGATTCGTATAACTGACATCTTACACATTTAAAAACACGGTTGGTAATATAAGCCCACCCCATTAAGTAAATGTGGGTTGCCAACCTGTGTTTGCACGACGCTTCGTAACAATGAACTGTTAGCGATTTGTTATGAAAAATTGTGAATCAGCATGTTCATATAAACAGAAAGGGTCGGCTTGTCGGAAAACTCTCAAGATAACAGTTTTCGAGATATACTTGGGGAAACTTCAAACAGAAGATGAGTGCCTGGCAGGTAGATAACAGACAACTCGAGCAGGTGTTACACCACTTGACATAAGTCTGCACGATACGCTAGTGACGGGTTCATAGCAGTCACCGTAATTATGGGGTGCGATCCTTCAGCATTATCTGCCTTGGGTTCATTCTTCAGTCACTCTATATTACCGCTTATTTACTGGCGTGTTTCTTTTGTGGTGCACAGTTTATCAGCGTGACATCATCATTGCTTAATGCAACTCACCTGGACTCACACCTATGACAAGACTCTTTGCACATTTAAAGTACAGTGAGCGCTATTCGTTTTTCACTCTGTCACACGTCGTGTGAGTTGTGTGTTGCCTACATGTCAGGCCACTCACATTTTGTTTGAAATTTCCGCAAGTATAACTCGAAAATGGTTCACTGAGTATTTCGACAAGGCGACCATTATTTTATTATATTATTTTATTATCTTAACAACTCGTAAACAAATTATTGTAACAATGATGCATGCAAACACAGGGTGGCAACCCACATTTACTTAATGAAGGGGAATCATATTATCAACCGCTTTTCCAGATGCATATGACCTCCATTATACAAATAATTGTTATTCAATCGCAAGTAATTTACAATATTTTTAACTAAAAGCATTTCAACACTCGATTTTTGGATGCGCATAGCTCACTTAATAAAGAGGAAATTGGTACGCAGATATTCATCTTATATTTACGCAAACAGTTTGTCGGTGCTGTTAAAGATCTTTCTGTGTATACGCTGGTGTCATATAAATTAAAGCAACAAACATACATCCGTCCCTACCGTGATAATTTTGCTACAAGATAGTGTCCAGTAAAACGGAAACAAATTAAAATACACCCATATTGTGAACAACAGTTGGCACGTAAAGGAGGAGTTGGATTGGGGAGGGGGAGAGTTAATTTCTCCTCGCTCAAAGTTACTCCGCTGCAGTCACTCACAACAGTAAATTTGCCTGTGACTAAAAAAGTTATCACTGTGAGTGCTGCGGACGTTACTTCGCGTCGTTTGAATGTAACAGGGTTTGCTGTAACATTATTTCAAGACGTGGGACACCAGTATTCATAAGGTATTCTGCAACGTTGCATTGCGTCAGCACACTCCAAGTGTTAATTACTGAAATTAACTGGATAGATTTTATAGTTCTATGCCTAGGAAACAACGCTTGATTGGCGCACTTTCAACTCGGCATTATATTGGCAGAAAGCCGGACAGTAATGACGGTTGTAAATGGGGATACAGAGATGGGGATGAAGTCGTGAATGCATATAAACGAGTCATGATAAAGTAGTCTTGATTGTCAGTAAACATAAACCGCACTAGAAGTGCCAAATATGGGATTACTAATCGTTAATGTCACAGGACGTTTGCTGTTTGTCGGTGACCGCGGGTTAACTCTGACGTCCTAGTCGACTCTCTGGACATCGTAACTAACTTCACGCCCCGCCGTCACGAAGAAGTGTTCGCCTTCTGGTCTCGCTGTTCGTCGGTCACGTCTCACGGCGTTTGTTGACAGTATAAACATACTGACGAGAGTCGTTACCGAACATTTCCCAGCCGTTGTGCAGCCAGAGATTTCGCAATGAGAGACATTACATCGGCATTAGCAGTGTGTAATACTTAACGGCACTTGCATGTGTTTCCACAATTAAAGGTTTGTTAACAATGCAACTGATCGTTGACAAGCTTATGGTTGCGAGGAAGGGAGGGGGAATTTACAACCCTCATTACCTCCTCCACCATTGCCCTAAGTGCGCCGCCGTCACCCACGAAGGATCAGTATACTCCGGACCGGTGATCCTGCACACCTCAGCTGGTCCTGCTCCAGTTGCAAGCGGTGCACAAGCGTCAAACTCTTGCCTCCCACCTCGGTGATCCGGGCTCGATTCCGGAAAAACTGGTGGACGTCGACGTGGTTTTCTCCGGGTAATCCAGTTTTCCCTGTCATTTCAATCCATCGCTTCTTCATCCCCACCTCGCATCACTCACCCCTCACCGACGCTTAACACCGCAGTCGTTAAACCCCGCATTGAGTATTTGCATAAATAGGCCTAGTAGTTTTCAAGTTGCATTATAAATAAAGATGATGGTTTATAGCAGGAATAACTGACTGACAGCTTTCTTAAGTTTCAACGTACTTTGCACACGTTCAAAAATGTTCTTTGTTTCTTAGCTGCTACCAAAATTGTTAGGTTTTCTGAATATAAACATGAATTAATTTTAAGTGACTACGATTGACTGAGCGCCGGCGACTGACCATTTCGTAAATCCCATGAACTTGATGTCCCGTGTAATATTTTCCCACTGCCGAGGAAACACATTGCCAGTCATTCCAGGATGACGCACGAACCGCTGCGAAACCTTCAAACAACGAGAAGCTCTGTCACGACCGTGCAGATAGACAGAGGAAAAAGTCTTCAATCGTTTCGAAATGTATTTCCTTATAATCTTTGTTTTTCACAGACCCTCACGTTCGGGTGTGAGTTTACATTACCGCGAAACGTACACCGATACAGAAAGTTTTATTGAAACGTTTTACTGTTATGGTTAAGAGCTTAACCATTACAACTTTTTAAAAGGCTAAGACATGAACTCTCGTATCCCGTTAAAGCGATTTTCTGCTAATCATCAGTTGGATAATGCTGTCACTTAAGATTATAAAGTTTTCGGTGATTCAATGGTGAATTTGTACGTTCTTTTAACTTTGTTATAAAAACGTTAACCACGTACACCTTTTCTCTTCCCTCGCTGTGAGTTTGAAGTCAGAAACTGGACAAACGTTCTACAGCTGACAGAAAAACTGTTATTTAATATCTGCATTCCCGCTCAAGTCTGAATACTTCGCCTGTGACGTCACGGGTGAAGGCAAAAACTAGAAAAAATTGCATTTTCATTATGTAAGAAGATTAAGTTCGAAAGCGGTTCGATATTCACAATCTCTTCGACCCACTTTAAATGAGTTCTTAAAATAAAAGCACAACTGGTGTAACGAATGTTCAGTTATGCGCATCATTTAACCTCTTCGCTACTTTTTACAGGGAAGGACAAGTTGCAAGGACAACTAATATTTTATTTCTTAAGTAGCCTGTAAAGTCATAATAGAAGAAAAACATTAAACGTTTTTTAACATGGCGTTAATAAAACATGTTGGTACTTGGAAATAATACTGCAAGAATAACATTTTTCATTATTATTATACTCCAGTGTATATATTTGAACCAACAAGTTACTGTAGGGTCACCATACTTGAATAAAGGTTTAATCCAGGTCTTCCAAATTTTCCCCTTTCTGAAAATCTTACGGGTTAAAATGTTCATAGCAATATTCCATAATTCACTTAATTATGTGTGCCTTTTACTCGACAAATACATATGCCGCCGTTGACTGTTTCCGGCGTCATTAATTATAGTTGCAAAAAACATTATGTTGGAGTGATTTTATTTTAAAATTAACTTAACTTACAACTCATACACCAGCACTGATATAGTGTTTCACTGATGACAATAATACCGACTTCCTCGACACTGACTTAGCAGATCCTGGAGGTTGCAATGTTTAGAATTTGAGAAACTACCGCCAATAAACTGTCACGCCATGTTTCAGTGATGATCTACGTTCTATACGATGGCAATTAAACGAACGTATAGTTTTTTTATTTTCAATTATTTGTTTTGTGAGTTTTGCATAAAATGTATTATTTTTAAAAAAATTAATTCGAGTAAATATTTTGTTGCAGTATATTTCTCTAAATGGCTAGTTCGTAAATGCAAAACTTGTAACAAAAAAAATAGATTTTTTTTTTTAAACAAAGGGTATTATGGGCGCAAGTAAATATTCAACTTGGTCTCCTACTCACCGCTCACGGCAGGGATATGTTTGGGCTGCCTTGTGACTGTACGTATTCATCGGAGCCTGTCTACNGGGGGGGGGGGGGTTACAGTGGAGAATTGTGCACCCCTGGTGCTTAAAAAAGCGCTACTTCCCAAAATTTACTTTTGGAGTCCATAACATAGGTAGGCCTATTTACAAAGAAAATATTTCCAATTCACGTATTTTACACTAAGTTCTTACCACGCCAGTGTAAACACTACTATTTAACATTATTAATGATTTCCATTTTCAGTAAGTATACATAAAGTATAATCTTAATCTACATTTCTCGTGGCGTCCCCTTGTAAGACTTGAGTGAGGGAAGAGTAGATGTCCCGTTGTCACCCCCCTCCTTTTTCCGACGTCTCTGTTTAGATTTCAACATAAATGACAACTTCATTTTTCGGAATATCCTCAAAGCATTTTTCGTGTAGACAATTTTGTAGCGACCAGCAAACGAAAAGTAATACTGCATTGTTATATGTATGCATGTACGTACATGCGAATACCTTAAAATTAGAGCTTTTAAAGCTGCAGTAATAGGCCTTCACACTCTGTAGCACAGCTGTGTTGTCAAATATACTTCGATGGAATTCATCATGACATAGAACTGATCTGGCGTGAGTCAGAAATAAGCTTTCCATTTCACTTCGACATTAAATATATATATATTAATTAATATTCATTGATCTGCCTCACATTCTCAATACGAATACGCTTCACTAATAGATTTCCTAACTTTACTGTGGCGGAAAACGAGGTAGTTCATTTCTTCTTCAACATCCTTCACGCCAGTCAGGAATAAAGCACGTAGGTTTTTTTTCCCCCTTTCCACAAGGTTCGCTTCAAAACCCTGTCTTCGCATAAACCACAAACAGTCAACTGCATCGCCCTAGCGACTTTAGCACAGAAGAGCACATCACGCAGCGCATAGCGTGATGTGCCAGGGGCCAGCGCATAGCGTGATGTGCCAGGGGCCAGCGCATAGCGTGATGTGCCAGGGGCCAGCGCATAGCGTGATGTGCCAGGGGCCAGCGCATAGCGTGATGTGCCAGGGGCCAGCGTTCTGCGTTCTGTGCTGCGATAAAGATGCGTCGCTTGGAAAACGCGCTTCACGGTGGAAGGACAGCGGTTTCCATTGGATCACCTTGAACCCGACTGTACTTCATGAACACCTCATCAGAGTAATAGTGTACACACTACCAGCATTGTCAGAAATGTACACTGTTAGAAATTTCTGCAGATTTACGGAAACTTTTACGGAGATGCAGAGTAATTTACGCAAAGGAACTTCGTAATGACGAATTACGGAAATGCGCTCCGTAAATATAAAATACGGAAATTTTTCGTATTCTTTTGGCTTCGATTTTGAGACTCGAACAACGCAGATGATACCTGAAGCGTATAAAATCCCATCTTCACAATTCCACTTCGTGTAAAGTAGTAGCAGGTGAGTGGCAAAACCTTCTGTATACACAGTGAAACACAAACGTAGCGAAAACAAAACAATATTTTCGTAACCTCGTTTTATAAACCGTAAATATAGCAAGCGCTCTAATACGACTTGAAACTAAAACAGGTGCGTTCGTCACTTTAATCTAAAGTCCATATTTACAAAATACTTGGTGTAAATGTGTGCTTGGAGAGTCTTCCGAGTTATTGATTGTCAATACANCTAAAGTCCATATTTACAAAATACTTGGTGTAAATGTGTGCTTGGAGAGTCTTCCGAGTTATTGATTGTCAATACATTGATTCACGTTTAAATCCCACTATAGGACTAAAAATCTAAACATTTTTAAATTTATCGATTATAAACATTACAAAAATTAAAACTTTTTCATACCTCTGCTTGAAAAACTATAAAAAAAAAAAAATCGCACACACAACACTATTATCGCATATAAACTCCGTATTTGCTACACGTTTCTTGGATGAGCGTGGTAGGTGAGTGGATGATGGATTGGACTACCAACATTTTTTCAGAGTTCAAGTCCCGCCACCGAACATTTTTTTAATTTTTTGTAGTCATTTTTATACACAGTGAATCACCCACATATCGAAACTAAAACATTTTTTTGTTACCCCTTTTTATAAAGAGCAGATTTGAAAACAAAACAAACTTGCAAGTTTGTGGTCACATTTCGTGAATTCACGGAGATTTATGTGAAATTTACAGAGGGGATGTTATTGAAAAAAACGAAGAGACCCTAATTTAATGCAGATATCTGGATTAATTTTAAACGGTATTTTCGAATATTTCACGGACAATTTTTTTTATAGTGTACGATTTAAGTTGCACGTGAAAGTATAACACTTTTGTAACACTTTGCTAGAATTTAACCAAACAACCTACAACCTTGATTGACCGATCAAATGAACCGTGGAACCATGAAGTTTGTTTACCATACATTCATAAATGTTCAATGTGACCACCATGGGCGGCTTTATGGTCCGCCACCCCATTAGCACCTAGCTGTTCGCGGATACCTGAACGAGGCGTTGCCACAACTCTGGATCTGTCGAGGAGCAACTGGTGACCAGGCTCTTCATCACTGGCCCCCAAGAAGCCAGGATCTTACCCCGTGCGATTTTTTTATATGGGGGTACGTAAAGGATAAAGTGTTTCGTCCACCATTGCCGGCTAACATTGACGACCTCAAAACGAGAATTACGGACGCCATCCAAACCGTAACACCGGACATGCTGACAAGAGTGTGGAACGAGTTTGATTATCGCGTAGATGTCGTTCAGGCCGCTCGTGGTGGTCACATTGAACATTTATGAATGTATGGTAAACAAACTTCATGGTTCCACGGTTCATTTGATCGGTCAATCAAGGTTGTAGGTTGTTTGGTTTTGATATTACAGACCTTCAAAGTTGGGGTATTCTTTTATACTCAGCCTGTACTCTGTTCGGTTTTAGCTCGGGCGAGTCTGCTACTCACATTTCTCTGCCTCTGACACAACTCGCTTGGACATTCACCAACATTTACGACGAAATCACAGTAACACAGCAGCCGTTCAACAACACATGTTATACATTTGAAAGAATATATATTTCGTGTACTTACTCCAATGAATGCGAAGACTTGAGTGTCCTGCGCTGTTAAGGATTGTCATAAATTTACGGGAATTTTTACGAAAAAGCACAGTAAATATAGGAAAATGCGCTCCGTAATGACGAAAAGTGGATCTGAGCTCCTTACATACAAAATACGGAACATATCCTTATTTCCGTTGGCCAAGGTTATCTCTACTAGGTTCGGAAACAAAACGTGATTTCTTATGGGAGAGTTTGACATAGGGGAAATTTCCGTTGTTAGGTGCGCAGTGTTCCAAAATGTAACTTTCTATTACAATTTTATGCTGTGTGAATAATAATAGAGAAAGTTACTCTATATTGGATTTATGATTATTGCAATTATCATGATTTTAACGTAGAAAATATAGAACATCTAATAACTTGCCAACACTTTCCTTTGCCAAACTTAAAACATTGATCTTCCCAAGCTATAGAAGAAGTAACCTTACCATGACTTCGGGTTTCTGAAACGAACAATGCCGAGGCTATACGAAGCTGTCTTCGCCACTAGAATCACAGAATTATCGCTCGTGTGAAAATTAGGGTATTCTTGCCACTTAAACAGATTCCTTCGAACATTAACAATTAGTACAAACTATATGAAGAGACCTGAAAAATTCGCGAGTTCAATTGCCTGTAGGCTATACTCTATTTTCGTATGCAAAATCATGCAGATATCACTGTTCATTGGTTGCTTGTTGTATTAGCGGAAGACGGTGATTCGGTCTGCATTTTACTGTGTATTTATTATATGCTCAGAGTTGTCCAGGAGGTCTAATTTAACGGGTAGACCAATAGCATTAGCAAGACAAACGTACGATGTTTTGAATTCTAGCTTGTCCCGAAATGAAAACGCGAATTTTTCAGGTGTCTAGCTATAAGTAACTATATGCAACACTTCAAACGCCAAAATATTGCGAGAAACTGTCAAAATATATTTTGTTACTTGATCAAAAATATAACTTTTACACTGCAGACTACGAGACAAGCGCGATGGACAAGTGGTGAAAGTCATGACCTCCCGTATTTCTGACTCGTACGCGAATATCCCTCTAGTACAACCATTTTAACATTTAAAAAAAATCTCTTTCATTCACAGTAAAACGCCCGTATAAAGAAAATAATTTTTTTTTTTCTGGCAGTCAATTCTTATAAACAGGAAGTTCAGAAAACTAACAAGCAAATGTACAGAGTCAGTTTTTTTTTTATCGAAAATGCAGCGTCCGTAATTTAATGTACAAAGCTGGATGTTTATTTACCGGTACTTTGCCATAATGTAATGGAAATTTTTCCATGAGTGTATATGTATATATACAGAATGTTCGGAAATTTAACGCCCAAAAGCGGAAGGTGATTCCTTATGAAAAATAAAGTCAAAATATACAGGACACTATATACCTAAACGGAATATTAAAGGAGATATGAGCATGTGGATATTGGGTTCTGAAAACATATTGCCAAATGCCTTGTACAGCGCCTACAAAGTCCGCAGTGGAAAGGTGACTTATTCTTCCCATGTTGCAGAGACACATGCGTAATGCTGGCCGTCCTCGGTCTGCGAGCACTGCTCGGCTTGAAGAAGAGATACGTCAGCACATCAACGACATGCCCTCATAGTACACGCCCCATAGCGCGCCAAGTGGGCGTGTCCCATCCAACCGCGTGGGACGTACTGTGGGTAAATCGCCGCCATCCNACATGCCCTCATAGTACACGCCCCATAGCGCGCCAAATGGGCGTGTCCCATCCAACCGCGTGGGACGCCGCCATTCCTACCGCTGGCAGAAAGTACCAGGCATTCCGCGAAAATACGTTTCGAAAACCCGATTTTCACAGGTTCATATCTCCTTTAATATTCTGTTTAGGTATATGGTGTCCCCATATATTTTTGACTTTATTTCTCATAAGGAATCACCTCCCGCAGTTTGGGAGTGAAATTTTCGAACTGCCTGTATACACACATACATATGTACGTATATAATATGTACATATATAAGGTATACATATATATAAGCCCATGCGCAGTCTTAATCACCTGTTGGCGCATTCCTAACCCGCACTGCGGGCAAGACTGCGCAGTTCCATCACAGTGTTTATTCAGAATTTTCTCCCTGGATATTATGTGTAGATGTCTCAGAAATGTCATATATGTTTGCAAGGGTAAGAAATGTGTGTGTAAATTTTATCATGTTATTCTACACCATTACTACATAATATAACACATCATACACAGAGAGGAAATTAATAATAAACACCGTGATGCAATTNTTTATTTTTTTGATCCTTTTGTCTCTGGTGTGGCACATTCGTTTTTGTTTCCCTTGAGGATTATATTACTTAACTGTCTCACCGATCTGCGCTTCCAATGTAGTTTTGAAAGGCGATGAAGTTAACACTTCCAACTCCTTCCCTTTTCGATGGCGGCAATGTACATGCATAGCTAGTGGAATGGGCGATATCTGTTTAACGGTAATGAATCCTAATGCTCCAGGGTCACCAACTACGATGCTAATGGAAGGCCTATCAGATGTTTCAGCTGAAATTCTGCTACATTTGATTGATGGTTCTCACTTTGAATACGACTCCGCTCAGATGATTCTCTGATGTCCGCACTATGAGAGAGATGTTCATTCGTCTCAGCATCATTANATTCTCTGATGTCCGCACTATGAGAGAGATGTTCATTCGTCTCAGCATCATTACGTCTACGTCTGTCACATTGGAGGGGAGAATGTCATTACCAGTAAAAATGTTTCTATTGAATGGGCACACTCCAATCACCTCGAAACATTTCAAAGCATTTGCCACTGTAGCTGCCCTTCCATAGGCCTTTGTGAAAATGGAAGTCACCTGATAAACTGTAATTGGACGACCAGGATGNCCACTGTAGCTGCCCTTCCATAGGCCTTTGTGAAAATGGAAGTCACCTGATAAACTGTAATTGGACGACCAGGATGATTAGTCGTCCAGTTATCACACTCTGAAGAATAAAACTTTTTGAGTGGTCCAAAGAAATCTCTATCAAGTGGCTGAGCAGTATGACTGCTGTGGGTTGGCAGAGACATCATGTGAATATGATGTTTCCTGCAAAAATCAATTGCCAAGAGAGTAATGTGTAATGGATAACTGTCCAACAAAAACAAACAAGGGTTTTCCGCACAACTATGGACATTGTCTTGGGAATGCTAAAGCCACTGAAGGAAAAGCTGAGTATTAATGAAACCTGAATTCAACAGCATTCTTACTGAAGTTGGAGGAGCTCCAAGTGGTTCAGCCTTCATTCCTTTCGCGGAAAAATGAACGGAGATAAAAATATGCTTGAAGCACGACAGTTATTGTTTGTTACCCACTAACCATTTTTTTTTTTTTTTTTTTTTGCTGATCGCTTCCTTTTCAATCTCATAGACATTGGCGGTTTTGAAAGAACTGCACAAATGCCAGTCTTATCCATGTTAAAAAATGTGGGATGGTGATAAAATGAATCCTGACACAAGGCTTTGTAGACTGTTAAAATATCTATCAACATTGACCCGATTCCTGTAGCTGTTGGCTGGCGAAGTGAAAGTTCGGAGTGACGTTTCAGAAAACTGTAGACCCAATATTTCCTTGCCATTTGCTTGGACGAGTCAAATTGTTGAGAAATATTACGTTTCTCTGCAAACTGGAATGCTAAGACTCGAAGGTCTTTCATTATAAAACCACAAAACGTGCTATCAACAGTTTGAGATGACTTACTAGCTCTTCCTCAATCTCAGCAGAGAATGTCATTTTAAAGCTACCGAAAGAAANATCAACAGTTTGAGATGACTTACTAGCTCTTCCTCAATCTCAGCAGAGAATGTCATTTTAAAGCTACCGAAAGAAAAATATGGTTGATCTCTCTTCATTCGTAAACAGAGAATACTGTTACGTGTCGCTCCTTTTCATCGCGCGAGTGAGCGNAATATGGTTGATCTCTCTTCATTCGTAAACAGAGAATACTGTTACGTGTCGCTCCTTTTCATCGCGCGAGTGAGCGAATAGTGTGTGGAGGACAGAGTAGAAATATGATATTGGGCGAGAAGAATGTAGGAATGAAGGCCAGACGTGCGATAATCAAAGGAGAGCGTATTTTGTTTCAAAAAGCGAGCCACCACGATAATCCTTCTGCAGCGCGCACTCCTGAGTGTAGTTAGAAAAAGCCGATTCTGCACCAGGGACGCGGGAGCGAGGACGAGGGGACAAGCTGACAGCTATCTTGGTGACANTGTAGTTAGAAAAAGCCGATTCTGCACCAGGGACGCGGGAGCGAGGACGAGGGGACAAGCTGACAGCTATCTTGGTGACATCACGCGGCAACCTCCTGCTGTCATTCCTTATAAATTCCAGCCATCTTGGATTTCCCCTCCCGCTCTGTAATTACTGTCCCCACTTCACACTTTTGCATTACAAGTGTGGCGTTTNATAATCAAAGGAGAGCGTATTTTGTTTCAAAAAGCGAGCCACCACGATAATCCTTCTGCAGCGCGCACTCCTGAGAGTAGTTAGAAAAAGCCGATTCTGCACCAGGGACGCGGGAGCGAGGACGAGGGGACAAGCTGACAGCTATCTTGGTGACATCACGCGGCAACCTCCTGCTGTCATTCCTTATAAATTCGAGCCATCTTGGATTTCCCCTCCCGCTCTGTAATTACTGTCCCCACTTCACACTTTTGCATTACAAGTGTGGCGTTTNAGCCATCTTGGATTTCCCCTCCCGCTCTGTAATTACTGTCCCCACTTCACACTTTTGCATTACAAGTGTGGCGTTTTCTCAGAGTCCTCCCGATACCTTTATTTTACCACAATCTCTAATTTCTTCCTTCCGGTTGGCCCCACTTCATGCTCTTGCATTCCTGTGTGGGGTTCTCTCAGTTCTCCTGATATCCTTTATTTTCTTATGCTCTCTCTTAATAACATAAACATAGGCATCACCCCTTAACAACGAAAACAGCAGCAGGGCACGTATGCTCTAAGCCTACTTATAAGTATAGTTGACTGTAATTTCCAAACAGTTTAAGGTATGGGCAACTAATTCATAACATAAGCATCAACTCCGACATCGAAAATAACCGCAGGGTCAAGTATACCTTAAGCACACTTGTAAGCATAGTTTACAGTTATTTCCAAACCATTTCAGATATAGTCAATAAATTCATAACATAGGCATCACCCCCGATGACGAAAAGGGCCGCAGGGTCAAGAATGCCCTAAGGGCACTTAGAAGCATAGTTAACTAATTTCCGAGCCATTTAAGATACAGCCACCAAATTCATAACATAGGCATCGCCCTTAATGCTGAATAGGATGGTAGAGGCAATTAGGACTTAAGCTATCGTATAAGCATAGTCGGCTGTAATTTCTGAACCATTTAAGATANTAGGATGGTAGAGGCAATTAGGACTTAAGCTATCGTATAAGCATAGTCGGCTGTAATTTCTGAACCATTTAAGATATAGTCCTCCATTTGCCAACCACCGAAGCTATAGGCATCAAATTCATATCATAAACATCTCCTCTGCTGAATAACAGGGTGGTAGGATCAAGTAAACTTTCTAATATCTTATAAGCATAGTCGACCAACATTTCCCATCCACCGTCAAATTCACAACATAGCCNAGGATGGTAGAGGCAATTAGGACTTAAGCTATCGTATAAGCATAGTCGGCTGTAATTTCTGAACCATTTAAGATACAGTCCTCAATTTGCCAACCACCGAAGCTATAGGCATCAAATTCATATCATAAACATCTCCTCTGCTGAATAACAGGGTGGTAGGGTCAAGTAAACTTTCTAATATCTTATAAGCATAGTCGACCAACATTTCCCATCCACCGTCAAATTCACAACATAGCCNTCAAGTAAACTTTCTAATATCTTATAAGCATAGTCGACCAACATTTCCCATCCACCGTCAAATTCACAACATAGCCATCGCTACCGACAACGAGCAAGATAGTCGTGACAAGCATGCCCTAAGCCCTAGTATAAGCATAGTTGGCTTCCATTTCCCACCCAATGGGTCTATAGTCACCAAATTCATAATATAGACATCACTTCTGACGACGAAAAGGACTGCAGGGTCAAGTGCAACTCAGGCCTTTGTATAGTTGGCTTCAATTCCCCATCCACAGAATCTATAATCACCAAATTCATATAATTGGCATCACCTCTTATGGAAAACAGGGTGGTAAGGACAAGTACACCTTAAGCCCTCTTATAAGCATAGTTATCTGTTGTTTACAACCCTCCGAAGCTACGACCACCAAATTCATAACATAGTCATCACTTCCGACTGCAATCAAGGAGATAATGGCAAGTAGGCCTTAAGCCCTGTTACAAGCATAGTTGGGGAGCATTTAACAACCTTTGAAGTTCGGGAACATTTAACAACCATCCACATATGTAAAGAACTCTCAACTTCTTTATACTCGTCCATCTTCCAGTGTTTGGAGGTGCTTTGTTTTTCTTTTGCGGCTGCTCGCTCCCGATATGTCTTACAGCAGCTCTTGGTATGTGGTGTATCTGTAACACCAGCACTACCTTGAAAGTATCCTAGGCATGGGAGACTGCCAAGAATCACTTAGGCCTGTTGCAGATAGACAGGCAGGTGTTTGTGGACGGATTTCACTTTGTGTCGTGCATATGCGCGAAGGAAATCTTTAGGAAGGTATGCAATCACAGTATCTTTTTTGAGTGTTGCAAGTGATTTAATCTTTCAACATGCCACGATAGCTGATAAAATTTTCTTACCACTAGAACAGCATTCCATCATTTTCGCTATCTTCTCTCGACGAGAGAAAGAAGTTCTGAGAGATTTTGAGTGCTACGAACCTAAAAGTAAGTAGGGTGGACAGAAGCGATATTATCTACCAATACCAGTTTATTCAAAGCTCTATTTTCAAGAAACATGCTAATACTTACAGCTTGATGTATTCAAACGAAATAAATTGTTACCTTGTACTGTATATCTGAATTCCTCTCTATGTGTTATGTGATTGTGAGGTTAGTAAGTGCTTATAACAGTTTTATTTTACATTTTTTTTAAATTTTGTTTGCATTAGTGTATATCAGTTTTGACCTTATCGTTCCCGCACTTGACAATGACAATTTTTTCGCCTAACATATCGTACAGTACTCGATGCTCGCGCAATATAAATGGGTTGTTAAATGCATATAACTATTTGCGTTTTTATTAGTTTTTTATATCTTTTTGCATCAGTGCGTAGCAGTGATTTCTCTCTTGTGCGACTAATGGTTTAATGTATGTTGTTTTGTGGCAAGCAAAGGATCACAGTCTTTACATATTGCATAATGTGTATCGCACTTGACGAATTGTAGCAATTTTTTCCGGTTGGCCCTTGTGATCATTTGCTCTTTCTCATGTAGGTGTGCATTCTACATTTTACTAAACATCTTGGTATAATAGCAACACTGATATCACTATTATGAACTGTGGCTGTATCGAGCATTTTTTAAATATATAATGTGACTAGTTATGGTATCATGCTCGTGATTTACTTCAATATTTGCCAGCCCTTTATTACTTGTTACCTGACTGATTTTTCATGTACAGGGCGGTTTCATATATTTTACAATCGGTTTCCCCGAACCTTGCGCTAGGCTGATGCTGTTTATTTACGTTAATAGGTAAATGTTTTAGTGTAACCTGTGNTTTTTCCGGTTGGCCCTTGTGATCATTTGCTCTTTCTCATGTAGGTGTGCATTCTACATTTTACTAAACATCTTGATATAATAGCAACACTGATATCACTATTATGAACTGTGGCTGTATCGAGCATTTTTTTAATATATAATGTGACTAGTTATGGTATCATGCTCGTGATTTACTTCAATATTTGCCAGCCCTTTATTACTTGTTACCTGACTGATTTTTCATGTACAGGGCGGTTTCATATATTTTACACTCGGTTTCCCCGAACCTTGCGCTAGGCTGATGCTGTTTATTTACGTTAATAGGTAAATGTTTTAGTGTAACCTGTGNTCGGTTTCCCCGAACCTTGCGCTAGGCTGATGCTGTTTATTTACGTTAATAGGTAAATGTTTTAGTGTAACCTGTGACTATGTATATCTTGTTATTGGTGTAGTTGTATACCACTTTATTTTTCAATATATATTTGGTCGCTAAGGGTTTCCCATGCTAAAGATGGCTCGGGCCACCAGCCCTTGTGTTGTACTGATGGTGTTAGTCGTACTTATTAAAGTCAATTTCGTAGTGCTGACCCCTCACTGCTCACCACTCACTGCTCACCCCTCACTACTGACCCCTCAGTGCCGACCGCTCAGTGTTGCCTTAATGCAAACCATCCAACCGGTCGAATAAGAAGCTATGTTGTTATTCTCTCTGTAGTGGTGTAGATGGAAATCAGTATGCACCTAGAGAGATATTAAGAAGGACATTAATTGCCGTTAAAATGGACATTCATTTTTGTGCTCACTGAGAAATAAAAAGAGTAATTTTGTTGATAGATAGATTAATGCTGTAAATAATAGTTGTGTGAATAAATTAAAAATCAAATTCAGTTATTTTATTTATATTAAGACCTCCATCTCTTCACGAACTTGAATGCGCCCCTCAGGCGTCTTGTAACACTGGTGTCAAAAGTGGGATGGAGGCATTTAATTGTTAATAAAGTTAGGCAGTAGGCTAGTAATTAGTGATTTAAAAAATGTAGTTAATTAAGACTGTTTTGTACAACCCAACCGTNAAAGTTAGGCAGTAGGCTAGTAATTAGTGATTTAAAAAATGTAGTTAATTAAGACTGTTTTGTACAACCCAACCGTCGCAGAGAATGTTAACTACAAAAATGTCTGCAGAACTGGAAGCACCGCGAGCATTAATTGAGGGATTAAGTAGCCAAATGAGCACAAGTGTTAATAGCCTTGATAGCATAATTAGTAGTCTGAAAGAAACTGTAAATGAAATTGTAAATACCCAAATTAATTCAATAATAGTAAGAGTAAACGAGAATATATATAAAACTAAATAACTAATGTGAGTGAATTAGTAAATAGAATCTGAAAATTAAAATGTAGACAGGAAAATAGAAGGCATTAGCGAGTTAATGAATGAAAGAGTTCACGATTTGGACAAGAAGATTGCCAGTCTAAGTGAAAGGATGGGCAGTGTCGAGAATGAAATGAAACAGGAAATAACTGCGATGAAGAAAATTGTAGTAATTTCTGCAGCAGCGGAATTCTATTATCACAACATTGCGAGACGAGAAAAGTGGGGAAGCAGTGCAAGCCGCAACCAACACAGCAACTTCGGAGGATATTCAGCAGTGCTGCAGCATTATCGTTGTGTAGCCAGAAGTGGGGAAGGGGGTCTCAAATAAGCCTGCCCCTTACNCACATTGCGAGACGAGAAAAGTGGGGAAGCAGTGCAAGCCGCAACCAACACAGCAACTTCGGAGGATATTCAGCAGTGCTGCAGCATTATCGTTGTGTAGCCAGAAGTGGGGAAGGGGGTCTCAAATAAGCCTGCCCCTTACTATGGCTAGACCTCTTGGCGGGAGTACCTACACCAGTTTGAAATAGTCGAAACTCAGAATGACTGGTCAGCCGAACAGCGGGCTCACTACCTCGCGGCTGTAGTGAGNACCAGTTTGAAATAGTCGAAACTCAGAATGACTGGTCAGCCGAACAGCGGGCTCACTACCTCGCGGCTGTAGTGAGAGGCCCTGCTCTGAGCATACTGCAATCTCTGCCAGAGCGACATCGACTAGAGTACTTCACACTGGGGTCGGCCTTGGAGCTACGTTTTGGCGACGAGTTGTGTAATGCCCCTGCCAACTTCGAATGCTTGATAGAAAAAGGTCTGCCTTTAGATATCTGTCCGGTTTACGTAGATGGCATTGTTGTGACAGGGAGGACATTTGAAAAGCACCTATCGTGCTTAGACTCTGTGTTCCAGAAAGTGGCTGCAACCAACTTGAAACTAGTTCCTAAGAAGTCCCACCTGNTCTGTGTTCCAGAAAGTGGCTGCAACCAACTTGAAACTAGTTCCTAAGAAGTCCCACCTGTTCCAAAAGAAAAAAAAATATTGGGACATGTAGTGTCGGCCCATGGAATAGAAAAATACCCCGAGAAGACCAAAGCAATAAGAAATTGGCCGACACCAACTGACAAAACTGAAGTGCGGAGATTTCTGGGATTATGCCCCTATTACCGTCGCTTTGTACCTGGGTTCTCCACGATCGTCAAACCACNGAAGTGCGGAGATTTCTGGGATTATGCCCCTATTACCGTCGCTTTGTACCTGGGTTCTCCACGATCGTCAAACCACTACATTAACTGACTGAAGAAAAAAGTAAATTGCATTGGACCACTGAGTGTGAAGATCCTCTTGGTAAGGTAAAGGAAATTATGATATCTCAACCAGTCATGGGTTTCCCGAATTGTGAAGGCATGTTCATTTTGGACACTGATGCTAGTGATGTAGGCAATGGTGCTGTGTTATCTCAGGTTCAGGATGGGAAGGGAAGACCACTAGAATACTTCAGTAAGGCATTGCATAAGTTTGTGAGAAATTACTGTGTTATGTGCAGGGAGCTTCTGGCAGTGGTGAAGGCAATTCACACTTTCACCCCTACCTTTATGGCAGACCTTTTATTCTAAGATCCAACAATGCTACTAAGCTTTAAGTACCCCGAAGGTGAAATAGCTCGGTAGATACAGCATCTTCAAGAATATGACTTTGAAATACAGCACAGATCTGGATGCCTTCACAGCAATGCAGGTGCACTTTCTATGAGGCCATGTTAGCAATTCTATCGTCATTGTGAATGCCAGGAAGACAAAAGTGGCGAATTACTGAAGGTACAGAGGACGAGAATGAAAGGTTCTCTATCTTGTGATGGGACATCTACCTGCAGTGATAAGGTTTTAGGAAAGATCAGCTGAATGATTCCTCTTTGCAGCCATTACTGGAGTGTAAATAAGCTGGCTGTCGGCCAAAATGGGAAGATATATCTACTCTGAGCGCAGCAGTCAAAGCATACTGGGCACAGTGGAATTTCCTCGTACTGAATNAAAATGGGAAGATATATCTACTCTGAGCGCAGCAGTCAAAGCATACTGGGCACAGTGGAATTTCCTCGTACTGAATAATGACATACTTTACAGATACTGGGAAAGTAATGATGGAAAACATACACATTTAAAGTTGGTCCTCCCAGAAAGTAGGTAATGCGAAGTCTTAATAAACTGCATAATACGGCAGCAAGTGGGCACTTTGGTGTTAAGAAGAACCTTGAAAGGATTACTCTGAGATTGTAACGCTTCACTGTCGGGAGGATGTTGAGAATTGGTGCCGAATTTGCGACNAAAATGGGAAGATATATCTACTCTGAGCGCAGCAGTCAAAGCATACTGGGCACAGTGGAATTTCCTCGTACTGAAGAATGACATACTTTACAGATACTGGGAAAGTAATGATGGAAAACATACACATTTAAAGTTGGTCCTCCCAGAAAGTAGGTAATGCGAAGTCTTAATAAACTGCATAATACGGCAGCAAGTGGGCACTTTGGTGTTAAGAAGTACCTTGAAAGGATTACTCTGAGATTGTAACGCTTCACTGTCGGGAGGATGTTGAGAATTGGTGCCGAATTTGCGACNACCTTGAAAGGATTACTCTGAGATTGTAACGCTTCACTGTCGGGAGGATGTTGAGAATTGGTGCCGAATTTGCGACACCTGCACTGCGAGGAAGGGTCCAAGGACCAGGGGACAAGGTCACCTCCAGAAACATAATGTTGTAACCCTATTCGAGAGGATGGCAGTAGATATTCTGGGTCCCTTGCCTGTCACAGAGAGGGGTAATCAGTATATTTTGGTGGCCCAAGAATACTTTACTAAGAGGCCTGAGGCCATTCCCCTCCCAAACCAGGAAGCACATACTGTGAATGAGGCACTCATAGAGCAAGTCTTCTCGAGGTTTGGGGTGCCACTAGAACTCCGTTCCGATCAGGGAAAAAACTTTGATGCTGCGGCGTTCCAGGAGGTAACAAAGATTGTGGGGATGAGAAAGACAAGGACTACATCCTTACATACTCAGTCGAATGGAATGGTCGAGAGGCTTAACAGCACTCTTGGGCAGTACCTGTCGATAATTATGACAGACAACCAAATGGATTGGCATTCAAAAGGTGTCATAGTTTCTCCTTGCTTACTGATCAGCAGTTCACGAGTTCACAAGGGTAACACCATNATTGGCATTCAAAAGGTGTCATAGTTTCTCCTTGCTTACTGATCAGCAGTTCACGAGTTCACAAGGGTAACACCATCATGGACGCTGTTTGGAAGAGAGCTGCACCTTCCTAGTGACCTGCTGTTTGGCCGACCGACAGAAGAGGAAGCTGCAGCGCCTGATTATGCCAGTGAATTACATAACGGACTAGTTGGCNATTGGCATTCAAAAGGTGTCATAGTTTCTCCTTGCTTACTGATCAGCAGTTCACGAGTTCACAAGGGTAACACCACCATGGACGCTGTTTGGAAGAGAGCTGCACCTTCCTAGTGACCGGCTGTTTGGCCGACCGACAGAAGAGGAAGCTGCAGCGCCTGATTATGCCAGTGAATTACATAACGGACTAGTTGGCATTCATGATTTCGCTAGAGAGAACCACAGAATAAATAGTGACAGGATTAAGATCCGGCATGATAGGAGAATGTCTGGTGAGGTATTTCAAGATGGACAATTGGTGTGGCTGTACAACTCACAGAGGTGAAACGAATACTGCCCTAAACTACATAAATGTTGGGAAGGCCCCTACAGGATTCTAAATATCACTGATGTGGTCTTTCGGATTTGTCGTCGAGGCTCTCAGGCGAAGCCGAAGGTTGTCCACATCAACCGAATGGCATTCTACGAAGGTCCGGATGTTGCAGTCTGTTCGGGACGAACAGACTTGAGGAGGGGGTAGTGTTACGTGTCACTCCTTTCCATCGTGCGAGCTAATAGTGCGTGGAGGACAGAGTAGTGATCTGATATCGGGTGGTGAGAATGGAATAATGAAGGTCAGACGAGAGATAAACCAAGAAGGGCGTATTTTGTTTCAAAAAGCGAGCCGCCACGATAATCTTTTAGTGGCTCGCACTCCTAACCTTCAGCAGTTTGAATTTCCGCGTTTATCTGAAGAATGTTCCAGTGGTTTACTACCATAATTTCTTTCAGCATGATTCGGAGTGCGTCGAACTTTCCATGTCAAAACCAGCGAGAATAGAACTGCGACGGGCCTCCGAACTGGGAGTTGATGAGTGGATGAGTGGCTTGCGTTTCATTGTTAGACAACGAGCGGGAAGAGCAACGAGTGGCGAGGGAAGTGACCAGCGGAAGGGAAATCTGTGACTGCGAGCATCGGCGCAGCGAATAGTGCGACTGGCAGACTGGACTATTGGAATGGATGTGTGAGTGAAAGACATTACAAATAATGGCAACAGATAGACTGAAAGTATGTTAACGATAAGTATGAGGTAATTAACTATAACTAAACAGAGACTTTAATAAGGACGTCAATAATAGTTAAAATTGGCATTAAATATTGCGCTCACTGAGGAACAAAAAGAGTAATAGTGGAAATAGATAGATTAATGGTGTAAGTAATAGCTGTGTTAATAAATTAAAAACAAATTTAGGTTTTTTTTTAAATTAAGACCTTCATCCCTTACTAACTCGGATACGCACCTCAGGCGTCTTATAACATTAGGAGAGAGAGATAGATAGATAGAGAGAAAGGGAGAGAGATATAGACAGAGAGAGAGAGACAGAGAGATAGGAGGGGAGAGAATGTCCGGCGCCGCGAATAAAGTGTCTAGGCAGACGCAATAATACAAACAGAGAGAGAGAGAGTCTCTCTCTCTCTCTCTCTCTCTCTCTCTCTCTCTCTAGCCATTTCTTAAGTTGCTGCCACATATTTTCTTTTCNTCTCTCTCTCTCTCTCTCTCTCTCTCTCTCTCTCTCTCTAGCCATTTCTTAAGTTGCTGCCACATATTTTCTTTTCCCTCGCTTCCTGAAGTTAAAACGTGAACCTGTGCCGTATCTAGCTATATGCAGAAAAGCGGCCCAATGTTGCAAGACGGAGAGTAGTAATCGAGCAGCTTGCATGCCGGGAAGAAACAATAGATAAATACACAGCGACGAACTGGCGTGACGGTTCCTATTACATGGGCCTACCCACTATCTGATTGACTGCGCGAGGCACTGGGAACTGGTTTCGTGTCTAAATGTTTACTGTTTGCTGCGCAAGGTTCCCTATTGGCTGGGCTGCCGGCTGGAGAGTAGGTCGCCAAGCGCTGATTGGCGAACGGCGTTACAGGCCAGTGCCGCCATTTTGCTGTCACGTGCGGCTGGAGTTGGCGGTTTAAGTGGCTCTTTCACTTCTGTGTTCGTTGAAGCACACTTGGATGTCACCAGGGCGCGAGTCTCATTTAGTTCCCGCTTGTCGGGAGACGGTTTACGGCGTGGAAACAACAAGCGGGGTGGCAGTTGCCAGGGCACAACCTGCCTATAGACTATCCACTGTTAACGGACCGCTTTTCAAATAAACCTTATGTCACCATTTCAATTTTTCGGGAAAAGATTTTAGGACTACTTGTACTCCAAAACACTAGAGCGCAGATCCACTTTCGTGATTGGATTATTTTAACTGTCATGCTTTGCAAGTGAATGCTCGCGAATCACTGACACTGAGTGTCGGAGTTACCTAATTCTGATTGGCCCAGTCAGGTAAGGAACTATCTTCTCGCAAAGACACGTGGCCAATAACCAAAGGAAAACTGCACGTACGCCATAGGACATTGGCGTCTAGTCNCTATCTTCTCGCAAAGACACGTGGCCAATAACCAAAGGAAAACTGCACGTACGCCATAGGACATTGGCGTCTAGTCTTCGCATACATATTTTCGAGAAAAACAGGGGGCCCTACCTATATGCTGTTCACGGTAAAGTGAGCACTTCTGAGGCCCTAATTAAGCACTTTTTCTTTTCAGCCATTTTTATCCTTTAACCACCATTTTAAATAAATACTGCCATTTAAGTAATAAATACAGTGTTTTTATTCCACCGCACTCGGAATTTAACGCCCAAGGCTTANCTATCTTCTCGCAAAGACACGTGGCCAATAACCAAAGGAAAACTGCACGTACGCCATAGGACATTGGCGTCTAGTTTTCGCATACATATTTTCGAGAAAAACAGGGGGCCCTACCTATATGCTGTTCACGGTAAAGTGAGCACTTCTGAGGCCCTAATTAAGCACTTTTTCTTTTCAGCCATTTTTATCCTTTAACCACCATTTAAAATAAATACTGCCATTTAAGTAATAAATACAGTGTTTTTATTCCACCGCACTCGGAATTTAACGCCCAAGGCTTAAATAAAATATACTTATTTACTATTCTTACAAATGAGAGGGCTTTCAAAAGTGCTCACTTTACCGTGTATTTATTTTAACAGGCATGCCAACTAGCATGCACACAGTAAAGGTAGTAACGACGGAGGGAAAGTAATTCCATGTAAAAAGAGTTAGGTAAACCTTTGGGGAATACAGAAATTATTATTTTTTCTACAAACATAAGTGTAAAAATCAACAATTTACTTCTGTAATATTCACAGTTTTAGTTGACTGGCGAACTAATAAAGTGGTCAGGCCCATAGCAGTTCTAATGTTAGACGTAGTGGAAGACTATCCAATGCCTATACAAGTATATAGTAAGCAGGGCTTTGAGAAGCGCTCAGCCCACCCCGGACAACCTACAGCATATGAGGAAGTGCGAACTGCGCTACAACGCGCCAGCGGCGCTCACGTGACAGCAGGGCCGCCCAGAGGTTCCTTGGGGCAAACAACAGAGCCTGCCGTGCAGAAACTTATATTCTAATATTTCTCCGTAGAATTTACTACTTTTCTCTTCATTAACGGGGGTGGTGTAGCGTTCCGACTACCCGAGTCACAATGGTGAATCGGGTTCGATTCCCAGCGGTGTCTCTTGCATTTTTGCACGTGGAAAACGTGGCCGTCGTTGCCGTTGGTAGCGGATTTTCTCGGTGCACTTCCGTTCCCCCTGTCCTTGCATTCCGTCACTGTTCCATCCTCATCTCATTCAATCCCCCCTGGTTCTCAAGATAAGCCACGGTAAATAAATATGCATGTTATTTTGATAACCATTGTTATATCCCATGTAAATCATGGAAGTTTCCATGGTCTCTGTAGCGCCAATAGTGTGCAAAATTAAGTGGAAATTAGCTGAATTGTTCCAAAGTAAGCAAAAAATTAAATTTTCGCATATTGCACTCTTTTGAAAAAAAAACTAAAAAAGAGGATCTCTGTATGAATTATTTATTCTTCCAACAAAAATAGGGCAATGTGTACAACATTTGGTTAAGTTTCGTTGAATTGTTTATTAGCTATGGATTACGAACCTAAATTATTTATAAATACCTCCTTAAATAAGGAATGCTACGCCTTAAACATATTACTTTGCATACCCTACTGTAGCATTACTTGCATTAAAAATTTGGTGCGAATTGGTTGATGGGTCCTCGAGACATGGCTTAAAAACCTTCACTTTTTTCATGTGATGATCTTCAATAATTGAGGACAAAAAGGTTATGAATTAGAACTTTCGACGATTGTCATATATGCAGTATACAAAACTAAGTTAAAATCGATTACAAATTTTTGTAAATATAGCACACGCAAGCTAAAGTGTTGTTATAACCGCCATTCTGAAAGTAACTGCCTGGCTCACCTAAAACACAAACATTTATATGGCCTACAACACTACAAATTCTTTGCCAAATTTAATGGGAATCGGTTGGTTGTTTCCGGAGATATGACAAATTTTTTTATGTGTGACTATCTTACAAAATGGCTGATACATGATGCCCTGTATATACAAATTTGATGGTAATGATAGATACTGCCACCAAACAAAGTCAATTTGAGACTTGTTTTGTGGTTTCGTACATATAACATACTTAAGTAAAATGTTTACATAACAGCCATTTTGAAAATAAGTGTCTCCTACTTAAAACACAACCGTTTACATCATCTGCTGCAGTATTGCTTGCTTGCCAAATTTGGTAGCAATCTGTCAATTGTTTCCCAAGATATGACATTAAAAATTTAGTTATATGTGTGGTGCTATCTTACAAAATGGCTGATAAAGGTGGTTATTTGTTGGTGAATATTATGTTTGTAATATAATCTTTCAGGACATAAAATTTGGTCTAAATTGGTTAAACAGTATGGTAGGTATACAAAATAAACCTAAAATAATTGTATGATCGCCATTTAAAAAATAACTGCCTAGTAAAATTACATTTCATACGTTTACATGGCTGGCCATATTATTCCTCACTTACTAATTTTGATGAGCATTGATTCAGTAGTTTTCCAGATATAAAATAAAGGCCATATATGTTAATTTGGCTATCTTCCAAAATGACTGTCCAAAAACAATATCCATTTTAAATTAAATATGTACATGGTACATTGCCGACATACAAAATTTGGTTTAAATTGGTTGAATGGTTTCCGTGATATACCTAACATATCGCCCTACATTTTAAAATCCCCACCATCTTGAAAGTTAGTGCCCGGTATGGTTAAAAATAGTAAACGTTAGATGGCCTTACTAAGTATAATAAATGTACTTAGTTTGGTTGAATTCGGTTTATAAGTTAAAAAGATGTTAGGGTCTGAAGGGGCGGAGGGGACACACACACGCACAGACCCACACACACACATACACGCACAGCAAAGAAAGTGATCTCATTGGGCTATATTTCCTTCTGAAGGTAGGCTAAAAATCACATGTTCGAAAAGTAACACGTGTGTTGGGTATTATTTAAAACACACACGCGTTACGGAAAACAAAAAAAATTAAATATATTGTTTTTATTCTGAATACATTTTACAAGCTGTTCGCGGTAAAGTGAGCACATTCGAAAGCCCTGCTTCAGATATACTTTTATCCTAAGTTTGTATCCCTCCGTCATGTGTACAATTGACATTGCAATGGGCACGATAGCTTTATCCATGCGCCAGTGAAGTGAAAACATAAACATGTGATGCCAGTACACCCAATTGCACTTAAGTGTGTATAATGCAAAACACAAACATTACGCTAGCAATACAACTTCAAGACTAACAATTATTTGACTTGGTTCGCAACCAACTTAACTGCGACCCTGAATGCAAGTGTGCGCGGCAGTATCTACTAAACGGAGAGGTTGGTTTAAAGAAACTACTTTACAGTGAACAATCTATATTTGTATTGTAACTTGTTTACAGGAAATGTCCTATAATTCTGAAACACGNAAACTACTTTACAGTGAACAATCTATATTTGTATTGTAACTTGTTTACAGGAAATGTCCTATAATTCTGAAACACGTGTTTATGTAAACAATGTGCTAATATTAGTGGAAGCCACGTGGTTTTGACGGTTTGCGGTGGTATAATAGCAGTTACTAGAGGGTTTTTTCCTGCGCAGATCTTATGCGAACGTGACACTTTATTCCCTCTATAGTGGCTACTGTTATCTCGTCGACGCGCTTCACAACTACGAATGCCCGACGAGCAAACACGTTCTAATATGTGCTTCGCCCCTAGTGGGCCATGGAAATGTCTCCCAGGGTGTCAATTCCCGAATCATAAAACCAGAACTGACTTTGGGTACGTAATATATTTCAGTGGGGTTTGTTTTATTGACTTTATATTTGAATTAACCAAACCTTCACATACAGCAACATCTAACACAATGCATAAATTATCTATTAAAAATTGTTGACTTGTTTTCGAATGATAACATATTAGAAGTCGTAAAAATCAATATATATGCAAAAATATTTGTTTCAAAATTCATAACATTTTATTATGTACTGATATATAATAACAAAATTTAAAAAAAATATTTTTTATTGAATTGCTTTTTCTTGAAAGCTCATGTTAAAAGGTTTCTTTAAAAAAAGTGTTTTTTCTTCACAATATATGAGTTTCAAAATATGGAGTTAAATTTTTTATTAGTTTGTTTATTTAATGACAATTATTTTGGCATATTAACTGATTTTTGTGATCCACATCCCTAATTTTTCGCAGAGTGTTTGCAANAGCAACATCTAACACAATGCATAAATTATCTATTAAAAATTGTTGACTTGTTTTCGAATGATAACATATTAGAAGCCGTAAAAATCAATATATATGCAAAAATATTTGTTTCAAAATTCATAACATTTTATTATGTACTGATATATAATAACAAAATTTAAAAAAAATATTTTTTATTGAATTGCTTTTTCTTGAAAGCTCATGTTAAAAGGTTTCTTTAAAAAAAGGGTTTTTTCTTCACAATATATGAGTTTCAAAATATGGAGTTAAATTTTTTATTAGTTTGTTCATTTAATGACAATTATTTTGGCATATTAACTGATTTTTGTGATCCACATCCCTAATTTTTCGCAGAGTGTTTGCAANATTTAATGACAATTATTTTGGCATATTAACTGATTTTTGTGATCCACATCCCTAATTTTTCGCAGAGTGTTTGCAATTTAAAATACAAAAATTGTATATTTTATTAACTATTGTTGTATATAATAGTTAGCAGTGGGAAAAGATCTTGTCGATAAATCTAACCCAGTTAAAATATATTAAGTAGTTGGGATTCTGTTCTTAATGTTGTGATTCTGGAATTCGCGCGCTGTGAGACCTTTGTGAACTGCACTGCTGGGAATGCCGCTTGCTGAAGCTCGTCTGCAGTTGGATTCCGCCGGTGTTTGTGCGCCACAGTAAAGCACAACTCGCATATATCATTCTATGCAGTCCTTACTGTTTTACACGCAACATTAACTTACACGCAATACACCTGAATGAATCTTTTTTACAGCTTGCAACTTATAAATAAATGCTTAGTAACACTAAACCAACCACATTTACATTAAATAATAAGCCATGTTTTATTTGTACACTAATGCATTTTTTTTCTGTGTTCCGTAACAGCTGGACGGATTTTACATCCCGACCATGTTTCTGCGAGGGAACGCCCGAGAAGAAAAGTTTCAGTCCAAAAAGGTAATTGTTAAACATGGTTTTTTTTNACCATGTTTCTGCGAGGGAACGCCCGAGAAGAAAAGTTTCAGTCCAAAAAGGTAATTGTTAAACATGGTTTTTTTTCATGTTATTTGCGTAACATAGCTACTAAACAATTTCCACTCACAGTTACTTCAGGCAGTTTTGTTGACNTTTTTTTTCATGTTATTTGCGTAACATAGCTACTAAACAATTTCCACTCACAGTTACTTCAGGCAGTTTTGTTGACAGTTTGTGTATGAATGTAGGTGACTTAACTGGTCACTTAACTCTTGCCACACAATGCTGGTGATCGTCGGTCAAATTCTGTACTTAAAGTTGTACAAGTATATTTACGCTATATAGCTTCCAATTTCATCAAAATAATTGTGATACTTGATGAAATTGTACTCAACCCTGTANAGTATATTTACGCTATATAGCTTCCAATTTCATCAAAATAATTGTGATACTTGATGAAATTGTACTCAACCCTGTGATACGTGAAGTACAGAAAGCAGTTTCAGTTTAATTTTAATAAATAAATTGGGAATAAAATTTNATACGTGAAGTACAGAAAGCAGTTTCAGTTTAATTTTAATAAATAAATTGGGAATAAAATTCCTGAAATAACAACATTTCTAATACGTTCTGCTGAGTACCCTTTTATTTCGTGATTTAAACATTACCTTTGTGTATCACTTACTTACATTAAAAGTATTTGCTTCCCCTTCATGTCACAAGGCTAATCACAATATTAACCTACTGTCTGATGTGCAGCTGCTCCAGGAGATTGTGCTGTAGGTAACTTAGAGGCCCGAGGCGCAGCTCCAAGTGTGCAGTCNTCTGATGTGCAGCTGCTCCAGGAGATTGTGCTGTAGGTAACTTAGAGGCCCGAGGCGCAGCTCCAAGTGTGCAGTCAAGGTTTCTTGAAGTTTGTAGTCTTCATTGTTTTATATTTTCTTCATTCGGGCCATTTTTCACTTCTACAGGTGCGGACATACGCTCTGGAAAGACATCCGGGATGTATGGATGTACCCCAGAGTAGTTAGAAAAAGTACGTAGGGGGCAGGAGCTGAGGGCTTCGGACCTTCAAAGCCAACAGCCATCTTGTAATTTACCATTTTCCCCTCTAAATTTTCCATTTTTCCCTCAACACTCAAAAGTCCTAGAATTTCCCTCAAAATTTCCAGCAGAATATTTTCCTTGCACAATGCGGTGACATTTGCTCATTATGGCTGGAAATTTAGATTTATTGCTAAAGTACATGGCAAAATATATTTAAAGCTATGGGAAAATTATTTATGAATACGAATATATTTTTTACTATTACATTACTTGCGATTTTATTGTCAATGAGTATAGTAATGAACCATTTGTGTGCACACGACAGAGTTACATTCCAGAAGAATAGAAGGAAATTGTAATGCCTAACAACGATTAGCTGCGTTGCTAGGGACTCCCGTGAATCTGACGATTTGACTTGGACAAAAGGGGACTCTCTGACGCCCTACCGCGGAAGTCACTTCACCTGGACACAAGTTAACCACATAATGTAAAAAAATTATATTTAAAAAAAAACATACACAAAATATTTGACACGTGGTCAGAAATACTCACCGCTTGTATTAGCGTGGCGATGCGGAGGTTTCCTTACGGCCGTGCAGACAGGACCACAAGCCGACTGAAGACACAACTCCAGGAATTGACAGGACCTGTGACTGTGCCCTGCGGTGACCTATAAGAGGGCAATTGTGTGTCAAAAACTTATACGCGAACAAAAAACATAACTTGATGGTGCTAGTATTTACTTTCAAAAGAATTAGCAACACGTTGGAAAATAGCAGTCGGTGCTGAAATGCTCCGCTGCTCGTTGACAGGCCAAGAGCGAACCTTTGGTGAGGGGACTTGACGCATTGGCTGCCAACCACTGCACAAAATAAAATAAACGTAGTTAATATCTTTGCATTTTAACATGTACACAAGACAAAAAATTATACAGCAATTAGTTAATTTAAAATAGCAATCTGCAATAAAAAACTAGTTAGCTCGTTGACAAAATTAATTTAACCAGTCAATAAAAGTTTACTTCAAAACATAACATACTTTTGCGAGTAAACACTCGAAGCTAAATGGAAGGTGACTGTGATTCATCAAACTCTCTCTCACTATACGTAAAATTGCGACGAAGCAGAAGGGCACTCGGATATGCAGACGGGAAGCCCTGATATCGGAGAGAGGGATTTCAGCATGCTCCATCCTTCCCGTCCTATTTATTTTGTCAGAAATATAAGGTAACGATTTTGGCCAGGCATTTTTATTGGTTGAATTCCCCTCCCAAACAACTTAGTTTCTCATAAAGTATGTAGGGGTGGTAGCAGTAGGAAAATACCAGGTGAATTTGGGACAACCAAGTAGGCTGACGTCACATGAGGGGGCGCCTCTTCCCCCCCTTCCCGGCAACATGTAACCATAATTATTATGTAAATAAAAAAAAATTTCAAAACATTTTAATTTATAAAAAAGTTAAACATTGGCTTGCTACCATGGATTGATAGTTATTATCTCAGTTTTCATACAAAAATAATCGCAAAGGATGTCGCAGTATATCGCAATTTCAGTTTTAGAAAGAATTCATTNGATGTCGCAGTATATCGCAATTTCAGTTTTAGAAAGAATTCATTGACCTCGAGACAGTCGCAGGGAGGATGCAACTGTCCTCCTCTCCAGAACGAAAAAATATTGCAATATTTCACCTGGAAAAAAAAACTTAGCCCCTAGTTCAGATAAGAATTTAATGAGTAATCGTATTGGAAACAGTACTCCGTCAGATTCCGGTACATTCTTAGTCTTGCACAAAAATATGTAAACGATAAGCATTAAGACTGCATTTTCCCCTTTTCCCAGACTTTGAAACCATTCAAAAATCACACCACATGTTCACAGAACTATGCATTAGCCTGTGTAGGAAAACACTGCATGTTCCAAGGAGTCAGTAACCGAACTATATTCGCTTTCTGTCATTTGTTGAACTTANACTTGCGATTTTATTGTCAATGAGTATAGTAATGAACCATTTGTGTGCACACGACAGAGTTACATTCCAGAAGAATAGAAGGAAATTGTAATGCCTAACAACGATTAGCTGCGTTGCTAGGGACTCCCGTGAATCTCACGATTTGACTTGGACAAAAGGGGACTCTCTGACGCCCTACCGCGGAAGTCACTTCACCTGGACACAAGTTAACCACATAATGTAAAAAAATTATATTTAAAAAAAAGCATACACAAAATATTTGACACGTGGTCAGAAATACTCACCGCTTGTATTAGCGTGGCGATGCGGAGGTTTCCTTACNCATACACAAAATATTTGACACGTGGTCAGAAATACTCACCGCTTGTATTAGCGTGGCGATGCGGAGGTTTCCTTACGGCCGTGCAGACAGGACCACAAGCCGACTGAAGACACAACTCCAGGAATTGACAGGACCTGTGACTGTGCCCTGCGGTGACCTATAAGAGGGCAATTGTGTGTCAAAAACTTATACGCGAACAAAAAACATAACTTGATGGTGCTAGTATTTACTTTCAAAAGAATTAGCAACACGTTGGAAAATAGCAGTCGGTGCTGAAATGCTCCGCTGCTCGTTGACAGGCCAAGCGCGAACCTTTGGTGAGGGGACTTGACGCATTGGCTGCCAATCACTGCACGAAATAAAATAAACGTAGTTAATATCTTTGCATTTTAACATGTACACAAGACAAACAATTATACAGCAATTAGTTAATTTAAAATAGCAATCTGCATTAAAATAACTAGTGAGCTCGTTGACAAAATTAATTTAACCAGTCAATAAAAGTTTACTTCAAAACATAACATACTTTTACGAGTAAACACTCGAAGCTAAATGGAAGGTGACTGTGATTCCTCAAACTCTCTCACTATACGCAAAATGGTGACGAAGCAGAAGGGTACTCGGATATGCAGACGGGAAGCCCTGATATCGGAGAGAGGGATTTCAGCATGCTCCATCCTTCCCGTCCTATTTATTTTGTCGGAAAAATAAGGTAACGATTTTGGCCACGCATTTTTATTGGTTGACTTCCCTTCCTCCAACCCTACTTATTTTCTTATTTTCTCATAAACTATGTTGGGATGGTAGCAGTAGGACAATACCAGGTGAATTTGGGTCAACCAAATAGGTTGACGTCACAGTCCCCGCAACATGTAACCATAATTATCATGTAAATAAAAAACTGTTTCAATAAAATTTTAATGTATAAAAAAGTTAAACATTGGCTTGCTACCATGGATTGATAGTTATTATCTCAGTTTTCATACAAAAATAATCGCAAAGAATGTCGCAGTATATCGCAATTTCAGTTTTAGAAAGAATTCATTGCCCTCGAGACAGTCGCAGGGAGAATGCAACTGGCCTCCTCTCCAGAACGAAAAAATATTACAATATTTCACGTGAAAAAATAAACTTAGCCCCTAGTTTAGATAAGCATTTAATGAGTAATCGTATTGGAAACAGTACTCCGTCAGATTCCGGTACATTCTTAGTCTTGCACAAAAATATGTAAACGATAAGCATTAAGACTGCATTTTCCCCTTTTCCCAGACTTTGAAACCATTAAATATCACACCACATGTTCACAGAACTATGCATTAGTCTGTGTAGGAAAACACTGCATGTTCCAAGGAGTCAGTAACCGAACTATATTCGCTTTCTGTCATTTGTTGAACTTATACATATTTATAAAAAACGATCGTGCTCGAAACATCTGCCGAGGTATACCGTCATCTATATTTTTAAAATATATAAGTGGTGCAAACAAATTGCATGCGTCATTCTTAAAAGAACTCAGCTTTTTATACTTTTGTTAAGTAACTTATTTTCATTGGCTAGATTAAACTGTTACCTATATTTTATATATGAGTAATGTCAATGGACGTGTTATTAAGAAATACGCGCACAAATGTGGTTCGTTGTCCCTTTGACGTAATTTTATTTTCATGAAAGTATATCTTTAGCAGGGCCTCTGAATATACTATAGGCAGTCCACTCAATGGCGGGACGAGATAGACGTGCAAGAAATATTCACGGACAAAGATAAGGGAAGTATTTACGCATCATGCAACACATGTGTTTTAAGATACGTGTTAAATAATAACAAATTATGCGCTGTTAACATGTAAAACTTGGCTCGAAAATTCCCACGTTGTGAATTTCGTTCAAGTTTTTGACGTATCCACAATCCAAACCGTAACACCGGACATGCTGACAAGAGTGTGGAACGAGTTTGATTATCGCGTAGATGTCGTTCGGGCNCAAAATTTGGCTCGAAAATCCCCAAGTTGTGAATTTCGTTCAAGTTTAGACGTATCCACAATCCAAACCGTAACACCGGACATGCTGAAAAGAGTGTGGAACGAGTTTGATTATCGCGTAGATGTCGTTCGGGCTGCTCGTGGAGGTCACATTGAACATTTATGAATGTATGGTAAACAAACTTCATAGTTCCACGGTTCATTTGAGTGGTCAACCAAGGTTGTAGGTTGTTTGGTTTTGATATTATAGACCTTCAAAGTTGGGGTATTTTTTTATACTCATACTGTACTATTATTTGAAAGAAAAAAATTAGAATATAAAATATAGAAAATATGTATGAAGAGTGGGGGAAGAGATTTGGACGGCTCTTAATATCGAGGTCTTGAGAGCCAATGAGGGCAAAATTGAGGTGAGCATGGAGCAGCGCCGGAACTCAAGGGCGTGGAAAACGGGAGATGCCCGAGAAAACCCGCCAACCAGCATCATCATCCAGCACGGAATCTGGGAGCGACCCCAGAAAAAATGATTGTTTAGTCAGTTATACAACATTTTTCCTCACTAGGAAGTTGATTAAAAATATATTTTTATTGAAAATACATTTTGATTACATACAAGATCCAGTAAAAACATTAATATTGAAAAAAAATGACAAAAGGATAAAATAAATAAAACTTTCAAATACGTTTTCATACGCTATTTATTTACTTTACAGTAAATACAGAACGCAAAATATAAACATAGGTAATCTTTCATTTTCGAAATTGTAACTATTCCATATATTTTTTTGTCTCTGGTTAATCGAAAAATGTACGCATTGCACTATTATGCACTGAAGAGCCAAAAAAACTGGTATAGGCGTTCTTATGCAAATAACAGAGGTATGGAACCAATCAGAGTAACGCGATGCGGTCGGCAGCTAGATCGGTTACTGCTGCTACAATGGCAGGTTTTCAAGATTTAAGTGAGTTTGAACCTGGTGTTTAGTCGACGCACGAGAGATGGGACATAGCATCTTCGAGGTAGCGAAAAAATTTGGATTTTCGCGTACGACCATTTCACGAGTGTACCGTGAATATCGGGAATCCGGTAAAANAAGTTATACAGCATTTTCCCTCACTAGGAAGTTGATTAAAAATATATTTTTATTGAAAATACATTTTGATTACATACAAGATCCAGTAAAAACATTAATATTGAAAAAAAAATGACAAAAGGAAAAAATAAATAAAACTTTCAAATACGTTTTCATACGCTATTTATTTACTTTACAGTCAATACAGAACGCAAAATATAAACATAGGTAATCTTTCATTTTCGAAATTGTAACTATTCCATATATTTTTTTGTCTCTGGTTAACCGAAAAATGTACGCATTGCACTATTATGCACTGAAGAGCCAAAAAAACTGGTATAGGCGTTCTTATGCAAATAACAGAGGTATGGAACCAATCAGAGTAACGCGATGCGGTAGGCAGCGCCTATATAAAACAACAAGCGTCTGGCAAAGTTGCTAGATTGGTTACTGCTGCTACAATGGCAGGTTATCAATATTCAAGTGAGTTTGAACGTGGTGTTATAGTCGGCGCACGAGAGATGGGACATAGCATCTCCGAGGTAGCAAAAAAATTTGGATTTTCGCGTACGACCATTTCACGAGTGTACCGTGAATATCGGGAATCCGGTAAAACATCAAATATTCGACATTGCTGCGGCCGAAAAAAGATCGCGAACGATCGGGACAAACGACGACTGATGAGAATCATTAAACGTGACAGACGTGCAACCCTTTCTCAAATTGGCGCAGATTGTATTTGTGGACTGCCCTGCTGGATTCATGGTTTTAATTGCCTCCTGCATACCTTCAGACATTAGTCGAGTCCATGCCACGTCGTATTGTGGCACTTCTGCATGCTCGTGGATG
>NQII01001245.1:296036-329338 GCA_002778355.1 Clitarchus hookeri
GGGGGGGGGGGGGCTACACGATATTAGGCAGGTGTACCAGTTCTTTTGGCTCTTCAGTGTAGTAGACTGCCACGTGCAAGGATAAACAGTTCGCGAATTATGGTAAGCATTAGCTTCTTGCGAAAGGCAGCACAATTCTCAGCTCAGAAACATAGCTATGTCCGTCGTCTCAACCACTCAGACCACCAGTCCCTGGTTGGTGGTCCATTACATCGTCGCCACACTGCAGATCTTGCTCCTCCTTAACAGTTGGCTCCATGACTTCTGCCTCGCCAAAGACAGGACCACTGTCCACAGCGAGTGTGGCGGTGGTGGATCCAGCATCCACAGCTCCAGAAATACACACTGCTGGACGTCGGCAGTGACGACGAGTGAGTGCAGGTTCGTCTCTCGAACCAGAAGCAGAATCATTTATGATTGGTTGTGACACGAATCCCTGGCTTTGACGATGCACTCGGCGGCGTCTGGTCGTCTGTGTGGCGGCATCTCTCTTGGACCCAGGCTGCTGGGAGTGGACCGATGGTTCGTGCCCCACCTGGGGCAACTCCACAGCACTGTCTGGTGCAGTGATGGTAGCGTGAGTCTCCACTGGGGCGATGATTTGGTCGATGGTGCAGAGCAGCTGCATCTGCGGCATCATGTGGAACACGACGCAGGCTGATGGTCCCGGACAACCCACTTGAATCTATGATGGTTCATAAGGGGTCAGAAAATGTGCGAATCACCAATGCTGTGCCCTTCCATAGCAGGTCTCGGTGTAGGTGCGCAGATATCTATCTTCTGTTATTAAACTATATTCAATGCCACCATAGTCAGGCTTGGCACTTGCATGAATGTTCGTAGGACAGAATGGAGTCATGGTGACGATCAGACCTCTAGGCAGCAACTAAAAGAGAACACCGATTTTTCTCATCTTATATACTGTGGGTGCCGATCAGGTGTGCAACCAAATGAAAAACTAGATTCTCTTATATTTCAGGTGACTTCATGTCTAGTCGTAACTCATCAATTACATGGTCCAAGGGCGAGGCACACCTTTTGCGTAGCAGCTGTGCGTTCCTCCACGCGTCTGTTCAGTTAGTTTCTGATCTGCCTCAGACGTGCTGCTGCTGGTCGTCGTAAAGTATCGCTAGCTTGTGCAGCGAAGGACAGCCATACTCCAACTGCACATCGATGATTTCCAATTCTTTTTTGTACAAGTCGCTCAGCTATTTTCTCTTCTTGAGCCCTCCCACACAAACCGGTCCATGCGGATACTGTATCAGAAAGTCGCGCAGCACGTTTCCCACTTGGTGATACGGAATCTTGCCTTCGTCCCATTCCAGTCTGTGGTAGTACTTGGTCAGCTAGTCGTTCGTCTTCTTGCTTTTCTCGCCCAAGAGTTTCCACGAATAAGGGGGGGGGGCGGAAGGGGCACGTGAGCGTTTTGCCATCATCGTTGTAGGACACTGCGTTTCACCGCGCTAACAATATTCGTTACGGCCTCGGCGTTACAGCCCAGACCACCGACTGCAGGTATCAAGGTGGGAAGGAACCCTCTAGTCTTTTTCTTCCCTCCTCTTGGAAAATCGTCTCGCTTTCTTCGCCACNAGGTATCAAGGTGGGAAGGAACCCTCTAGTCTTTTTCTTCCCTCCTCTTGGAAAATCGTCTCGCTTTCTTCGCCACCATTCCCATATTCACCTTGCCCTTCATTGCATTGGAAACCCCCCGTGCAATTAATTTTTCACCTAGTCTAGTCTCCAGTGCATGACGTATTTCANTCTTCGCCAACATTCCCATATTCACCTTGCCCTTCATTGCATTGGAAACCCCCCGTGCAGTTAATTTTTCACCTAGTCTAGTCTCCAGTGCATGACGTATTTCATCTGCCCTAATTGCGAGTATCTTGTCTGCCTGGTGCCTGGCTTGTAGTATGCCGAATCACAAATTATATAGGAAGAAAATTAAGATTATATATACATGTATATATATTTGCCAATTTAATACAAATATTGACGAATAAGCACCCTAGATTTTATAACAAGCAACTTGGCAATTAAAAAGACGAAATATAAGTAAAGCAATATTATTCCAGATCCACCCAACCATTTTAATAAAACTCTAAAAGAACGAAATTAGTTTAATAAATTGGTCTCTTAATTATAGCATATGTAAAAAAATATAATTTACAGATTACCAAATGATTAACGATTATTAAAACAATTGTAATTTGTAGATTACAATTAAAGCATTTCATTTGACTAGACTGTGAAAATGAGCAACTAAAAAAAAGGAGGGCAGCTTTGTGAACCCAGTAAATCCTCCTCTTTATAAAGCTAACACGTTTTAATATTTAATTATAAAGGCTACATAAAATATTACGTTTGGTGTAGGCAGTCAAGTGACCCCTCAAAGCTCCAACCTAATTACAAATTTTAATGAACAAGCACAGTTAAGAAGGAAGACTACGCCCAACGCGACAGTCGTGGACACGAAGCATTTTATAGAAAATGAATCAATGCTTGGGCAGAAAACAACACTAACACAACACGTCAAAACAGGAAAAATACAGCAATGTTAAGTTTTAGTTAAAGCCGAGACCAAACAAGAAGTACAATAGGCTCTGGAAAACGCAAACTGACTTCTGGATGTCACTTAAGAAATGAATAAAGTCATTATTTACCTGCTATTTATTTCATTTTGTTGAATGACTGAGCAATACATCCCTTCCTGTCAGTTCAAATGCAAGTCTGCGAAGTTCATTGAGCGATAACCCTAATAGTCTCCATGGTAAGATGCTGCTCCACCAACTCCTGTAGTTAGAACAGGGAACTTTAGTAGCAATGATCGATAATACCAACGTATATACTGTGATGGACTCCCCCCTACATAGGCCTATTTATTATTACGCTNAGTAGCAATGATCGATAATACCAACGTATATACTGTGATGGACTCCCCCCTACATAGGCCTATTTATTATTACGCTACTTTAACTTTAACTAATACTTCACCCTAATAAATTGGCTGTTAGGTGACAGAGTAACTAGCTGATACATCGCTGAGCACTGTTTTATTTCGGTCTTATTCACTATGCCAACTGAGCTCATTATCTTTTACTGTAAATTTTAAAGAGTGTTTTATATATAAAACATTTTAGGACCTTATTTTATTAGTCGACATCTCATTGGGGAGCATCCCATTCTTCACTTTTGTAACTTANATAAAACATTTTAGGACCTTATTTTATTAGTCGACATCTCATTGGGGAGCATCCCATTCTTCACTTTTGTAACTTAAGTCCATAAAGTACAGCGTGGGACTCCATATTCTTTAGATGCGTCGAGGTACCTCATCTTCCCTGTATGAAAGAAGATATCCAACACATTATATATAAAGGTAATAAAACGTAAATAAAGGAAAGGACACAGATTGGGCAAAACGGAATTCCTAGCCAAAATAGTCGGCTGGAAGAGGAAACTATTCCATTTTACCAACCCAGTTGGTATCCTGTTTTGTTTCACTATGTAACGTTCACAAAACATGGCATTCTAACCTAACGAAAAACGNAGGTATCAAGGTGGGAAGGAACCCTCTAGTCTTTTTCTTCCCTCCTCTTGGAAAATCGTCTCGCTTTCTTCGCCAACATTCCCATATTCACCTTGCCCTTCATTGCATTGGAAACCCCCCGTGCAGTTAATTTTTCACCTAGTCTAGTCTCCAGTGCATGACGTATTTAATCTGCCCTAATTGCGAGTATCTTGTCTGCCTGGTGCCTGGCTTGTAGTATGCCGAATCACAAATTATATAGGAAGAAAATTAAGATTATATATATGTATATATATTTGCCAATTTAATACAAATATTGACGAATAAGCACCCTAGATTTTATAACAAGCAACTTGGCAATTAAAAAGACGAAATATAAGTAAAGCAATATTATTCCAGATCCACCCAACCATTTTAATAAAACTCTAAAAGAACGAAATTAGTTTAATAAATTGGTCTCTTAATTATAGCATATGTAAAAAAATATAATTTACAGATTACCAAATGATTAACGATTATTAAAACAATTGTAATTTGTAGATTACAGTTAAAGCATTTCATTTGACTAGACTGTGAAAATGAGCAACTAAAAAAAAGGAGGGCAGATTTGTGAACCCAGTAAATCCTCCTCTTTATAAAGCTAACACGTTTTAATATTCAATTATAAAGGCTACATAAAATATTACGTTTGGTGAAGGCAGTCAAGTGACCCCTCAAAGCTCCAACCTAATTACAAATTTTAATGAACAAGCACAGTTAAGAAGGAAGACTACGCCCAACGCGACAGTCGTGGACACGAAGCATTTTATAGAAAATGAATCGATGCTTGGGCAGAAAACCACACTAACACGACTCGTCGAAACAGGAAAAATACCGAAATGTCAAGTTTTAGTTGAAGCCGAGACCAAACAAGAAGTACAATAGGCTCTGGGAAACGCAAACTGACTTCTGGATGTCACTTAAGAAATGAATAAAGTCATTATTTACCTGCTATTTATTTCATTTTGTTGAATGACTGAGCAATACATCCCTTCCTGTCAGTTCAAATGCAAGTCTGCGAAGTTCATTGAGCGATAACCCTAATAGTCTCCATGGTAAGAAGCTGCCCCACCAACTCCTGTAGTTAGAACAGGCAACTTGAGTAGCAATGATCGATAATACCAACGTATATACTGTGATGGACTCCCCCCTACATAGGCCTATTTATTATTACGCTACTTTAACTTTAACTAATACTTCACCCTAATAAATTGGCTGTTAGGTGACAGAGTAACTAGCTGATACATCGCTGAGCACTGTTTTATTTCGGTCTTATTCACTATGCCAACTGAGCTCATTATCTTTTACTGTAAATTTTAAAGAGTGTTTTATATATAAAACATTTTAGGACCTTATTTTATTAGTCGACATCTCATTGGGGAGCATCCCATTCTTCACTTTTGTAACTTTAGTCAATAAAGTACAGCGTGGGACTCCATATTCTTTAGATACGTTGAGGTGCCTCGTCTTCCCTGTATGAAAGAAGATATCCAACACATTATATATAAAAGTATTAAAACGTAAATAAAGGAAACGACACAAATTGGGCAAAACGGGATTCCTAGCCAAAATAGTCGGCTGGAAGAGGAAACTATTCTAGTTTTCCAACCCAGTTGGTATCCTGTTTTGTTTCACTATGTAACGTTCACAAAACATGGCATTCTAACCTAACGAAAAACGAGATGGGTTACTTATATTAAACACTTCTATTTTAGCTGCTTGAAAACGAACAAGAGTTTCAAGGTGCAATCGTTTAGTAGATCATAATGTCTTTAACTTTCCACTAGATAACCATGATGATCGTGTTTCTTCACTAACTGAGCAGTGTCCACTGCTCCTCTGCAGGAAAAGGGCCGACCAGGGAATTCCGTGGGTCTGGGGTAAGGCTATTTTTGGGGCGTCGGAATTTGGGGAAATGGGGCAAAGCTATTTGTGGGGCTCGCTATTTAACGTGACACAGCGTGCTTCGTATATTAATTACGTCTTTATTTCTACGTTATCATTGGGGGTTTATAAATACGTTTACTGCGAAGCTTATGTTAAGTGATGTTTTATAAGAAAAATGGCATAATGTTCACACTAAGCTATTGCGATGAAATACATATATTTTCACTACTTGTGAATTGTTAATACATTTTTCTAATAAATTCCAACTTTTCCTATGTACATAATTTAATATGATTCTATGGAGAGAAATAAAACTCTCCTCATAACACAGTAAATGTAATTGGCACGACAACTGAATGCTTGACGACTGTTGAAAATGTCCTTATTTAAGGGCGGTTATAAGAAGAACAGAACTGTTGAGATTGAAGGTATAGTCCATTCACGGTTACTTCCAACTTTTCTGAAGTTCTACTTTCAGAATATTCATCCGCCTCATGCAAACAAAGCTTAACCAAGTATAGAAAATTACGCTAGAGGGACAATGCACCGCATTCATGCGCACTCACTTCAATAATATTTTGCATAAGACTATTACTTACTAGGCGTTACCATCTGTTTGCATTCATATTAATTATAAATGAAATATCGTAACTTATAGATGAAATATAAATAAAAGTTCAATTTGACGAAAAAAAGGTACTTTAAAGTTAAAAGAAGTATAAAAAGCTCGTGACACACAAAATATTTAGGAAGTAGACAAACACGTCATACATGAGGTGGTTTTGCAAAGGTTTGATTAAGAAACCGCGAATAGGCTATAAATGTTAGACTGTCTAACAACTTCCGCCGGAGCGGGTCCGGAAAGTGTGTAACACTTCCGTGAGTTACGCGGTAGTGTACTAATGCAGTTAGACTGTCTAACAACTTCCGCCGGAGCGGGTCCGGAAAGTGTGTAACACTTCCGTGAGTTACGCGGTAGTGTACTAATGCAGTTAGACTGACCGGTACGTGTTGACTGGTGTGTCTCGAGGTCGGTGTTGTACCGTGCTGTACACGATCGAGCCGATACATTGCGTTTTCTGTTTTAAACGTACTACCAACATTTATACATACTTTGTCTTATGTTTTGCATAATTGTGTTCCTAATTTTGCACATTAATATAAGCGTGGGTTTTGCACTGTAATATGACAATAACAGTAAATTATGCAAGGAAAAGTTTCTAAGCCCAAAGGCTTGAAGGAGTCCCTTGGGGTTGGCGCCCTGGGGCAAATAGTTCCGCTTGCCCCTCCCAGATAGCGACTCTGGTGCGATGTTATCACTCGGTAGGTCGCAGCTCTTCTCAACGAAATAAGCGCGGCATCGTGTTTTACCACAACATTCCGTTTTATCCAGCTATCCTCTACGAATAACGTACTCGCAAATAACTCTGTAATACCCAAAGAAGATGACACAGACAAATATGATAGCGAAAACCACTATATGCGCAGAAACTGGACGGTTGGACTAAGACAATAGTGAGCACAGCAAGTTACCGTCGAAAAAATAAACAGTTACAACGTTGAGGAATTGGGATCAGCGCACGTCTTCATTCTGTCACGTACCCTCGCTACAGTTCTCTTCCAAAGATCTACAGATGTCGTATCTGATTCTGATTTCATATGCACGTCGCTTCAATACAAACACACGGAAAATAAAAACAAACCTCCGCGCTGACTTAAATGTTCGATTGTGCATGACTGGAATGGCGTTATTGTGTGATGCAAAGCCCTTAACGTGAAATAACAAAAAAATTAAGACTTAAGTTCAATTTATGTTTAATTGTACGCGCGTAGACTTATGTTTGAGGTGTTCGGGTCAAACGGCTACGGAAAGGTGTATTTTAGTTAATATCTAATTAGCATTAAACGAAACGTACGTGGTGCCACGAGTCGATAAGTTAGAATGATGACAAATAAAGAAAGACTACGATATTCCCATTGCGGTCTGCATTAGGGAGAATGGGGAGAAATATGTTACACAACAGCCACTACAAACATGGATATAGACGAGGTAGACAGTTCTTCATATGTTGCCAACATTAGATCACGAATTGTCAACAGAGAACTGTCAACACCACGTGATTCAAACAATGGCGTGTAGGTTTCGTTAGCGTGTCGTTCCCCAACAGCTCTATCCCTTAAAAAAAATCTTTGTGTAATCTGAATACATTTGAGTCGCGACTCAGAGAAGAGAGGAGGCATTGAACGGCGGAGGAGGTGAAGTAATAGTTCATAGTACGTGTTTATGAGACCGTTGTACTAACAATTCCAAGACACTTAGGTAATTTAGAAAGTTGGGCTGGCAAAAGAAAAAGAGCATTTCGATACTGGATCTCGAAAAGCTGTTATTATTTAGCTGGCATGCGTTCTGTAACCAGTGTCTCCTCTTTTGTATGAAATAAGGAAAATTATTAGTGTTCTCTTTGTAAAATAAACTTTTACCATACGTGTAGCATAACAGTNCTTTTGTATGAAATAAGGAAAATTATTAGTGTTCTCTTTGTAAAATAAACTTTTACCATACGTGTAGCATAACAGTTTAACATAAATAAGACGGAGAGGAAGGAGGTGTCCTTACGTAGTCATATGTACAAAAATGACGTACTGAAGATGAGGTATAGGCGGTTGACGATAAAGTGGGACATTGTGAAAGCTCTGCTTTAGATCTACTACTCTCCTCGTTTTGTATCCTTTCACCATGAGTGAGTGAAGAGATTTGGGCGGCTCATAACAATGAGGTCTTGACAGCANCTCCTCGTTTTGTATCCTTTCACCATGAGTGAGTGAAGAGATTTGGGCGGCTCATAACAATGAGGTCTTGACAGCAGATGATGCTGAAGCGAGGTGAGCATGGAGCAGCGCCGGAATGTAACGGCGGCGGAAACGGGAGATCCCCGAGTAAATCCGCCGACCAGTGGCATCGTCCGACATGATTCCCACATGCGGAAACTCGGGAGAGACCCCGCTGGGAATCGAACCCGGTTCGTCTAGGTGGGTGGCGAGTAGTCTAACTACTTCACCACCGCGACCCCGTATCCTTCAGCCATGCGTAAAATTACATTGCCGTCAATTTATTCACGCGTCAGCCGGGTGATAACATGAAACTATTAGGAAAATAATTACGTTGTAAATGTGCAAATTCATAATTGAATGTGAATAAGAAAAACAAAACACCAACATGATATGTTATAAATTCTCACGTTATAATGTTTCGATACGTCGGGGGCGTATCCCATTTCGTGAGGGACGGAAGTCCTAATAAAAATAAAATAACTAAATTTGGTTTTAGTTTAATTGCTTAGCCAAGAGTATTCACTCGGTTTTTATTTACAACATTAAACTGCCTACCTCTAATATTACTCTTGTTATTGTAACGTAAAATTGGACCATATGGAGATTTTAATTATTTACTCATTTATGTATTTGTAAGACGGAATCTGTTTTCACCTATACTATTTTTTTCATTGGCAAATGGTTTATGTTAATTGGTATGTAATTTCACTGCTCTTTTAGATTTTAATTTTATTATAAAAACATTTATATGTCTTTATAGTCTGTTATATATGTAACGTGTTTAGATGGCTCTAGTATATGAGCAGTTATTGATCCGTTGCCATGGTAACTGAGTGACGTGATGAGTAATTCTTGCCTCTAGCTCTCTCGTAATTGGTTAGTTGTAGACTGCATTAATTAAATAATTTTTTGAAGGGGTTTATTGGCCATCTTGGTGTTGAGAAGCAGGACGCTAGCCTGCGTGGCTTTATCACGCAGGTTTTTAATTTAGCTTATATTATAAGGACCCCGAGTTCGAACTTGAAAGCAGAGGAAGACGCGAGGCAAGTGTTAGTAAGAAGCAGGCCTGTATCGGTCGCCGCCCGCGTATATTCTCAGGGTAATTAGTCCGAACTACCGCGTGTAGTAAGATGTGCTGGGACTGTAATGGCACTACAGGGCCGAGAGTCTGAACAGGAAAGCCCGCAATGAGAGGTCCTACTGCATCCAGAGGGATACAACTGCCGGCAACGAAGTCGCCAGGCACGCCTAGAACTTCAAGAATTCTTCGTTTTTAAATTATATTCAGCTAAGTTTTAGAAGCACACACGAAATTATTATTTTTACCAAATTGAACTGACTCCAAATTAATTTAACCACGCACACCTTGGAATTTGGAATATTGTGCTTAAAACACTGAGCTAGTCTGGNGCGTGTAGTAAGATGTGCTGGGACTGTAATGGCACTACAGGGCCGAGAGTCTGAACAGGAAAGCCCGCAATGAGAAGTCCTACTGCATCCAGAGGGATACAACTGCCGGCAACGAAGTCGCCAGGCACGCCTAGAACTTCAAGAATTCTTCGTTTTTAAATTATATTCAGCTAAGTTTTAGAAGCACACACGAAATTATTATTTTTACCAAATTTAACTGACTCCAAATTAATTTAACCACGCACACCTTGGAATTTGGAATATTGTGCTTAAAACACTGAGCTAGTCTGGNAACTGACTCCAAATTAATTTAACCACGCACACCTTGGAATTTGGAATATTGTGCTTAAAACACTGAGCTAGTCTGGAGCAAAGAAACTAATAAATTAATTTATTATACCTGAAGTTAGAAATGTTCAATGCCAAATCTATGGTAAATGGAACACATCAGTCACGAGAGAGGCTAGTGTTGCTGAGGCCACACATGAGATCTAGTCTGCAAATTGATTACATTATTCCTGTCACAATTCATCTGATTACAAGAAAGCTGATTAAATTCCACATTTCTCCAGCAGCAAACAGATTAGCATTAGAAAATGTGCTACACCAAAGTGTAGCTGTGTAGGTGGCAAAATGTACAGAACAGGGTCGAATCGAAGAAAACAGTATGTTGGTTGCACTGGCTAACTGTGACCGTATCCGTGATAAACACATGTTTAGTGCGTCCAGTGATGTTGTGTGATGTACAATGCAGTCAGCGTTGTGATACGTTGAGAGTAGTGATAATGACTTAATGGGCCCACTAGCGTGACTCTGTACTAATGTGTGTAAACACATGTAGATTCCGTGACGTAGCAATATGTCATCGGTACTGAAGGCACAACCTGACAGCACAACTGAACAGACACTGCAATCATTCGAGATTATGCAGGTGGCGTATCACAACCAATTTCACAACAAATGATCNGCACAACTGAACAGACACTGCAATCATTCGAGATTATGCAGGTGGCGTATCACAACCAATTTCACAACAAATGATCGAAATGTGCCTCTCCAATGTCAATACAGTAGTTCATCTGGAGTAATGGAGACTGACGGACGTATTGCAAAAATCCTNGAAATGTGCCTCTCCAATGTCAATACAGTAGTTCATCTGGAGTAATGGAGACTGACGGACGTATTGCAAAAATCCTGGTGTGTTTCGCACCTGATCGCAGGTAGTCATGACCCTCGCTAACAGGTCCTCATCAGATGCCACGAGTGTCTCCTACACACACGTCTTAAGAAATTCCCAGAGCCAGATGTCTAATGACGTNGGTCCTCATCAGATGCCACGAGTGTCTCCTACACACACGTCTTAAGAAATTCCCAGAGCCAGATGTCTAATGACGTAAGGTCCGGGGAGCGTGGTGGCCAAGCAAGAGGCCCACTCCGTCCTATCCAGTGAGCAGGATACGCTGTGTTGAGGAGGTCACGCACATTCCTGGTGAAATGGGTGGTGCGCCGTCGTGTTGCAGCCACATCCGATCTCTGAGGGTGAGCGGAACATCCTCCAGTAACTGTGGAAATCGGAACTGCAGGAAATCATAATATTGAAATCTGGACACACGGTTCGGCAGCAATAACGGGCCAATAACTTTGTCCCCCACTATATGAACCCAAATGTTGATGGCAAAGCGGTGCTGGTAGCCTCTCATTACAGTTGCATGTGGGTTGGAGTCGTCCCACATGTGGACATTTCTACTCTTGCAAAAGCCTTCCTGTGTGAACATGGCTTCATCTGTAAACATTACAATCGCCGGGAAGTCAGGATCAGTTTCACTTTGCTGCATGAACCACCGGCAAAATTCTAGCCGAGGGGCATAATCTGCTGGCCCGAGTGCTTGAGCCCTACGCACATGGTATGGTCACAGCATGGAGGACACGCCATACTGCGCCATGTGACGCATACATTCTCCGCGCGATCGCGTGGGCGCTCGTCGAAGCGTTGGCCGCTGCATTCTCTAAGACCGCCTCTTCAAACTGCGGAGTGCGGACGGTTCTCGGTCGACTAGGTCCACATCGACGCTGTGTAAGATGTGCGAATGNATCGCGTGGGCGCTCGTCGAAGCGTTGGCCGCTGCATTCTCTAAGACCGCCTCTTCAAACTGCGGAGTGCGGACGGTTCTCGGTCGACTAGGTCCACATCGACGCTGTGTAAGATGTGCGAATGTCTGGTGGTTCGGCTGACGTAATGTAGGGTACCTTTGATGTACATACGCGCAGCTGCCCTGCCGTTGCCTCTCATTTCACCATACAGCAAGACCATGTGAGTCATTTCAGAATTTGTGTACTCATTTATGTTCACGTCTGCAGTTCCTAGTGAATCGAAGCAGTGACAGGCTGCGAATAACAGGCCGCTCTAGCAGACGGGGCGTGCACTACACAGCTCAGGAGAGGGGAGAGGGGAACTTGCTGTGACTTGTAACATCATGCATCATACCACCAACATGTATTTACCACCAGGTGAAGGATGTGTTGCCTACCCACCAGGCCATGGCCTTGTTACCACTGTACTCTTCGTTTGCGATTTAACCTGAAACGGTTGGTACTAGAGAGTTGCAGCATCTATTATTTACATGATGGGCGTATGTACGATGTAGTATACCTTCCTTTTATCCAAGATCTTGGTTTAATTAATCCGTGTACTGATTTGTAATCCTCTAACGCAAGTACTTTGCATAATATCACACGCAATATGGTTGTCGCCCTCCGCCTTTAAGGGCTTATACAGCCCTTATTATTTGAGACGGACCATGTGTGTCCTATATCATTCTTCCTCTTTTCCGGTCAGGAATTACTTGCCTGAGTTTGTACACATGTTTCCTAAACACGTTGTATGCATACACGACGTGTTTCAGGGGGAAACGGACATACGTTGAGAGGTGATAGTATGGACCATTCTGAAGATAAAACGTNATTATTTACATGATGGGCGTATGTACGATGTAGTATACCTTCCTTTTATCCAAGATCTTGGTTTAATTAATCCGTATACTGATTTGTAATCCTCTAACGCAAGTACTTTGCATAATATCACACACAATATGGTTGTCGCCCTCCGCCTTTAAGGGCTTATACAGCCCTTATTATTTGAGACGGACCATGTGTGTCCTATATCATTCTTCCTCTTTTCCGGTCACAAATCACTTGCCTGAGTTTGTACACATGTTTCCTAAACACGTTGTATACATACACGACGTGTTTCAGGGGGAAACGGACATACGTTGAGAGGTGATAGTATGGACCATTCTGAAGATAAAACGTCAATAAGCATATGCTCTATTCGCAAACGTGTCCGAGATAGAGCTATGTGAAGCTGACAGGAGTGGGAACGGTACAGGTGGTAAATAAACACATCGTTACATGTTGGGTTTTATTGTGTAAATTCCCCTTACATCACATGTTCCGAAATGCCACCGCCAACTTCTATGAATTTTGCAGCTCGTGTAGTCAGATAACTCCTAATTTTTTGTGAGGAATCACCTCCCGGATTTTGCCGGTGATTTTAGTAACACGTTGTATGCACAAGGAAGCTGATCCGATTCCTCGCTGCATGTGCATTGGTGCACCTTGTACGTCATCGTACTTCCGGCTAATGTCGTGCATTAACTGCACGTGGTCTGCAGGAGCACGAGCACTCACGTTACTGCAAACTGCTGCCGGGAACGTGCCGCAAGTTAGCTCAGAACGCGATAAGAACTTCAACGATGTCCTTAATTAACGGAGATACGTATAAAAGGCGTGAGCATTTGTGCAGCTTGTATGACTGTTAAATTATTTATGTAAAATGTCTTAATATGAAATTACGCAAATAAATTTTTATGTGTTCCAGACTTTTTTGCATTCTCCATATTTATTTTCAACCAATATGGTGGAAAACCCCGCATATTTGTCGCGCGTTCGTTTGTCTAATAAAGAAAACGAAGTCAGTAAATGCAGATATACATAGGGCTACATGACTCTGCAGGACACGACGAAGATGGCACAGAAAAACTTGTATTTCACTTTTTTGAACAACTGAACAATCCCATTCCTTCCTGCCAGTTTAATTACAACTTAATTTTGTTGTACTCATACACTGAAGAGCCAAAAAAACTGGTATAGGCGTGCGTATGCAAATAACAGAGGTATGGAACCAATCAGAGTAACGCGATGCGGTCGGCAGCGCCTATATAAGACAACAAGCGTCTGGCAAAGTTGCTAGGTCGGATACTGCTGCTACAATTGCAGGTAATAAAGATTTAAGTGAGTTAAAACGTAGTGTTGTAGTCGGCGCACGAGAGATGGGACATAGTATCTCCGAGGTAGCGATAACATTTGGATTTTTGCGTACGACCATTTCACGAGTGTACCGTGAATATTGGGAATCCGGTAAAACATCAAATCTTCGACATCGCTGCGGCCGGAAAAAGATCGTGAACGAACGGGACAAACGACGACTGACGAGAATCATTAAACGTGGCAGACGTGCAACCCTTTCTCAAATTGGCGCAGATTTCAATGCCTCCTGCATACCTTCAGACATAAGTCGAGTCCATGCCACGTCGTCTTGCGGCACTTCTGCGTGCTCGTGGGGGCCCTACACGATATTAGGCAGGTGTACCAGTTTTTTTGGCTCTTCATCGTGTACACACACGGTGGGGCGAAAATCTACCGACAAACTTTTTCAGACTATTCCTTAAGCAAGATAAAGTGGTAAATGTCTAGGACACTTTCTACGTAAACTGAATATTAACAGATATACATATAAGCCCTTGAAAATCGAGTTTTGAACAGTATTTTTGCGAGTGGAACAAAGTGGACAGATCTGTCAACGTCTAGGTCTTGAGAGCCGACGAGGGTGAAGTAAGGTGAGTAGAGCCGCGCCGCAACGTGGGAACGGGAGACCCCCGAGGAAACCCGCCAGCAGTATCGTCAGGCACGATTCCCACCTGCGAAAATCCAAAATCTGGGAGCGACCCCGCTGTAAATCGAACCCGGTTCGCTTAGGTGAGAGGCGAGTAGTCTGACCTCTACACCACCGTGGCCTGCATTTCTGCAAGATATCGGGAACGAAGTGAAATTAAATTACTATTCTCCGAACATTGTTTTATGTTATTGAACAAACTCCCATCAATACCTCCCATCGTAATGGTATTAACGAGGGTGGCCACCCTCGTTACACAGGCACTTTTTTACCATCAGGAATTAAGAACTTTTGATATGCTGGTTAATTGATTAGTATTACCAAATTAACAAAAATGGCCCTCTTGCTGCAACTGTCCTGGACTCACAGTTTTCGTATAACACGCCCACTAAGCTTCGACTGCGGCAATACGGCGCCTAGCACATAGGCAATACTAACTACATGCGTATACAGTATACTGCCGTGCCTACTGTACAGACGATGGTGGCGGACATTTGTAACGCTTATTGTAAACAACATGTACTGTGCATTAATCAGCTTACAGTCCTGAAGCTGCCTGTTTTTCTTTTGGTGACAGTCAGTGTGTGATTCCCTGCAGGAAGCATTGATTTATCTTATGTGACACGACTATTGCTGAAAAATTAGTAATAAAATATTAAGTTCCAGTAGTATTGGACGTTTGTCAAGAATGAATCATGGTTGTAAAATGTATATTTACGCTTATAACATGTAATTTACGCTGTTCTTGGAGGAATGGATTACAAGAATATTCGTTATCAAACAAAGATACGAACTCGATCTATATAAGTCTCAACTCGGGGATTGCTGACCTACCCGAAGAAGCTCAGTGGCTACGCCCACTAAACATTCAAGCAAGTTTGACTGTTTCTGGCAGCCATATTACTTTTATAGGCATAGGGTTTGTCCAATCGAAAATCTGCATTTATTATTCGATTAAAAATATTCTTTTATTTTTAATTACAAAAACTAATTTTTTGTGTACAGAAAATATACTTGCGTATAGCGCAACCATGGAAAAGTTTCTCATTCAATTACTACATTTCCTGTCTCCTCTCTTGAAGTCTTATTATTACACGATGTCGGAATCTGCANAAAGTTTCTCATTCAATTACTACATTTCCTGTCTCCTCTCTTGAAGTCTTATTATTACACGATGTCGGAATCTGCGCATTATTCATGTCTCGACGGTTTTGTAGGAATAAAAATAACCTGCTCAGATTTTTTTAATGTTTGTATATGTGACCAAACCAAACCCATCGTATGAGTACCGACTCTCTGCACGAGTATGATATAACCGTGGTATGAATCAGCATTTACCAACACTTTTATAGGCATAATTGTCTATGGTTTACGAACCAATGGTGCTAGCGCCTCGTGAGACTTGGAATGTACAAAGGCATCTCTGGTGATAAACAGTCTTATCGTTCGTGCTCTTCTCATATATCAGTTCTTCGTTCAAAAACCATTCCTCCTCGTCTATCCCCTTCACCATTCCTCCTCATCAATCCTCCTCACCAATCCTCCTCACCAATCCTCCTCACCAATTCTCCTCACCAATCATTGTCACAAATCCTTAACAATTCTTCTCCACAATCCTCCTCATCAATCCTCCTCGCCACTCCTTGCCAATCCTGAACGATCCTTTTCCACAATCTTCCTCCGTAATCCTCCTCCACAATCCTCACCAATCCTCACGAATCATTCGATCAATCCCAATCCCTCGTTCGATCCTTCGTTCAATCCTTCGGTTTGTCCCCATCCACATGCATAGAATTTACATTCATTCGCCAGCTGCCTACACAGATTTGTACTTGAAAACAGAATCAATTTTTTAATATGCAGTACACTATCCAGGGATTTTATTACACTTAAGTATTCATTCATATTCTGTAGGTAGTTCTGTACTTTAATATTCGAGTGATAATAACACCACATTAGATAAGTTTTGAGGGATGAGTTATGATTCTATCAAGTAATTAGTTCGTGTCTGCGGGTAATGTGTAGACAGTGTTCCCAGCGTCTTCCGCCTTCGGGACAAGTAGGAGAAAGGGAGAGACATATATAGCATCTTTCCAGATATTAAGAAAATATATCGTTACTACTGGATGGCAACTGATTATTATCTTAGTCAGATAATAACAGGACACAGATACTTCAAAGCCTGGTTACATTATTTAATTTAATAAGTTAGACTACCCTCTCTGTCCAATCTCTAGAGTTGAATCTACTGTGTCTATCTATCTAATAAGTTGTCATTCAATGGTATTGATATACTTTCTTAATATCTGGAAAGATGCTGTAAATGTCTCTCCTTTTCTCCGACTTGTCCTGAAGGCGGAAGACTCTGAGAACACTGGCTACATATTTCCCGAAGACCCGAACAAACTTGTTGATAGACTCAGATATTTTAGTACTTTGCAACAAGGTGGAGATTTCTCACACACTAACGACATATCTCCAATAATTAGTGAACCGAAGGTCAGGGATTATATCGTATGAAGTTATGAACTGCTTTCTCTCTTCCTTTTGAAATTGTAATGTGTAAAATAAGAATTAATTTTTTTATAAAAAATAAATTGTGTTTTAATTTTATTTTGTGTGCCGTAACCTTCATCCCTCTTAACTTTAAAATTGTGTTATTATCGCTCGACTGTTAAAGCACAAAACCACCTACGTAATGTTAATTATGACTTTAAGCATATAAATAGCATGGATAACATACTAAAATATTGACGCTGTTTTCAAGTACAGATGTGTGTAGGCAGCTGGCGACTGAATGTAAATTCTATACAGAATGGTCCTGAACTACGGGTACAAACTCTGGGGGGTGATTTCCTATGCAAAATGGGATATAAAGCATTATACGAACAACGTGGTACAGTAATTCGTAAGGGAGGTAGCCACTTGAAAATCTATATTAAAAATTTTTATACAGGAAAATAATGAAACCTACAGGAGATGAAAGAGCCATTCTGTGAATAATGTTTTCTTTAACCAAGACCTGAAACTTGCGAACAGTTGTTGCGTAATATCATCCCCTACATTGAGACACTATGGGTAGGTATGTTATTATCCTACCAATGTGTGTGTGTGTAACACTCGGGTATTTTGTAAAGACGTCATAAACACACGTTACTGCACGGAAACATGCCACCTTGATGTAACACTCCCAGGCGAACAGTGTTCGAGACAACGGGCAAGGTTTGTAAGGGTGCACATGGCTGCCTGCCAAGTACGCAACTAAGTGCACCCTTGCAAACTTTGTTCGTTGTCTGCATATAAATGACATGATAGCCAACCCAAGCAATCCAAGCCACTAATTATAATATGCTGCCAATTCTTCATTATCAAATAATTACAAACAAACTCGTTAAATTACGTTAAAAAAGTACTCTATACTTTAAATAACAAGAAAAACTATAAAAAATTTGAAAAACTAATACCGTGAAAGGTAATTTCACGGTATTAGTGTACCGTATTTTGCTGACAGCAAATTATACCTAAGAGGTCAGACATGGAGGTAAATAAGGGGTTAAGAGAATAGCAGTGAGCTTCGCATCTGTATAGATCTTGCTCTGTGGCACCGGGGATGTGCGCAGTAAACGGAGATCACGTGGCGCGTGGAGGGAAGGTGGGGTAGAGAGGTCATTCCAGCTGCGCAGTTACACGCTCCGTGTTCCATCATTGAACCGCTTTTCTGCACTAACAGAAACAACGTGGATATAATTTAAGGTTATAAAACGTAATGTATAGGCTCTTCACGTCAAAGTGAGCACTTTTCAAAGCCCTGCTTAGGATCTACTTCTCTGATTAGGTTGTATAATCCATAATATGTAAATTTAACATGATGGCCTCATGACTGTATTCATGCGTAGTTCACGATAAACTGTGAAATTATAAGAAAAGTACATGTTTTACAAATTAGCTAATTTTTACATTTCAGATCATTAAAAACAGCAAGAAAGTGAAATCATTTCAGCATCCACGAATGTTTAACTAACACTTTTTATTCAAAGTTAAGAAATGGAACTAGTTTCTCTCCGTTGTTACGAACTTTACCAGGCTAATGCCAGACATCACGCTCGTTAAAAGACACGCAGGTAGGAGCAGTAACATTTTTCAAAGGTTGATTTCAAAAGTGCTCACTTTACCGTGAACAGCCTTCAAGCGAATATATTGAAGTTACTCGAAGTATTAAATTCGTATAAAAGGCTGGGTGTGTTGAAAATTCAAATGTAAACAAAGTCGTTGATTACTGTTGATGAGGTGAGTTAGAGAGTTGCAGTGTCGATATTGGGTACATGTGTGATGTGTGGTGTGTGCAGACCCGAGCTACTGGCTGAACGCGGCACAGCAGAAGGTGAGGCAGCACCTGCTGACAGAACGTGTCTACGGCAGAGCCAAGAACGTGATCTTGTTCCTGGGAGACGGCATGTCCATACCCACCCTCGCGGCCACCAGACTCTACGTCGGCCAGAAGGAGGGACACACCGGCGAGGAGCAGGAGCTGTCCTTCGAGAAGTTCCCCTACACCGGCCTCTCCAAGGTGCTGCCAACATTACAGCCTCTCCACACTTTGCTCAGCACTCCTACAGTCTAGCTTTGGAAAATGTCCCTTTTAAGTTGGCCATCATGGACAGCAAGTAGTTCCATGTCTTTCAAATCAACTGAAAGTATTACGTAAACATTACTCAACACCGAAACGATTAATTTTGATTTCTGTTTCTTTATGCACATCACAGTAAAAATAAGAATATTAGTATAATTATTTATTTTAAAAAAAATTGTTTTACTGTTTTACTTGAATGGATAAATTATTTATGCCCATGGCAATGTTAATTTTGCATATGGCGTAATAATACGCAACGTGTATGCAAGTAGATGGACAGCAGGACTTTCAAAAGAGCTCAGTTCACAATGAGCAGTGGATGTTGGATTATTATGTCTCCGGCCGTCCACTGCTCACTGACTGTCTCCATACACCAGCTCCAAGCTAGGTAGGTACCCTCGCAACTGCACGTCTGTTAAGTCAGCGACGAATTAAGACAAGTGTGTCCATGGCTCAGCTCTTAACAGACATGTGGGTGTAGGATGGGCCAGTGGAACTCTGTGCCCTATAGCATACCTCGTTACAAAGTGGCACACCACCAGCATTGTCAGAAAAGTTCCACTTATGTTGCATATTAAACAAGAATACGTGTATGTTACAGAACTAAAATATTTTTTACTATAATGTTAATTTAAATGTTTCAAAACATTACTGCATAGTATAAAAGGAAGTCCCTAGCGTGCGTCTGTCTGTCTGCATGACTGCGCTAATATCGAGAACCACTGAACGGATTTGGATGCGGATTTTACTGTTATGATCTGCATTTATCTGCACTTATAGGAACTGAGCATTAACGGTATTAGTGAAGCAAGTCGGGGAAAAAAGTTTGCCGCCGGCGCGCTCTCGTGGAATACGCTGTCTAATCCTTTAGAGATACAACAAAATCATGTACAAAATAATTGTGTAAAATTAAATGATCTACAAAAACGTTAGTGGTAGAATATATCTATATTTAATAGATAAGAAGTAATAAGCGTATTTACAATTTAAATTACGCAGTAAAAACAAACGTAAAATTCACTGTCTTTTCTAACCATAAAGAACTTAATCTTTGTCAAAATAAATAAATTCATGATTAAAACTGTTTAATGAAGATAAAAAATATACTTTACAGCATACAATTATCGCCAATACTTTAAAATTTATGAAAAGTTATGTGAAAAAGTAATTTCAGCGCGACTTGGTCGTATTTTCTTTTTATTTCTTTGTGTCTTAGATCCTGCAATATTTCAAACTTGCTTTTCAACACAACCTGGTTGTAATTTAGGTAATTTAGTCTTTTTACGGAATTTAGCACAAGCGATTCAGCGTTTTTATAACTTTCTTTAACGCTTAAACGTCGGTGACAGCCGTTGTGGTGCGGTACCTACGGGTTGAGAGGGACTTGGTTATTTTGTTTTGTTTCATTCCAAATAATTATTTATTCTGTTTGGTTAAGGTACGTGTAAATACTAAATATGTTAGATAGAAAGTTTAGTTTAAACTAGTGTTTTTGTTCTTATAAATATTATTGGTTATTTGTCGTGTACTTACATACGCAAGTACTATTGATATTGAAGTTTATTTTCAGAGCAAACACAAGACTATTACTCAGTAGATACAGTACTCGACAGTGAAGAAGCTGTGCACTATCCCATAGAATTTCTTAATTCATTGAATCCTTCTGGCATGCCACCACACAAACTGATTTTAAAAGTTGGAGCTCCCATTATTTTATTGCGAAATATAAATCCACCGAAATTATGCAACGGGACTCGATTACAAATAAAAAGTTTAAAAAGTTATCTCATTGAAGGTACTATTCTAACTGGCTGCGGTACTGGAGAAACCGTTTTAATACCTAGAATACCAATTATTCCCTCGGATTTGCCTTTTAATTTTAAAAGAGTCAAATTTCTAATAAGAGTTTGTTTTGGTATGACCATAAAAAAAGGCACAGGGTCAAACACTTAATGTGGCTGGAGTGGATTTGAGTGGAGCATGTTTTTCACACGGACAACTATACGTAGGCCTTTCGCGTGTCACGTCAAACATAAATCTTTTTNGCCTTTCGCGTGTCACGTCAAACATAAATCTTTTTGTGCTGGCGGTTGGAGGCAAACCGATTAATGTTGTAGACAAAGAAATGTTTTAAACCACTTTTATATAATATTGTTATATTAGAGATGTATGAATGTGGATAAAGCGAAGGAGGTAGGTATGTCAGTACCGTGGTAAATGGAGGTCTATATCTCTGCCTACCCCTCTGGGAGACAGACGTGACGTGTATGTATGTTATATATGAGAGTAGTTTACTAATTTACTATCATATAATATTGCAATTTTATTTTCCCAATTTATTTATTAGTGTATCGCTGTAAAAACTAAATTGTACCCGGGCGAAGCCGGGCCGGGTCCCTAGTAAATTAATAAAAGTGTATTTTTAATGCACATTTCAGCGTATTTACATTTTGGATATTTCTTAGAACACATTTTCCAATTAGAGCAATCATATTAATTACTATATGTGTGTAATACAATATTACTATCAATGTTAAAAATATATTTTAATAATTAATTTTATCTACGTTAATTTCAAGTAAAAAAATGATAAATTTAAAAGGAAAAAAAATAAGGTGTGTAAAATATATTTTAAAAAAAATATTTTCGGAAATTTTTATAAATATTAAGTACATATAACTTGAGTAACTGTTATAGTGGCATCGCTAGATGAAGTGGGAAGAGGATGTAAGGTTGCAAAATGTGTTTTCTGAAGAATTCAGAATGTAAATACGCTAATTTAAAGTTTGATTATAACCGACTCTTATTAATTATTTTAAAAAATTTAAATAAGTAAATTATAGCAAAATTTTATACTGTATTACAAAATATATGCATTCATTTTTCATATGCAACATAAATTGAACTTTTCTGATTATGTCATTAGTGTGTGTACTCCTTTGTAATGAATTCTGCACGTTATACATTCTGGCAAAGTACAGTAATACCCCGCTTTACGCGAGGGATACGTTCCGGAAAAAATCGCGTTAACTGAAATTCGCGTATATCGAGGTTTATGATTAAACATAGTCAAAATTTAATACAAAAAAATACGAATCATTTTAATCAATCACTTTAATTCTAAGAACACTTTATGCAATACATACATACTATTAATTATTTTTTACGGAAAAATACATCTATTGTCTTTTGGGTAGCGTTTTTTTTACGTTCTTGTAAAATACGTTCATAACACCCAACACTGTTTTTAATAGTTTGACACACGGTTAAGACACGGTCATCATTATTGTCTATACTCTGCAATATGTCCAAACCTGAATAAATTTTTGAAAGAGCATTTTGTATTCCCCCTGAAGATAAAACTTTCTCTTCTACTTGTTCTTCCTCATCGTAGATAGGATTATTCTGTAACTCGATCAGATCTTCATTGCTGAGAGGATCGTCGTGCGTTGCTACAAGTTCTACGAGATCTTCTACTGCGACATCTTCAAGTTCAGACCCCTCAATCATTGCAGCAATGTCTTCAAGCACTTGTCTCTGCATCTGGACAATTCTTCTAGGTGCTTCCACTACATCTGGCCAAAGATTACGCCACACCCCGTTCATACAACTCTTTTTAACTTCCTTCCAAGCCTCTTCTATGTTGTGAATAGCCTTCATAATGTTGTATGACTTCCACCACTCTCGCATAGACTGTCTTCCTTCCCCGTCAGTTTCATGAATTAGTTGGCTAAAAGTGCGGCGATGGTAATAAGCTTTGAAGTTTGCTATTGCTCCCTGGTCCATAGGTTGTAATATTGACGTAGTGTTTGGTGGAAGGAACTTCACGTACACTTTTAAGTCTCTGGGCGTATCAAGTGAGGTTGGATGTCCTGGGGCATTGTCTAAGAGTAATATAACTTTAGGTTCAAGCCCATTTCTGTCACAGTAGGATTTGACTGATGGGCAAAAACTATTAGAATACCATTCTTGAAAAATTTCCCGTGTAACCCACGCCTTTCTGTTTGATCGCCACACAACTGGTAGACTTGTCTTGTCTGTGCCTCGCATTGCACGGGGTGTTTCTGAATGGTACACTAATAAAGGTTTCAGTTTGAAATCACCAGTGGCATTACCACCCAGCAGAAGTGTTAGTCAATCTTTCGCAGCTTTGAAACCACTGGCTTGACGTTCTTCCTTAGAAATGAATGCTCGAGATGGCATTTTTTTCCAGTAAAGTCCGGTCTCATCAACATTGAAGATGAGACAAGCAGGAATTTTCTCTCGTCCAACGAACTCTTGAAACTTGTCTGGAAACTCAGCTGCAGCTTGAATGCCCGCGCTGGCCGCCTCGCCTGTTATGTGGATATTGTGAAGATTAGAACGCTGCTTGAACCGATGGAACCAGCCTCTGCTGGCAGCAAAAGTCGGAGTGGAACTCCCTTCTCCTTCTTCTGTTTTCAGCATCTCATATAAAGATTTTGCTTTTGTGCATATGAGGTCTTGACTTAGTGGTGTGTTCTTCTTATTCAAATCTTCGATCCAGACTGACAGTAACTTCTCCATTCTTTCTAAGATAGAGGATCTCGAACGAGAAAGTTTTGTTGCACTTACAGGTGTTGAACTTTCGCTGGAGACTTTAATTTTTGCCCGATTTTTAAAAATCGTTCTCACAGTCGATTCTGATAGTCCAAAATCTCTCCCAACAATTGTTGCTTTGCCTCCATTTTCCATTCTTCTTAACACTTTCATCTTCAATTCCAAAGTTACGCTTTTACGCTCTTTTTTCTTTACAGGCGGCATTTTTGACGTAGCGTTAAATTATGACATATCTCCAATAAATGTTAAAACACGACTGCCAGCCGAACTAAACATGACGGAACAAACGAAACGAACGGAATCCCCATAGAACAAAGTCGAAGGACGGGGAATTCCCAATTCTTCAAACAGAATGTTCAGAGGAAGCGGGGATTCCCGCGACCATAGAGAAGTTGATGACTACATTGTGTTTATACGCACTCTTTCGCGTAATGAGAGGCATTTGAGCGCGAAATTTGAAATTCGCGTTATAGTGAAACCGCGCATAACGGGGTCGCGTAAAGCGGGGTATTACTGTACTCCATTGGAAGCCATCCTTCTACCCTATATTAGTAACCACCAAAAATTATGTTTATATTTTTTTTGTTTTATACTCATACGGACAAGAATTGCATAAAAATTATACAGTTATGTTTATAAAAAATGAATTTTGTTACAATATCGACGCATTCGAATTAGACATTACGTTTGTCTACGTTATTCACTGAAGAGCCAAAAAAACTAGTACACCTGCCTAATATCGTGCAGGGCCCCCGCAAACACGCAGAAGTGCCGCAAGACGACGTGGCATGGACTCAACTAATGTCTGATCAATAATGTTCATGGCTGGTGATTTAGGTGGCCAATGGAAGTGTCTAAAGTCAGAAGAGTGTTCCTGGAGCCACTCGGTAGCAACTCTCGACGTGTGGGGTGTCACATTGTACTGCTGGGATTGTCCACGCCTGTCGGAATGCACAATGGACATGAATGGGTGCAGGTGATCGAACAGGATGCTTACGTATCTGTCACCTGTCAGAGTCGTTTCTAGACGTATCAGGGGTCCCATTTCACGCCAACTGCACAGGCCTCATACCATGACAGAGACTCCACCAGCTTGAACAGTCCCCTGCTGACATGTAGGGTCCATGGATTCATGAGGATATCTCCATACCCGTACACGTCCATCCGCCCAATACAATTGGAAACGAGACTCGTCAGACCAGGCAACGTGTTTCCAGTCATCAACAATCCAATGGCGGTGTTGGCGGGCCCAGGCGAGGCGTAAAGCTTTGTATCGTGCAGTCAAAAACTGCACACGGGTGGGCCTTCGGCTCCGGAAGCCCATGTCAATAATGGTCCGTTGAATAGTTCGCACGCTGGCACTTGTTGATGCCCCAGCATTGAAATCTGCGCCAATTTGAGAAAGGGGATGCACGTCTGTCACGTTTAATGATTCTCGTCGGTCGTCGTTTGTCCCGTTCTTTCACGATCTTTTTCCAGCCGCAGCAATGTCAAAGATTTGATGTTATACCGGATTCCCGATATTCACGGTACACTCGTGAAATGGACATTAGCGAAAATCCAAATTGTATCACTACCTCGGAGATGCTATGTCCCATCTCTCGTACGCCGACTATAACACCACGTTTAAACTCACTTAAATCTTGATAACCTGCCATTGTATCAGCAGTAACCGATCTAGCAACTTTGCGAGACGCTTGTTGTATAATATAGGCGCTGCTGACCTCATCGCGGGACTCTGATTGGTTCCATACCTCTGTTGGTTGCATACGCACGCCTGTACCAGTTTTTTTTTGGCTCTCCAGTGTACTTTATCTTAGGCGAAAGAATACACACGCCATAACATTTTAGTAAATTCTACTGGGAGTTTCTTTGTACGTTCACAAACCTCTGTGGAAGTATAATATCACTGAAATTATTTCTTTATATCGTTAGAAGAGCCGTGTCTGTAACACATATGAACATTTGCAATGATCAAGATTCACTTACGGTATAGAAAAAGCTACAAATTATTACATTCTGTTTTAAGTATTTCACTTAAAACAAGTGTACATGATTATGAATAATCTCTTAAATAGTGAACACTAAAATTATATATATATATACAATTTTAGTGTTCATATTTAGACACACACATATACATAGGATGTTTTTTTTAACAACGACGACGAACTCCGGCAAGTTATTTCCTCACCAAAAATAAAACGAAAAGGTATATATCATTTTCCCCCATTTAGTTATTCTTATGAAAGTAATGTGCCCCCAAAAATCAAATTTTAAAATCCTTTTCGTAAAATATATTGCAAACTACTTCCGATTAAACAAAAATTCAGTGAACGGTTTTTTGTAGAACGGAGATGTTACACTTCTTGAAAAGCGGNCCCTTCTCTAGGTAAAAATGGTGGTTGGCATCGTACTTTTGGATGGAACTTTGTAACCCTACGTTGTATGATATTTTTATAGGCAATTTATGAATCAGCACTTGTAAATTATCACAAAATGTTACCTTGTAAGTACACTCTCCGGTAAACAGTTTTTGAGAAATCCATGCGTAACTATCAAAACAGAACGTATGTTACCTGACAGGTAGGCAACTCACATACACAAGACGTATTTTATATTAAGAGTTCGCGGGAGCGCGCAGATTCCGTAAAAATCACTTTAGGGGGGAAGTATAGATTCAGTTTCGTCGTATATTTTCGTGAGGAATAACCTTCCGGAGTTTCTCGGTGTTGTTCAAAAACTCATGTTATATAAAACATAACTACCTCTAATTGCATTTATTTTAACAGACTACTGTTCGTACCTCTCCCCGTGTACATCCCTTTAGCTAAATGTCCACTTAACTTGTCCCACCCTCCCTCCTGTACAACCTAACCAGACTCTCCCTTCTTCTCCTATCCCTTAGGGAACTCCATCCCAATTATTTCGCCATTGAGGATGGTCTAACATTCCTCTGGTTCTCACCTTCTAGATTCCCCTTTCTCCGTTTATTCTTAACACACCTCGCTGCCCTTCTCCAGCTCCTGTACCTCCTCGCCCACATACGCGTCCCAGACTGCAGCTACATATTCTAATATTGGCCTGGCCATGGTCTTATAAGCCTACCCCTTCACTTCCCCACTAGTCCCTTTCAGGACCCTTCCCAGCATCCCCAAAGCCCTTCTCTCCTGCACTACGACCCTCTGCACTTGCTTTCTCCACCTGAGGTCACTCCGTAGCGCCACCCCCAGGTACTTACACTATGAAACATCTCCTATCTCCTCACCTTGCCACTTATATCTTACTACAAGCCCATCCCTCTTCTCTCCTGCACTGCGACCCTCTGCACTTGCTTTCTCCACCTGAGGTCACTCCGTAGCGCCACCCCCAGGTACTTACACTATGAAACATCTCCTATCTCCTCACCTTGCCACTTATATCTTACTACAAGCCCATCCCTCTTCTTCATGAACCTTACGATCTTAGTTTTTCTCACATTAATCTTAATTTGATTCCTCTCAGCCCACGTCCTTAAATGCCCTATATCCTCCTGCAACTTATTCTCGCCACCCACCTCTGCATACAGCACACAGTCATTAGCAAACAGCCTCACTATGCCTTCCACCATTAATCTCAAGTTATTAACCATAATGGCGAACAACAAAGGGCCCAATACACTACTCTGCAGAACCCCAGACGTAACTCCTCCTTCCTCAAACAACGAATTCCTCACTTTCACTTTCTGCATTCGATCCCCAAAGAAATCACCAATCCAATCTACTACCCACTTATCCTCCAGAAGCTCATCCACTTTCTGCATTAGTATCCCGTGGGTCACCTTATGGAAGGCTTTCTCGAAGTCTATAAAGCATGCATCCACCTGCTCTCCCTCATCTACTGCCTTCACCAAGTCCTCGAGCAGCCCCGTAATCTGCGTCTCGCACGAGTACCCTCTCCTTAATTAACACCACGTTGGTACTCCTTCAGCCAGCTCTTCTCGTTCTTCACTTCTACTATGTACTGTGCTACGAGTTCCTCCATCACCTTTCCTATACTCGACGTGACACTCACAGGTCTATCTATATCTGCCAGGATTGTTCCTTTCCTCGCCTTGCTTGTAAACTGGGACAACCAACGCCTCCTTTCAGCCTTGTGGCAACTTGCCTTCCTCTAATGAACTTTTAAACACTGCNCCCCCCCCAAACTTCAGGGCACCATTCCCTATGCCATCTGGACCTTCTGCCTTGCTGTTCTTCAATCCCCCTATGACCTTAGCTATCTAATACTCACTCATACTGAGTGTTGCATGCGTCCTACCCATTCCCTTACTTTCCCTTAGCCACTTATATTGCTCCAGCAACAACCAACAAATAGTAAAACAAAAGTTACATTCAAAATCTACAACTTAATTAATAAATTTTCCTGTTTCCTGCAACATGATGACGTCCTTGGGAGCATAAATAAACTTGGAGACTAACTCTAAAGTTATTGTTGAAATCGCAACTAAACGAATAAAAATTTTAAACAAATATATCTGAAAAACACCGAAGCTTCTAGTTAGCAAATCATTTTCATTCTGTTATTAATCATGCCATATTATTCCAGGGAGATAATGTTAATAAAATAAGCAGACGTTATTCTTCATAACGAAATAATAATTTTGGATGATTCTGGACAAATATCTTAAATAATGCTGCAACCCCTTTTCAGGAAAGTTTATATCCTCTTTGCACCATGTATTTACATATTTGATCCAGTGCTATAAAATGCCTGGAAAAAACATTTAACAATCAAATAACGCAAGCACTCAGATTCGCAAATACAACTTATACATATATATCAAAAACGATCGTGCTCGAAACATCTGCCGAGGTATACCGTCATCTATATTTTTAAAATATATAAGTGGCGCGAACAAATTGCATGCGTCATCCATAATAACTCAGATTTTTATACTTTTGTTAAGTAACTTATTTTCATTGGCTAGATTAAACTGTTACCTATATTTCATATATGAGCAATGTCAATGGACGTGTTATTAAGAAATACGCGCACAAATGTGGTTCGTTGTCCCTTTGCCGTAATTGTATTTTCATGAAAGTATATCTTTAGCAGGGCCTCTGAATATACTATAGGCAGTCCACTCAATGGCGGGACGAGATAGACGTGCAAGAAATATTCACGGACAAAGATAAGGGAAGTATTTACGCATCATGCAACACATGTGTTTTAAGATACGTGTTAAATAACTAAAAATTATGCGCTGTTAACATGTAAAATTTGGCTCGAAAATCCCCAAGTTGTGAATTTCGTTCAAGTTTTTGACGTATCCACAATGCTGTCAGACATATTTAAAAAAACTAAATTATTTTTTATCATTTCGCGCGAACGAGTGCCTGCGGAAGCTCATGCCTTCTTATACGATGGAAAACCGACATCAGGATGGCGGGACGGGAAATCAAACCAGTGCCCTGAATGTGAATCCAGTGTTTCACCACTGTGCCACCATGCTGGCTCTAGCAAACTTTCAATCGTTATATTTTCTAATGAATATTATCACACAAAATACACACATTTAAATATAAATGGAAAGTTATGACTACCTTTGCAGAATGAATGCAATAAATACTCTGAGGTACGTAACTTGCTCAAGTACGGTACATTTCATCTTGCAAACAAGTTATTAATATAAATAGTACTTTGACAAGGTTTCTGCCATACAGACACAATATCAAAAACTTGTAGGACATGCACGTGTTAAGTAGCAAATTACAATTGCAACAGATAGGTCTACGCTTCTCTGGAGATATAGATGTTTTAAAACATTTCCCCAGTACTCTAAAAAGCCTAGAAAAGGCACTTTCATAACATTCAAGGTTAAGTGTTAATTTTTTAGTTGATACTAAAATGCGCAATCATATTAACAGTTTAAACTTATGTAGTACTTAAACTTAAGCCTCATACTCTTGCCTACCATTATGTTTTGCCATATCTGTATAGGCCTACTGTCATGAAGCTACACACATACATTATACACTACAATGATTATTTCTATCTTCACAATAAGATGTTAAAAAATATATGGTAAAGTACTTCACAAGACCATATGTAACAAACTGCAGCGCACAATAATATTCATTAAAAGCAACATATATTACGTTGATAGAGAAAATTGAAAATTTCTAAATAAATGACTACTCAAAGCTGCTTGAGTGCTATAATGTATTCACGGTAACTTCAAGACTTTCTGAAGCCCTGCTAAAGATCTACTTTCAGGGACCCGATTATGTATCCTTCCGCAGTATGTAAACAAAACATTGCCATGTGACACCTGTCAAACGTTTTGCAAACAAAAACAGTGCCATGTGGGTACTCTCAAATATTTTGTAAACAAACAGTGCCATGTGGGAACTGTCAAATATTTTATTAACAGTGTCCATGTGGGAACTACCAACATTTACTTTTGAAGAGAAACAATGCCATGTAAATCTTAACTGTCATATACTTTAATAAAATTCTCCAAATGTCTAAAAAAAAATGCTAATCAATTTAGCAAAATATTGTAATACATACAAAAAGGTAGATTGAAGTATATATCGGAACTGTTAATTATATAATTTAATTAAAGTTTACTTATTGTATTAAGATTTATTTACATATTTGGTGTAAGGAAAAAGTTAAATTTTACATAATAAACTTTTGGAAGTAGCACTCAGGTTAAAGATTTCACTGTGATAAATGGTACCGTATTTTATCACATATAAGTCGCACATTTTATTTAAAAAATTTTATTGAAAACTCGGGGTGCGACTTATAAGTGAGAAAAATTCCTCCAGCCCCGCACTAACGTTTCATTTACTACGAATTCACGGCCCGCGGCTCGATTTCCAAACTCTTCAGCGAACAAAATCACTTTCATTTTTAAACCTGCGGTGTAGGTACATCGCTTTTCCATCAAGAAACTGTCGCACTTCTTCACTGCCACAACATCAAAACAACACTACCTGCGGCGCAAAGACGATATAAGAGAAATACGTGTAAGCAAACGCTACTGTGCTGCTATCTCTTTCGCTTCACAAAAAGCTTTAGAAAATAATCGATTATCAGTTATTGACCAAAATTCGATTCCTTTTCATTCTTTTAAAATATGTTTTTCTGTTAAGGATTGCGAAGGGAATTACGTAACGGAAATATTCAAATGCCTTTCTATATTTTGTACGTTTATTTGATAAAGTGCAAAATAACAACGCTAATACTAAAATTACATCTTAACCTAGAATTATCTTATAAGTAGAAAGAACGTGTTACGTTCTTTAATTTTATAAGTGTTATTTTTATAACCACAATTCAGCGTCTCCAATATCCAATATGGCGTGGTTATACTTCTGAAAAAAAAACGTGCCCAAAGGNAAATAACAACGCTAATACTAAAATTACATCTTAACCTAGAATTATCTTATAAGTAGAAAGAACGTGTTACGTTCTTTAATTTTATAAGTGTTAGTTTTATAACCACAATTCAGCGTCTCCAATATCCAATATGGCGTGGTTATACTTCTGAAAAAAAAACGTGCCCAAAGGGACAAGATGGAGTGTATGAGTCCGCTGGACAGACACTGAAATTTATTTAATTTCAATTAATAACAGTGAAATCTTTACCCATGAGTGCTACGTAAAAATGTAAATATATAGTTTAGCAATATTAACTTTACAATTACGGCATTAAATTTATACATATTAATATTTAACCTACGAACTATTTCTTTTCAGCTATAACCAACATGTCCCTTCAAAATCCGTTGTTAATTCGTACGGACTTTTAGTAATTTATTATAATTTATTGAAAAAATATACTTAAAACTTAAAACAACCAATTTATATAGTGCTTCAGTGCTAAAAGCAAGACAAAACCTTTTTCCATATACATTTTTTTATAACCAATTGAACATGTAACTCCTAGGGTGATTTTTCAAAGGTTCTTTTCAAAAGTATCGAAGATACCGTGAATGGATTATACCATTAAATTTTTATACATATTACGCATCACTTACAAGCTTAACTATGTGCATTAGTGGCACGTAGAAAAAATCATTTCTAAATACCAGCAACCCTGATTCACTAAAAGTACCTTTTAATGTTACATTCACTGGGGCTGAAGTTTTTTTTTTTTCAGCTTCCTCAAATTGGATTTCACTTTTGAAGCATTTGACAAGTCAGAGTTTATTCTTGTGCACCGCCATTGTAGTGCAGTGCTGCACAAAGCTGTGATAACTTCGCCTTTAAGGTGTGCATCATGCACTGAACGACAGTTGTGAGGCCACTGGAAGTTCAAACAATTACTTAGAGCAGATGTGACTTTCTAGGCTACAATTTTTAGAATAATCGTCATCACTGAGAATAAACATTTAAGTTCCGAGGGCATAATCCTGGTCCAATATTATGCTTACGTTTTGAGTCAGAGATTCGTTTCCCATTTTTCCAGGGGATTGAGCCAATTCAGAAATACTACAATTTACTAGCTTAGCTGCTCTAGTCAGAGGCTTACGTATACTACTGTCTGCGACTTCGGGGATGTGTGAGGAAGTCTCATCCACGTGCTCTACAACAGTGTTGTCATTTTTATTTCCTGGAGGTGAGCAATTACCGACACAAAATTCATCTTCCACTTTAATGGTAGGCACAGCCCTATAAATGAGTAAATATCCATCGGGATCTCGATACTGGTCCTCGGAGAAGTGTAATTTGCACAAGTAGAGGTCTGTTTTTCTCGAACACGAGAACATAGGATTCTCGGTAAATTCAATAAATTTCTGATGCCTGCAACAACTGAGGGCAATACGCAATAATAAACACATCTCAATCCATTATTAGACATTGTCACAAAATCATCATGATAATAAAAAAGGATGCATAAAACCCCATTATCAACCTCATAGGGTCATAAAGGAATTCATATTTTAATATGAAGTAATTTTTAATGAGAATGTCTAATTTTGTGTTCTATCTTCATTTAATATAATATGAGCATTAAGTATGGTAGTATAATCTGCAACTAACATTTGTGGCATTAATATGGTCCATACCGTATAAGAAGGCCACTTTCTGANTCGCTGGTTCAGATGGTGTTTCTTCCTTGTGGGAAACGATAAAACCTGAATTGTGATGACAGCTAATTACAGCCTACCGCAACACATTTCTTTTTCCACAAATATGGTGCAGACATCTTCGACTTCGCAACTCAAATCATGTTACACTATCATCAGAAAACAGTTTGCACGTTGCATTATTACAATAACAGCATAATACGACTATTCCCGCCCGTATTTTGTAAACAGTGTACGAAACGTAAACAAACAATTAACCATCACTAGCGCTCCTGTCTAGCGAGTGAGTAAACCTCCAACTACGAGATGAAAAAAAAGTTGAACAATTTTCTCTATTCTACTTTCTTTTCGAGTACCCCC
>NQII01001245.1:329567-433447 GCA_002778355.1 Clitarchus hookeri
TGGGTGGCTCTTAGTATCGCGGTCTTGAGAGCCGATGAGGGTGAAGCGAGATAAGTATGGAGCAACGTCGGAATGAAAGAGTGGTGTCTCACCCGAGATAACTCGCCGACCAGCGGCATCGTCCGCCGAGCGAAAGGATGAGGTTTTACATGTAAAATGATTTTAGGCGTGTGTCAAACACATTTCAAAATATCGCTTTCAAATAAAAAAAACACTTCATGTCCTTTAAAGAGAAGAACCATGCTATAAGAGAGCAAGTAAGGGTAGATTAATAAGAGTATGTGCTTTTTTGAGATTTTGTTGTGTCAAGAAATTTTAATTTACGCATAATTTTCATGCTATTAAAAATTTTACAAAAATCTTTTTGTAGCACTGTAACCCGGGCAAAGAAAAACCAAACATTCTTTTGTTTGAAGGTGATACTGTGGAATATGTCCGAGACACACCTAAAATAACCTAACATATAAAACCTTATCCTTTGGTTCAGAGGGGGGGGGNTGCTCGCCTCCCACCACGGTGAACCGGGCTCAATCCTCGGCCGGGACACTCACGGATTTTCGCATGCGGGAATCGTGCTGGACGATGCCGCTGGTCAGCGGGTTCTCTCGGGGATCTCCTGTTTCCTCCACTGATCCACACTCACCTCATCACCATCACCAGCTCTCAAGACCGCGCTGTTACGAGCCGCCCACACTTCTTCACTCACTCACTTCCGCTCGGCCGGTCCCTCACTAGGCAGCCGCGGTAACCGCTAGCGTCCCATATACGCCGTTCATGTTCAAGTGAGTACTTTTACAAACAGTCTCATCAGGTATAATAACCAGTCAATACATTTCACTGTGGCCCCGGACGTTTGGTTTTAATTATTATGTGTTTATAACCCACATTCCAGTGTTTACATTAACAAATGGCAGAAGGATATAAATTGGCTTATAGAAAAAAGTATCCAGCGTTTCAAAAGTTCTCACTTTACCGTGAACAGCCTATACTTGCTTTCACTAACGGACGTAAACTCTTATAATATATTATTTATTTAGGAAATAACATTTTACAAAATTGATAATCTTTTAAAAGGTTTCATCAAACAGTTTGAAGGTACATACATACATACAATAGAGTGTAAAATGACTAAGCTTGTTAAACATATTCACTAGCGCTACCTCGTGTCAGTTTTTTCCAGTTAATTGAGGTGATTTTCGTTCGCTTTGGTTTATTACAGCGCATTCACCCTGATTGATTCGCAATTATGCTTTCTTGCTGTTTAAAATTTCTTCTTTACTAATTTTGACACTTCTCTGTTTCTCATTTTTCTTGAACTGTAGTTTTTCTGATTTTATTGATGGTTTTATTCAGTTGTCCAGATCTTCGTTATTTGTGTTGTGTAAGTGTTTCAAATTCAGTGCATGCATTTAAAAAAACCGCTGTAATCGTGTATATTTTGTATAAAATCTACTCACTGTTAATTGAGCTCTGTTGAACGCCCTCCTTTTTGTTCTCAACTTGTTTATCTTCTGCCGTGTGTACAATTAACGTTGCCATGTGTCTGACCACTGTGTTCATGCGCCACCCAATCAACACAGTGGCACTGCTAGTACTGCAAATGTCTTGCCAATTTGTAGATGTATGCTATGATGTGCTTGAAACAGAAATAACTGCCTTTAGTAGTATTAAAGTTTATTCTACTTAAGTTGAGAAGCTCAATACTAATAGTTTGGTAACTAAACATTTTCTCCGCCAGGCAGAACTTGGACTCTGGTGTGTACGGGATTTCTCTGTTGTATATATGAGAAAATTGCCATAATTGCCACTTTCATAACATAAACGTAATTGTGCAAAATCCTCCAGTTTTTATTGTGTTAGTAACTAGGTAGAAAATGAATTTTGTTCTCCGTACAAAAAGTGTAAATATTACGAAATATATCAACCTGTTGTCTGTCGCAAAACTGAATTTTTCAAAACATCTGATTGCACACTGACTTTATTAATTAGAACAGTAAAATGGAAAAATCGTTTTGATACTAGCTATTTTCATTTCGCTTTTAAGTTCGTGACATTTTTTTTACTAACATAATCGTCTTTACAAAAGTTCAAAGCAGAACATATTATGTTTTTGTTCTGTTTGCGATTGTAAACATTGTTGGAGAGTGTGCATAATACTTACAAAAAAAAGTAAATACTTGATGTTGTGGCAGGTACGTGTGTATATCACAATTCGGACCGAACACAATCTGCTACACTCAAATACAATTTCTCCATTTACCACCAGTATGAAAACTTGGTGTTTGGAACACTAGCGCATCTTGCGGAGGAAGTTTTCCCTGTGGCAAAGTCCCCCATAAGGAACCTCGTTTTGTTCCCAACCTGAGTATAATAAACCTGAGTAACACGTGGAGTATCAGTGTGCTGGCCACCCCTGGCTGCCGGGCGGCTCAGCACGGCCAGTAACAGCGGGAGGGCGTACCACTGTAAATGCATTACTGGTAAACTTCCAAACTGCAAGGGAAGTTTTTCATCTACACGTGCACGGAAATAACACCACATATCGAGCTGCAAGTATATGAAAGTTTAGCGTCGATACTACATACAATAGGCAACTCTCCTGCCCATCTGACGGGCCGCGGTGGCACAGTGGCTAGACCATTTTCGTCCCACCAATGTGAACGGGGTCGCTCCCGGACGTTGCTGGACGATGCCACTGGCCGGCGCGCGTCTGTGCATTCCTGCTCTGCTCCATACTCACCTCGCTTCAACCTCGTCGACTCTCAAGACTCCTATGTCACGAGCCACTTACATCTCTCCACTACACTCCACTGCGCATTTGTCACTTTTGCTAAGATATACACTGGCATGCCAAAAGTAATGGAATAGCAGTATCTGGAGATAATGGTCGGTGGCGTCGTCCTGTTGTTACGACTTGTGTGTGGGCGAGCCTGGTGTTAGTTGTACTCTGATACCGCGGGAGTGAGCGTGTGCTGGTCATATCATTGCAATGCAGCTCTTCGTGAACTCCGCGTACCCCACAACGACGGGGTATTCCAGCCCGAGGAGCATTCTGGAGAGTTCCAACGACTGCTCTGGTCACCTCGTTCACCCGATCTGAACCCCATAGAGCGTCTATGGGATGTGGCGGGATCTCCATTCACAACCAAGATGGTGGACCTACAAACAGCAGGACGCTGTGGGTAGCTATCCAGACGACATGGGTCGACACCTGTCCACTTGTGGAATCAATGCCACCAGTTGCTGCACTTCGCCATGACTTTTGGCATGCCAGTGTAAGAGTGGGGAAAATAACTTAATGAAACGCGCTTTCTCACTACACATATACAGCGATGTGTTAAACTTGGTAGTACTTTCTAGGAGTGTGTTGTGTGTTGCGGACAGACGTACTGCGTCAACTCGCAAGTGGCGGACTCCGCGTGCTCGGCGACGGCCTACCTGTGCGGCGTCAAGGCCAACTACGGCACCATAGGAGTGACAGCTGACGTGGCTAGAGGCGACTGCCGGGCGCAGATGAACGTCTCCAACCACGTGTCGTCCATCCTCCTCTGGGCGCAGGTGAGTCCACACTGCCTCTGTGCGTCACGTCATTGGCTACCTGACAGTGCTGAGGTTGCAACCACTTACAGTCAGTCAGTGGAACACTCGTCCGCAGTGCAAGCGACGAGTTTGTTGCCGTGTCATTAGCCAGGGATGTGTTGTATGATCACAAAGATATTTATTTATAAGTATTATGGCCACTTAATTCAGGTGGAAATAATTGAATACCAATCCACTCTTACACTCTTCGCATCGTCGGCGTATAACATTAGTGTTACAGTTTCTTGTTTAAAAGGTTTGTTTACCGCTGCTATTTTCGATTTTTGATCGCCTTCTGCTGCTGACACCTCCTGTCATCCTGCACGTTAGCGCAGTCTCGGCAGGAAGTGTAGCCTCCAACCCAGACGCCAAACCAATTCCCGTCAATGAATCTTCAGCATCATCGGTAAATAAACAAATAATCGTCACTAACCTCCGTTTTTGACAGTATCAAAAGGGATGTAGCCTGTTTATGATGGTCGCAGTTAGTTGAGCACCACTGAAAGTCCTGCTCGGGATCTACTTTCAAACCCAGTTTGTATCCTTCCACAACATGTGACATTAACATTGTCATGGCTTCCCATTACTTGAGTCATGGACAGATCTAATGTAACTGGGAAACTGTTATCAATAATATTTTACAAATATACAGGTAGTTCGTAAATTAAACGCCCAAACTGCGAGAGGTGATTCCTAATCCTACTAATATTATAAATGCGAAAGTCTGTGTGTGTGTGTGTGTGTGTGTGTATGTGTATGTTTGTTACCACTCAGCTCCATAACGGCTAAACGGATTTTGATGAAATTTGGTATGTAGGTACTTTAGTTCTTGGAATAGGACATAAAATACTTTTTATCCCTGTTAATTGTACGGTTCCTGTGGAATAACAAAACGTAATTCAGCAACAGCTGTGAACGTGACCGAATTTTTTTTTCCTCTGGTGTCATAGTTTATCAGGCCGCCCAAGAACCTCTGAAATGGCTTAATGACTGCTATCAATCGATAACAACCGGGACCGAATATTTAACGTGCCCTCCGAAGCCGGAAGAGCTCAGATGTTATGCCACTAAACGGTCACCCATCCAAATGTGTGCCGCTGGGAACGTTGCTTAACTTTGGTGATCGATTAAGATGCCTCAGCCAAGCACAAAAAGTGGCACCTAGGTACACTTATTTCTAAAAGCTACAACTTGATGAAACTCACATTTTGATTTTCATACATCGACGCTGTAAAGCGGAAATGTGGTAACTACGCGATAGTTGCACAGATACACTCCAAAAACATTACCCTACATCTTGGTATTGGGTAAAATATATTTATTTCCTTTTGGGTTGCCTTAAACAGTTAAAAACATATGGCAACATAGTATAAATTTATAATTCTGTTTTTACATAAATGAATTATCTTTTCCGAATATATTTATTAGTTTATCACTGTAAAACTCAATTGAACCCCGGCGAAGCCGGGCCGGTTCGCTAGTGAAAAATAAAGTCGAAAATATATAGGAGACCACATATTTAACAGAATATTACTGGAGATATGAGTCTGTTAAATCGGGTTTTCGAAACGTATTTTCGCGGAATGCCTGGTACTTTCTGCCAGCGGTAGGAATGGCGGCGTCCCACGCGGTTGGATGGGACACGCCCACTTGGCGCGCTATGGGGCGTGTACTATGAGGGCATGTCGTTGATGTGCTGACGTATCGCTTCTTCAAGCCGAGCAGTGCTCGCAGACCGAGGACGGCCAGCATTACGCATATGTCTCTGCAACATGGGAAGCATACGTCACCTATTTGCTGCGGACTTTGTAGGCGCTGTACACGGCATTCGGCAATATGTTTTCAGAACCCAATATTCACATGCTCATATCCCCTTTAATATTCCGTTTAGGTATAGAGTGTCCTGTATATTTTTGACTTTATTTTTCATAAGGAATCACCTCCCGTAGATTGAGTGTTTAATTTCCGAACATTCTGTATAATAAGTTTAAAACGAAACCTAAGTAAATAAAGTCAGTGTCCACATATTTATATGCCACACTTGATACGAGTACAACTTGGAATTACTTTTCCCACCTCGTTGTCAAATGAACTGGCAGTGCGTCCATAAAAAAATAAACAAAGGCCTAAATGTTTTGCTGGGTGAGGTGAGAAGTGGTGAGCTACCGCGCCAACAGCTGTAGTGTAGGGGTTGCACCTTACACCACGCCTTGCTCCGCGCGCAGGGGATACGTGCCGGGGCGCGCGGCAGCTTGCAAGCTTGGCTCTGCGCTGCGGTGCATGCACGACTCGCCTGCAAAACACACGCAATGACTGATATGACTGACTTCTGTAACGAGTTCCTTTCTTTATTACATTCTTACACGTTTGCAGCACGGCTACCTATACACTGGACTCCTCCATGCAGTGCAAAAAAATATGTTATGAATAGCTAGTATACAAGTAATTTATGCTGTAGAATAAATGAGGAGAGTGGTAAAAAAAATATGTTCTAAAAAAACGATTATAGCTGAAAAACATATCTAAGTCATAAAATACGCTAATGAGCTCCATAGACCGACAAAACCTATTTATTCGGTTCGTTAGTGTGACTGGTGGGCGTGCATAGCGGGCCCTTCACAACCCTTCATGGAGCCACGGTGGTACAGTGGTCAGACCACTCGCCTCCAGCCAAGGCTAACCGGGTTCGACTCCCAGTGGGGCCGCACAGGTATTTTCTCGCGGGTAACGTGGTGGAACTTGTAGTTGGTCAGTGGGTTTCCTTCGGGCCTCTCCCGTTTCCCCTGCTCTTGTATTCCGTCGCTGCTCCATCCTCGCAGGACTTGATAAATATAAAATCTTGGAGTATCATATATCGAGGACACGGGGCATTACAGAAACATGAAGTGCCCGTTTTTGGCGCATGTTGCCAAAGCAAACATACTACTTTTTAAAATTCAATTTATATATTCAAAACTGAGCTTATTAAAATAGCATTTTTAAAATATTTATTTTTCGATCCCTGGAAAAAAATATTAATTTAGATGAAATATCGTTGAAATATATGGATATATCGTCGATGTGATATCGTAATTTCGATATATCGATATTGTTGTCGACACGCCTACCCGGCGTGCCTTGGTAGGCGAAGTGCAGGAGTGAGTGTGCGGTGTGCAGGAGTGTGGTGTGCGGTGTGCAGGAGTGAGTGTGCGATGTGCAGGAGTGAGTGTGCGGTGTGCAGGAGGCGGGCAAGTCGACGGGCGTGGTGACGACGACGCGGGTCACGCACGCGTCTCCTGCAGGCACGTACGCGCACACCGCCAACCGCGACTGGGAGAGCGACGCCGGCGTCGTGGCGAGTCGCCTGGACCCCGGCGCGTGCGACGACATCGCCGAGCAGCTGGTGCGCTCCTCGCCCGGCCGCCATCTCCAGGTACTGCCTCCTTCTACCTCTCATGCTATTACACTGCCGAGTACGCCAGTTCACTATTCCAACACATTTCGCCTGGCTGGCTCTCATTTGTTTCTGTCGTGCGACTGCATTCTCTCGGCGACTAGCCAATCAGAAAGTCCAGCTGTCTTGTTTTCCGTGGAGAGTCTAACACATTTGTAAATTAGCTCTTTATCAATTTATTAATTTATTTAAATTGTTTTGGTTTCAAGTGCTGGGAAAAGTAAGCTTTAATTATATCATCTCATTTAAACAAAATAGCAAATTAAAATTTATGTTTATTGATGCACATTTAAGTACAAGAATTTTTAATGGTAGACACGATAAAGCCAAAAGCACTGTGTAGAAGGTAAAGAGGTTTGGCCGATCCGGAAATACCGACTGCTGGCTGAAGATTAAGGGTTTGGCCGATCCGGAAATACCGACTGCTGGCTGAAGATTAAGGGTTTGGCCGCGAAATTGGATGACGTCACAGCAACCAGTCGCTGGCCCTTTGTCCAGCTCTGTCATTCAGGTCGGGTTTTGGCCATGTTGGATGAGGGTAACCTTGACATTGACCTGGGGTGACATTGACCTTGATCCCAGGTGACTTTAAAACAGAAAATTCGCAAAAAATTCGGATAACTTGAGGCAAAAATATAAATAAAAATTACAGATATTCGTAAAAATATAGTAAAAAACCTGTGNCTTGTCCAGCTCTGTCATTCAGGTCGGGTTTTGGCCATGTTGGATGAGGGTAACCTTGACATTGACCTGGGGTGACATTGACCTTGATCCCAGGTGACTTTAAAACAGAAAATTCGCAAAAAAATTCGGATAACTTGAGGCAAAAATATAAATAAAAATTACAGATATTCGTAAAAATATAGTAAAAAACCTGTGCAAAAGTACATTATCGACAACGACCTGTGCCTTGGCTCCAGGATAACTCGAACACAAAATATTTTTTAAAATCTCAAAAACAAGTTTTAAAAATCTAATACATTTGGGAAAATTACGTCCCCGGCAACAGTTTTTTTTTTTCCGTGTACTTGACCCCAGATGACTTCGACATCAAAAAATCGTAAGAAATACAAAAAAATAAATATAAAAATAAAAAAAACTGAAAGCATGCAAAATATTTTAATATAAATTTTTTTAATGTTATTTAAAATCCTGAAACATTATTTAAACATCTAATTTAATTTTTTGTAATATAAAACTTGTATAGCAGGTGCAGAGGTCAGCCCTCGTAGAGATGGTAGAGCGCGCCCTCTGCGTGATGTCACGTAACATTTCGACATACGCAAACAAATTCATGGTCAAAGTCGCGTCACGTCACAATTCGTCTGTTGCGAGATGTGACGTATTGCTCTCCTCCCTCGCCTTTTTGAGCGTTCAGTCTGGTAGNTGCGAGATGTGACGTATTGCTCTCCTCCCTCGCCTTTTTGAGCGTTCAGTCTGGTAGGTTATCTTTTTATGCTCGACTCTTCAATCACATTTTGCGGGGTATTACCGGCCATGTTCGTAAATACACGTGCATTTTCCCAACGAAGCCAACATTCTGCTCAAATTTCAAGACGTTTTTTGGACTAGCAAGATATTGGAGTATAGAAATCATTACGATGCATAAGTTTAATGGCGAGCCTGCGACCAGCATCCCGACTTCGTGTTTGGCGAATGTTCTTGTGTACACCGGTGTACGTAGATCAAGAGACTTTCCGAAAGAAAAAAACCCACTTTGTTAGTATAATTTTTTTTTATGGATGCTACCTATATTTCAGAACGGTAGAACCGACGGATGCGTTAATTCAGGCGAACCTGACCACAACGATGGTTCTGGAACGTGTGGTGTGCTCCAGTGGATACGGCGATGAGGTCCCGGAGTTCGCACCGTGCAGTTGAGGACGAGGAGAATTGTTGCCAACTCAGTGGGTTTTCCACCAAACTCTGCCTAGTGGGCAAAATTCATACCATGGGTCAATGGATAATTCGGCGTTTTTTTTTTAGTTGCCGGTTAAATGTGGTTACCGCGTGAAATAGCAAATATTTCTATAATTCCTTTGTAATCGCTATTCATAGGAATTTGTAACATTGCGAGTATGCTTATATTTTATATTGTCATTGTATGTTCTGTCTCTTGTTACCTTTCTGACTACAATCACATAATGTGCACATTTGTGTAATTGTTATAAAAATAATTAGTTTACCAACTATGTTGAAGGATGGTAATGCATTTGTTCATAGTGTAGTCGACTGTGGTGGACTTTCACATGTACCTGGATGTAAATGTTGGCGACACTGGCGCAGGTGATCCTGGGCGGCGGGCGTGCCAACTTCCGGCCGAGAACGGCGGTGGACGAGGAGGGCGTGGCGGGGGCTCGACAAGATGGCGGCGACCTCATCACCGAGTGGCAGCGCGACAAGAAGCTGCAAGGCGCCTCCAGTCGCTATGTGTGGGACCNTTTCTTCTTAGATTTTTTCCAATGCCCCTCCCCCCTCCCTACAGCAATTGATCCTCCTCTTCCCTTCCAACTTGCACGCAAACAGTTCCAAACCCTTGTTTGTAAGTGGGTTTCTAGGCAGATTCGCTTTGATTTTCTTCTTAGATTTTTTCCAATGCCCCTCCCCCCTCCCTACAGCAATTGATCCTCCTCTTCCCTTCCAACTTGCACGCAAACAGTTCCAAACCCTTGTTTGTAAGTGGGTTTCTAGGCAGATTCGCTTTGATTTTCTTCTTAGATTTTTTCCAATGCCCCTCCCCCCTCCCTACAGCAATTGATCCTCCTCTTCCCTTCCAACTTGCACGCAAACAGTTCCAAACCCTTGTTTGTAAGTGGGTTTCTAGGCAGATTCGCTTTGATTTTCTTCTTAGATTTTTTCCAATGCCCCTCCCCCCTCCCTACAGCAATTGATCCTCCTCTTCCCTTCCAACTTGCACGCAAACAGTTCCAAACCCTTGTTTGTAAGTGGGTTTCTAGGCAGATTCGCTTTGATTTTCTTCTTAGATTTTTTCCAATGCCCCTCCCCCCTCCCTACAGCAATTGATCCTCCTCTTCCCTTCCAACTTGCACGCAAACAGTTCCAAACCCTTGTTTGTAAGTGGGTTTCTAGGCAGATTCGCTTTGATTTTCTTCTTAGATTTTTTCCAATGCCCCTCCCCCCTCCCTACAGCAATTGATCCTCCTCTTCCCTTCCAACTTGCACGCAAACAGTTCCAAACCCTTGTTTGTAAGTGGGTTTCTAGGCAGATTCGCTTTGATTTTCTTCTTAGATTTTTTCCAATGCCCCTCCCCCCTCCCTACAGCAATTGATCCTCCTCTTCCCTTCCAACTTGCACGCAAACAGTTCCAAACCCTTGTTTGTAAGTGGGTTTCTAGGCAGATTCGCTTTGATTTTCTTCTTAGATTTTTTCCAATGCCCCTCCCCCCTCCCTACAGCAATTGATCCTCCTCTTCCCTTCCAACTTGCACGCAAACAGTTCCAAACCCTTGTTTGTAAGTGGGTTTCTAGGCAGATTCGCTTTGATTTTCTTCTTAGATTTTTTCCAATGCCCCTCCCCCCTCCCTACAGCAATTGATCCTCCTCTTCCCTTCCAACTTGCACGCAAACAGTTCCAAACCCTTGTTTGTAAGTGGGTTTCTAGGCAGATTCGCTTTGATTTTCTTCTTAGATTTTTTCCAATGCCCCTCCCCCCTCCCTACAGCAATTGATCCTCCTCTTCCCTTCCAACTTGCACGCAAACAGTTCCAAACCCTTGTTTGTAAGTGGGTTTCTAGGCAGATTCGCTTTGATTTTCTTCTTAGATTTTTTCCAATGCCCCTCCCCCCTCCCTACAGCAATTGATCCTCCTCTTCCCTTCCAACTTGCACGCAAACAGTTCCAAACCCTTGTTTGTAAGTGGGTTTCTAGGCAGATTCGCTTTGATTTTCTTCTTAGATTTTTTCCAATGCCCCTCCCCCCTCCCTACAGCAATTGATCCTCCTCTTCCCCGATGTGTGTGACGAATGAAAAGCCCTTGGTCGTTTTTTTCCCCGTGGTGACTTCCAATTTTCAGTTATGGCAGTGGGTTTCCTCCACCTGTTTTCGATCGTTCGAAGCGCGCTTCAAGGCGCTTACAATATTCGTGACTGCCCCAGCAATGCCGGCCAGAGCACCGATTGAAGGTATCAGTGCGGGCAGCAACACTCGTGCCTTGACCTTCCCTTTCCTCTTGGTCCTTCGAGGGCGTTGCGATTGCCTTTTGCTTGCATTGTAGACCCATGCCTAGTTTAACTNTTCCCTTTCCTCTTGGTCCTTCGAGGGCGTTGCGATTGCCTTTTGCTTGCATTGTAGACCCATGCCTAGTTTAACTTTAGCTTTCGTGATGTTTGATACGCCCCAGGCGGCTACTTTTTCTCCAAGTCCGGCGGCTGCCGATTTTCTTATTTCGTCGGTCTTCCGTGCAAGTATATTGTCTGCCTGGTGCTCAGCTTTCAGATCCCTGTACTGGAAATAGGCGATGTCGTGCTGCTTGCTGACATTGTCAAGGGCATTTATGCCCATCTGGTTGCACGACAGCCTTTCATCTAGCCTTGTTCCCGGCCCNTCAGATCCCTGTACTGGAAATAGGCGATGTCGTGCTGCTTGCTGACATTGTCAAGGGCATTTATGCCCATCTGGTTGCACGACAGCCTTTCATCTAGCCTTGTTCCCGGCCCGCAGAACATGTATCCTGGAATGTAAAGTTCGAACGGGAGGTTATTTATGAGTGAATCGACGCACACAGCTGGATTTCACCGTCTTTAACTTAAGACACATTAAATTAAATTGAGCAAGTAAACTACAAACGTTCTTCTTTTATACAGTTTTCTTACAGTTTAATGGAGGTAATCGAACAGGCAATTAGTTTCCATGTCCGTATCACAAGGGAAGATGCCGAAACCGAGCACGAATCACGTCATGGTGCCCTGTTGCCTAATAGCGCGCGAGGCCTGATTTGTGGGCCACCCGGGTGTTGGACAACATGCGTCCTACTGAGCCTGCTGGAAGAACCGAACGGGCCCTCTGTTCGAGAACGTATACGTTTATTCAAAATCGCTCCAGCAAACCGAAATAACAGCGATTGACACAAGTAATGCAGGCCGTGAATGGTGTGGGTTATTTCCCCTGCAGCGAAAACAAGAAGGTTGTGTCTCCGAACGAAGTTCTTCTAAACTAGATATTTGTCTTCGATGACATTGCCTGCGAAGAACAAGCTTGTATTCAAGAATACTTTAGCATGGGACCGCATGCGAACGTGGGCTGTGGGCTCCTTAGTCAAACTTATTCCCGTGTACCCAAACAACTGCTTTGCGACGATGTGAATTCCTTCATTTTGTTCCACAAGGACGACANCAAACTTATTCCCGTGTACCCAAACAACTGCTTTGCGACGATGTGAATTCCTTCATTTTGTTCCACAAGGACGACACTAATTTATGCCATGTGTACTACTATCGCGTAAATACAGATATTACATGTACAGAATTCAAAGATATTTGTTCTTTGTGCTGGAAAGACAAGTTCGGAATATTGGTAATCTTAAAAGAATGGTCGCTACATGAAGGAAGGTACGTGCTTGGGTCTAATCAGTTTATCTTACGAATGCAACCATGTTTCACAGAAGCATTTCTAAATTTGGCAGCATCGATCATCACGATGACTTTGAACATGGACAAAATCGCTTCACCACTGCATGCAGAGAAGACTTGTCCCTTATCGGTCGAAAATTGGAAAGTGTGAAAAATGAAGTGGTTGAAGATTTGGTGGTGGTCGATAAATGCATAGCGACCTGGAGGCATGGATAATCGACCTCACCAATGTATCGAACACGCAGAGATGAGAAGAATTGAAGGACATACAAAATGTTTTAATGTTCAAACTGGCTGCGAAAACTGATGTTGCTAGGCACAGCAAGAAAATATCAGATATATAGCTCGAAAATATCGAAAAAGCTATTTCAGAAAATTGCGAATGATTTCCTACAAAAAGGTGTGGTCGATATATTTATATATACATGTACGAAATGCCTTTTCCACTCAGTGAACGATGGATAACCGAACCGAACTGGTGAGCGAGCTTCTGCGAGCGATCGAGGCGGTACGGACTTACTTACTGGCGAAAAACAACAGAATGGCCATCGAGAATCGAAGGGAGGAGGCTCTCAAANCGAGGCGGTACGGACTTACTTACTGGCGAAAAACAACAGAATGGCCATCGAGAATCGAAGGGAGGAGGCTCTCAAACCTATTACCCTTCGGTTAGACGAAATTAGAAAAAAAACCGATTGATAGGGATGATACCCGCGTTGAAATCAAACGTGAAATCAAGGTGGAAGAACCTACCCCAACGCGTAAATGGAAAAGAAGCCGGGAATTGCTAATCGGAAGGTGGCATCACTAGCGACGAAGACGTCTTGTCCCTGATNGCGTAAATGGAAAAGAAGCCGGGAATTGCTAATCGGAAGGTGGCATCACTAGCGACGAAGACGTCTTGTCCCTGATAGATTTGCTGCATGCACGAGAACGGAACGAACATGAGAGCATGGGCCCGACGTGGGTACTCTTCTATCTTGACGCTACTCCCAACCTGTGGTGTACAGAGTGGGTAGTACGNCTACTCCCAACCTGTGGTGTACAGAGTGGGTAGTACGGTCCTCAGTTAATGTTAGATGGCACAGACTATAAGGTGCCTTGAAGGTTGATGGTATATCAAACAATTACTTCATCATGTTTTGGGTTTTATCATGTTTATTTGCCCGGGAGTTTATTCATACATTCCTGTAACTTTTCCGGGAGTTTATACATACTTTCCTGGCACAAGGTGCCGGGAATTTACTCATATGTTTCGACCCTGCGAGTTCTTGGCCTGAAGGGCAGATTACAATGTTCTGGCTACGTTTCCGATGCTGTAAGGGCATTAGGTGACAGGACACGTCCCTGAGTGACGATATTGTTACTTATATGTACTTGTTGTGGGGTAGTTGTCCCAGCAGTAGATTAGATCTGGTGAGTTGGATGGCCCTGGCCCTCAGTCTAGTTGTTGTTGGTGTGTTGCACTTAGCTGGCTTCCTCTAGACATGGCACTTCTCGTTAAAGCTCACCAATCGCTCTGTTCTGGGCATAGGGTTGTAACTGACTGCTTACTTCCCTACCACGTCCCGGCGAGGCACCCCTGGTGGGCCCCCACTCCATCCTCTGCGTTATTTGCATGGTGCTGCACTGGACTACTCCCACTCTCTTGACATGGTGCTCCTTGTTGAAGCTCACCACTCGACTCCGCCTTCTCGGTGCGTTATTCCAACTGACTGAATGGTGACTGGTGACTGACTGACTTGACTGACTCACACCCTGGCGTGGTTTGATGCTACATGTCCGACGTAACTCTGGTAACATTTTAACTGATTATGCCGGGCCCGAACTCCGCCGTCGGCTGACCGAATCACTCTCTTAGCGCGGAGATATGACTTACTCCTTAATGTTGTGATTCTCCTGACTACCTGCGCATCCTGGTGTGGCGGTACCGAATGCCGCACCACCTGCCACTCGTCGCTCTGACTGTCTCTGTGAACTGACGCAGCGGGGGGGTCCAATCTCCCCGACCTCGGTAAAGGCTGCACTCACGTCCTCTCTTGGCTCGCGAATCTATTTAACTGCTTGACGTAACTAATTCTCTCTGCACGGTGATAAAAACTGGCCCCTTTTCTCTCATAAATTCGCTTATATCCTCTCTTGACTCCCTAAGTTCCTACATGTGGCTCCCTTGTTGTGAGAGGGAGGTAGGAGGAGGGCACAGTACAAAGAATACTTCATACACGTGCCATGGTTCATGTTGGTAGAAGGAGGGGTGACCTGCACCCTAAAACTTACCCTGTCAGCACTCCTTCTGCAGTGCCTGTCCCAGTTGCCCCGCAGTTTGGCTAAGGGGGAGGAGTGCTCGTGGCACCACTTCCAAGCTTGTGAGCTGTTTTCTTGGTGCCTATTACCCTTCAGCAGGTGTATTAATGTCTCTCGTGGCAGAAATTGCCAGCATATGTTGTCATTCTTCGGCGTTTACAAATTTCACCGGGTTTGCTAGGGGGTGGNGTCTCTCGTGGCAGAAATTGCCAGCATATGTTGTCATTCTTCGGCGTTTACAAATTTCACCAGGTTTGCTAGGGGGTGGGGGAGAGAGGTCCCGCACTACAGCGACACATGCAACTGAGTATCCGTCCTCTGGGTTGACCTGTCCTGGCTGTCCACATGTCCTGCGATGCGTGTAAACTTGTAGGAGCTCACAGGGAGAATAATATGGCGGGTGAGGGGGATTGTGGCAGCGACGTTCTCTACTTACTATATGTGCCATGCGTCAAACTCTTTACATCACTTCCTACTCTGACTGTTCTGTCGTCAAGTCTTATGGTTTGCAGAAAAGTGGTGGAAAATGGTACCTTGAAAATAATTATGTTTATTTTTCCCCCAAGGATATACTGCAGATCGGCAAGCGCAAGGTGAAAATCACCCAAGGATTGAGCGAACTTTTGTTTCGTAAGGGCCCTGGACTCTGCACCGAATGGTATTTGCGTAAGTACCACGTTTTGTTAAAGCAAAGTCGCACATATTATGCCGAGAATAACACTGCATCACATCGATTTAAAGATACTGCACACGAAAAATTCCCCACTATAAGCCAGACTGTTTCCTAGGGAACGTGAAATTGGTGATTCGGATTTAACTCAGAAATTGGAGAGCGGAGAAGAAAATCGGCTATCAGTATTGGAATGATCCGAATTAGTTAGTAGATATGCTGAGACCTCTGATTGCTTCGCAGGCAGCAGGAAACCGCTCGCACAAGAACGACATAATTTCCATCATCGAAAAACTCGCGGAGGCGGGCTACATTTTGAAATGAGCAAGTATGCAGTTGCTGACGAGCTGCACAAATACGCTAGGATAAATTACCCATGCAGAAAGGCTGGACGATACTTTCCAATCTGACCTGATCGAAACGCAAGACTTTGCTCTTGTGAATAAAGGTCACTGCTACAGTTTGACCATAATCAATACTTTTTCCATGTATGCCTGGGCCAGGCCGCTCAAGTCAAAGAATGCGCGCGATGTCATGAAAGCCGTGGCGGATGTGTTGCGCGACGGACACATACCGAAAAATCTCCGCACCGACGATGGTAAAGAATATTTGAATGCAACTTTTAGTGCACTGATGAAAAAGTATGACATAAATAATAATTCTTTATACTCTAGGCTCAAGACCAGCATCGTCGACCGTTTTCACAGGATACTCAAAGCTAAAATTTGGAGACATTTCACCGCGAATGGAGACTAAAATTGGTTGGATATACTCCCAAAACTCGTTCGCAAGTACAATTCTACCATCCATTCTACCAATCACATGAATCCTGAAGATGTGAAAAACCACTCCCTTGTTCAGACCGCGTATGTTATTCCGAAGAAGAGGGACTCATGCAAGCTTAAAGCCAAGATCGGTGACTTGGTACGGATTTTAAAAAAGGGGAGTTTTCCACAAAGGCTTCCGTCAGAACTGGTCTGCAGAGATGTACAAGGTGCTGCGTATACGACTCTCGTGCCCACGCATATATTACCTCGAGGACCTACACAGCGAACCCATAATTAGCGGATTTTACNACTCATGCAAGCTTAAAGCCAAGATCGGTGACTTGGTACGGATTTAAAAAAAGGGGAGTTTTCCACAAAGGCTTCCATCAGAACTGGTCTGCAGAGATGTACAAGGTGCTGCGTATACGACTCTCGTGCCCACGCATATATTACCTCGAGGACCTACACAGCGAACCCATAATTAGCGGATTTTACACTGAAGAGATCTGGCCTATGCAGTTTCCAGATTTGTATTTGGTGGAGAAGGTGCTGAAACGATGTAATGGTCGTGTGTATGTGTGGTGGCTGGGACACTCCAAATGTGATGACTCCTGGATCGCCGAGAAAGACATTTTGGCACAAAAACCCTGCCAAAAGTTTTATTTAATTTAAACATATAATTGTAAATATAATAAATCGTCACATGCGTGCTAAGAAGCTCGTTCTTTCGTTTCTATCCCTGTTGTCCCCCAACACCTATGGGCTATTATGTTTGCATACATGGGTGCGAGAGTACTTTTCTAAATATTTAAAGTTGGAGTAAAACTATAAAGTGTTTCATAAATATGTATTTTTATCTTGGTGTATGCATGTTTTTTAGGTGTACTAACAAGAAAATTTAAAAAATATCGGTTTGCTGTTTCACATTTGATGTGACTGGCATAATAAATATTTATTCTATAATTTATGTTTCGCATGCGAAATATTCCAAGCCTTGTTAACTAACATGAAGCTGATTATAGATGGATGGTGCAGATACTTCTCTAAATCATATTTTCCCTGTGGGCTGGCTTTAACTTTGTTCTAAAAAAATTACATTTTATAAGAAATAAATGTGTTAGCAATGTGTGTGGCAAGTGTTTTTATTTTCATCCATCTTATTTTTCGGTCTTTTTTTCACGATTCAGTATTGTCATGTGTATATTTTTCATCCATCAGTACGTTCTGACTGTTTTTTTCATCAATCAGTACGGTAAAGGGTATATTTTTCTGAAGTGTTGAACCTGGACCCCCCTGTCAGTGTGCCCTTGTGTGTATTCTCGAATGGGCTAAAGACAACAGTATGTTTCTTTTTTTTTCCTGGCATATTAAATTTTGTATGATAAAATAAATATGCAATCGTGAATACTTTTTGCAACGTATTGAAGTTTTAGATGATAAATGAATAAGCAGTCGATCTCTGTTGGAATAATAAATTTAACTTAGCTAGCGTGAAGCCACCGCTTTAGGGAGCGAGCTGCCTGCCTCCGATCCCAGGTGGCCAGGCCGACTGCTGCATGTTCAGCAGGAAGGTCACAGTTCAACTCACGGCCGCCAACCCGTGAATACTGCATTTGGTGCCAAACTTAACTCTGGCCGCCTCAGCAGCCGCTGCACGGCACGTCTAGAGATAATTTTCGAGGCGCCTTCATTTGCAAAGTGTTTTATCTTTAAGCATTAATTTATTTAAATAAATAATTGCATTAATACACAAAATATATCATACACTATTTTATTGTCTGCTAGTGTCTCATTAAATATTTAAATCAAACTAACTTCGTTAAACTTGTAATTTTTATTTTATAGGCATGACAGGACACGTTTGCATGTAATGAAAGAATAACATCGCAAACAATGGCAAATTCTTCTTAGGTTAAAGATTGTGTAGTTTTTTGCTCAGATAAAAGCTTATCTTGAGTTACAGTGTTTGCTGAACAGCTTAGTATTACTGATCTGATCATCTGTACTCATAACTGCCTGCTGTAGATATTCTGGGCTTATTGTTTTCTTTTAAACACCAAAAATAATCCATTCCCGATACCTCATGATTAGAAAAATGCATATGGATATAAATATCTATGAGTGAAATGGCTGTATCTTCGGAAGAATACTTGATAAACTCTCGGTTGTAAACGCTCTTTTGTGTTCTTTTCCAAAGGACTGTTCGAAGCAGGACACATGCAGTATCACCTGGACGCCAACACACAGACGGAGCCGACCTTGCCGGAGATGACAGTTGCCGCCATAGCAGTGCTGCAGAAGAACCCTCAAGGATTCTTCCTCTTCGTGGAAGGTAACTGTTATATACACTGTTGAAAAAAATTCCTAATTTTACAGGAAATTGGTGGTATATATTCTTTTTAGAACTGTGCGTAAATTTATGGACACGTTGATTTTTCAGTAACGGACTTTCCGTAATTTTCACAAAACTTTTTTGTGAATTCACAGAATTTTTACTTGAATTCGCTTAACCTCTCCGTAAATTTCCATTTTTTTTTTTCTTCCAGTTTAAGAAAGGAAAGTACAAAAACCTACTTTAATTTTCCTTATGCAGTTGTTAACTGCACCGTTAAAAATCCCCATATGTTTACGATTTTTACGGAAATGTACTATTTATACACAGAAACACAGTCCGTAGTGAGGAAAAACCCAACCTAGCTCCGTAAATACAAAACACGGGAAGTGTCAGTGTTTCCTATTTCTTTGGGTTTTAGGGATGAACAACTCCTACTCTACGTAAAGATTTTCTTCACCACTTTAAAGATAAAATGATAGTTCCCGTGACAGTGACGACATCCGTGCCACGTAAATGTATTCCTTCAGAAATCAAGAAGTTGCAGCAGGCATCTGCAACAGTTAGCGACGCTTTAAAAACACAAACATTGCTGGGAACTGGAAAAGTTGCGTATGTGAATCTTTTAAAATATCGAAGTAGTTACTGGAAGGTCGCAGGCGAGTGCTTGGCTACTGCCGACCTCCTTGGACCTCTTGGTAGCGCGCCTGCTCGCTGCGTCGGGCGGGTTGAAGGTCGCAGGCGAGTGCTTGGCGACTGCCGACCTCCTTGGACCACTTGGTAGCGTGCCTGCTCACTTCGCTGGGCGGGTTGGAGTGTGTGTTGTACGTCGGTGTGAGTCACCCTTCCTGGGAATATTTCAACAAACATTCTTACATTTCAGATGTATCGGCCAATCGAGTCAAATTAAAACATAAGTGGCTACAATCATGGGCTCGTGAGCTTTCAACTCTTGTCCGAATCTCGTTCACGTGTTATTTTTTTTAATGTCTGTTCTATACGCAGTAGAAAACTCGCATAGCGAAAAATTAAACAAATTTTCTCGTTACCACTTAAAAAAAACTGTACGTACAAAAAACTAACTAGCAAATTTGCGGATATGTTATGTGAATTCATGGAAAGTTCCGTGAAATTTACGGAGAAGTCCATTTTTGAAAAGCAACATGTCCGTGATTTTACGGAGAGTTTACGGAGAGTTATAGAGACTTTTTTACCAGCCCTTTTCCGTAAAATGAATTAAATGTTTTTTAACATTGTACGTGTGCCTGATTATACGTTCTAATGGTTGAAGGAATACGGATAAGTGGCATGGATATCGTAAATTATCTAAGAAACGATAACCTTCTGGTTATAGTGGCAAAGAAAGCTTTGTGTAGACTCCGCATTCTTAGTTTCTGGAACCCGAAGCTATAGTTATAAGGAGGTGTTCTGTATTGTTTATTTACGGAGCTCAGCTCCCCTTTTCGTAATTACGGATCGAGTTTCCGCATATGAATTGTAAGTTTCCGTAACATTTTCCGTAAATATACGGAATTTTTTAACAGAGAATTACAGTTTTCTGACGACCTCTTCCTCTTAACTAATTCCACGAGAGAAGGCTTGCAGACGAATGTAACCTGACCTACATGTTTGCAATCTATGGAGCATCTAGGATTTATTGAAAATATAAACAAAACATTTCAACGAAGAAAGCCTCAACACTAACTCTTAAAACTAACTCGGAGAACGAATAATATCAAAGTCACTGTTACATTAATTCACGCTACTCTAATTAACAATTACACCGAGCGAGATGGCGCAGTGGTTAATCTTCGGACTCGCATTCGGGAGGACTTGGGTTCGAATCCAGGTTCCGTCATGTTGACTTCAGTTTTACATTGTTTCCTGAAATCGTTCCAGGCGAATGCTGGGATGATTTCATAATACAGGCCTTGGCCGATTCCTTTCCCGTTCCTCCTCCACCGTTCCTGCTACTCTGAGGAACTTGTTCCGTCTTTAACAACCTTGCAGCCGACGAGACACTAAGCCCTACCTGCCTGCATATATACATACTGTTACATGGGTGCCTGAGGGGCGTATCTAAGTTAGTGAGGGATGGAGGACTTGGTAAAAATAAAAGAACTAAATTTGATTTCGAATGTATTCACACAGCTATTATTTACAGCATTAAATTATCTGTATCCACCATTACTCTTTTTATTTAACAATTAGCGCAATATGTAATTTTTTTTTATTCTAATTAACGTCCTTCTTAATGTATCTGTTTGGCTACAGTAAATGAACTCATTCTCATTATTAAAACGTATTCCGTCTATCTGTTGCCACCATTTGCAATGTATTACCCTCACGCATCCAGTCCAATAGTCCAGCCTTCCAGCCGCACTCTTCACTGCTTGATACTCGCAGTCGCAGATTTCCCTTCCGCTGGTCACTTCTCTCGCTGCTCGCCGTCTATCGCTCGCAACTCAGCCACTCATCCATTCAACAACTACCCCTGGCCCGGAGGCCCGTCGCACAATTTATACTCTGTTGACCTTGACCTGGAAAGTTCGACGTACCCCGAGTCATGCGGACAGAATCTAGGGCAGTAAACAACTAGAAAATTCCTCAGATAGACGCAGAAACTTAATACAAGCTAGGTCAGCAGCGTGCGCCACAAAAGAATTATCGTGTTGGCTCACTTTTTGGTAATACATGCGAGGTTCTTGGTTTAGCGCGCGCGCCTGTAATTCAAAACATTCCAATGACTTGCCGCCGCCGCTATCATATAACTGCTGCCCTTCACTTGCACTCGCTCGCGCAGGTTGAGAAGCTGCGAGTGCGTAACAATGCCTAACTACTTACCTACCTTACTACATATTGCATGCACAGGAGTATTGTAAATGAAGAGAGAGGAAGTGCGTCTCGTAGAAATTTGTCTACCACGATGTGTTTCTGACGAACCCGCGCAAAACATTTCATGGTTTAATTTTAAAGATTTATTGAACTAACTCATGGTGACTTACTTCGTTGAAAATTATATCATTTCGGTAAGTCAGTTTTCCCTATTTGTACATCCCATACATTTTTTATTACTTGCAAATAATGTCTTCCAGTTGAAGGATATCTCGTAAAAATATAAAATAGTGAATTATTTGATTGCCAGGATCCTTACGGGGAATGGGCTTATAAATGTCAACTTGTCACTGCAGCTGGTTTTTCACGTGTTTGCAGATATTTTTGGCATGTCAAGATCTAAATAATTGTTTCTTACCTATTTTTACATTGCAAGATATGCACTGGCTTTATTAATTCCTTACTGCTAAAGTTTTGATAAGCACTCTGATAAATGAGTTGCGAAGACAAGTTCATATGTATAAGAAGTTAGTGTATGATTCCCTTTAAGGAAGTATCTAGGTATTCGGCTGGAGTGAGTTGGGAAACTGACGGCTGGAGTGAGTTGGGAAACTGACGGCTGTGCTGGGACTGGAACCCGGCTGGCGCGGACTGCGAGCGTGTTTGTGAGAGCAATGCGACGTCATGTGCCCTTGGCTGTGAGACCATGTGCGGGAAGCTGTCACACTGTCCGTCCCTTGCCATTCCGAACACCGGTTGCTGGGTCGGCCTCTTTGATCTCCCCTGACACAAGCGAATTTTCCACTGCCCCGTGTTGGGTAAGCACGGCGTCTTGCCTGACGTCACAGTTGCGGAGTTTGTGAAACAGCGAGCTTTGGGAAACCCTTGCGTGGTGTGTGTCAGGCATGTCCGGAGTGATCCTCCTTGCCTGTGTCGTCCGAGATCAGCAACCTGTGTTCCGAGCGGGAAGAGACGGACAGCGGAGACAGCTTGCCGCACGTCGTCTCGGAGTGAACGTGACTCCAGCTCGCGGTGATGGTGAGGTGACATTGCAGGGGGCCGGATAGACCACGGCCATCACGAGAACCTGGCGCAGAAGGCTCTGGACGAGACGGAGCAGCTGCACGAGGCGGTGAGCATCGCCGAGAGACTCACCAACCGCTCAGACACGCTCATCGTGGTCACCTCAGACCACGCCCACGTGCTTTCCTACAGCGGCTACCCGGCCCGCGGCAACTCAGTCTTCGGTGAGTGTCCCCTGCCTGCCTCCGCGCGCCGGCCCACTGCATTGCGCCCAACTGTGTAACACGCACAACTCGACACAACTACCAACATTGTCATTAAACTACCTCTTATGCTGCATGTGAAACAAGAACGCATTTATGTTGTAATAATATTAAACTATTTTGCTAGAGTTGAGTTGAGTTGAGAGATTTCGGTGGCTTTTAACAGCGAGGTCTTGAGAGCCGATGAGGGTGTATTGAGGTGAGAATGGAGCAGCACCGGAATGCAAGGGCGAGGAGAACTGGAGATGTCCGAGAAAACTTGGTTTTCGGTGGCTACCTATTGACAGGCGTTTCTCGTCGCATTTCCACCACGCTCTGGCGGCGAACGTCTGCATTTCCGCACGTGCGTTTGAAAATCGAAAACTCACATGTGGTTCCCACACGAGGCAGGGTGACGCGTGTATGAGGGGAGGCTGGTGTTAGGCGGGGTCGACTGTCCTACTCTAGGGACAGCCCTCTCACTCCGACCAGCCCGAAGAATGAACAAGTGAGACGAGGCGGGGGTGGAGATACAGCAGAATGAGTACGGGGGAGGAAATTGGAGAGCCCCGAGAAAACCACCACACCACGGTAGTGTTCACAGCACTCCCCACGAGAGAAATTCCGTCCAAACAAATCTTCCAACGACTGGAGCCTGGGATCGAACCGTGGGCCACAGAAGTGGGAGGTAGGAGGCCAACTGTGGGTCCTGGCGTGACTTTATGAACGAAGTGTTCTTGTTTTCATACTCCATACCAACCCTGTGAGTTTAACCAGTTAATTTTGAATCATTCTTTCATAGCGACGTAATTTCACTTTTGCTATATGTATTTGACAGCCTTTTAAAGTGCTCGAATTATCGTCTTTGCTTTAACATAATTTCTACGTAATTTATTGTTACTGAATTTGAAACTAAAGCCAATGTGCCACGATGGAAGTTCCCTTAGAATATTCCATGCAAGCTTGCATTGTTGCCGGTATGGACTGTTCTATTAAATATTTAACTGACTGTTGGCCGCTTTAATGGCCGTGTGCAATTTTCAATGGAAGGTTTCCTACTAAGTAGAAATTTTAACCAATCTGAGAGAGGGTAGCGCGCTCTTAGCGATAATGGATGTCAATTAAAAAAAAGCGATAAGGCCATTTAACAAGATTAAAGTAAAGTATTAGCACCAACATTATTATGTAAAAATTACTGTATACAGCCTTGTTTATGTCACACAAATGTTCCAATTATCGCAACAAAAAGTTTGGCTCCGAGCATTAACTAATATTGCAGAAGCTGCGAGTGAAGTGTGCCCTAGAACCACTGTCACAGAACTACAATCAAAGCAAATGCGTTCACATGTTTTCGTCCGGCAGCAAGTATTCAATAGAAACCACCATACCTGCTTGCATGCGGGCTCGTACAGCAGGTCTCGTACAAGCTTCCACTGGCACACGGGCTCAGAATGTGGCCTCTATGAATGTATAACGTAACGACAGTAAGCACTTCAAGTATGTGTGTTATGGCGAATTTGAAACTACTCAATTTAAGTTGCCACTAGTGGACTGTACAGCGAATTTCAGCGAGAAAACGACCGACAGGCGGCAGCTGCACACGACTCACCTTGCCGCCATGATGTCCAACACTATAAGTGTCCTCTTCCTCCTGCAGCACAGGACTGCCAACTCCTGAGACAGCACCGACAACCGACGAACGCGCGCCAAGTCAGGATCGCGGGAAATTCAAAATGCGTCCCGCACGCAAACCACACAAAGCTCTGCCGCGAAACCAACTCACATTTACAAGGTCACAAGTCCAAACAATGTGAATTCCGCGGAACAGAGAAAAATATACACACCTTAAAAAAAGTTTTGCACCACTGGGATTACTGAGTTGCTATGTTGCTCACGGCCCAAGACAAAGTATGGGATGAGATACACGCACTGCCCTCCCATCCTACCTTTCATTAAGACGTGTCTTTGTAATGCGCGGAACTGACATCCTTCATGACCAACCTAATTACAGGCGGTGCAAAACTCTTTTGAAGTGTGTAATTCTTGTGTCTGTTCAGAATTGCGGGTTTCCTAAAAGGAAAAGAAGGGGGAGGGGGGAGTTTGCCAGTTATCTTGTTACGGGTGGTCCCATTCCAAGGACACGTGTCACGAGCCAACACTGTACTTCAACATGCAGCATGGACAAAGTTTGCACATTTGTGTCTGTGAGGTTTCCTTCAAGGACGCTGGAGTCCGTCTTCCTCCAGTACAACGAAACTGGTCAAATAAATAGAGCCTCATTATACAATGTGTTTTGGGGTTTTAAACCACAAGAGAAAATATTAGTGCTTTATTAAACCACTTTTCAAATATGATGTCAGTATGTAACAATTTTCCAACTGTTTCATTACATGTAATATCATTGCAACTCTTTGTGTTAGCAAGCAAAATAGAAAACTAAGCAGGCCTAACAGCAGCTTAAAAGTTCGATAAGTAGACACCTAAGTTTGTGTCAAATATTTTTTGGTTGTGTAGCGTTAGGAATATTTGGTGTTGATGCAGCACATGTTATAGCGTTTTTCTGCTTCATAAACATACATTATTTAGCCCCTGACCAAACACCTGACCAATCATCCTACAAGTAAACACGTGAGCAATTTGATGTTTCTCAGTTTTCTTGGTAAACAAATTTAATTTTGTCTGTTCTTTATGAAACATTTCATGATGTGTTTGGTATAATATTGATGCAGACATAGTGTTATATTATTGTAGTTGGAATGTGGTAATACGTACACCTGGACCATCCCATGGTCATGCCTATGTGAAGGAGGTAGCTCCCAGCTGCTGTCAACTCCAGCCACAAGTATCATTTTCATGTGCAGTGCAGTCAATGCATTATTAGTGGCAACTTTTCTGAAACCCTGCTAAAGTTCAACAACCAGACTATCTCTCCGCCTCACGCGAACAAAGTTTATCCAAGTCTAGAAAGTCAACGCCAAAGGGACAACGCGCCGTATTTGTGTGCACTCAGATTAATAATATTTTGCATGAGAATTATTTATAGCTAGGCATTGCTGTCTCACTCTTTTCTCTCAGTTTAATAAATATTTATTATAAGTTAACTATTATAATTTATAGAGTTAACAAAACATATGCTACTTTTATGTTGACCGAAGTACCAAATGTATGTTATACATGACATATTTAAATAACAGCCAAACATGTGATGTGTGCGGTGATTTTTCAACGGGATGGATCAGAAAGTGTGAAGATACTGCAAACAGACTATAACATTCAGTTCATCGTCAGCTAGAGGTCGTGGTCGTGTGTTGTTGTGACAACTCGCTCTTCACCCGGCGACGTGGCTCGACTTCCGGCGGGAGCAAACTGGATTTCGGCACGTGGCAAACATGGAGGACGTTGCCGTTCACTGCCTTCGCTCACCGCTCCATCTCCACCTCTCACATCGGCGCTGAAGCAGCGGGGGAAACGGGAGATCCCCGAGAAAACCCGCAGAGCAGCGGCATCGTCCAGCACGATTCCCACGTGCGAGAATCAAGAAGCGACCCCGCCAGGAATTGAGCCATGTCCACATTGGTGGGAGGCAAGTGCTCTAGCCGCTACACCAACGTGGCCTCCAAGACAAGTGTGGTAAAACCCACAGCGTTCTCACGTTTCGTTTGGATTACTGCGTTTATTATATTTACCCCAGAATATGTTTGGGTGTAGTTTCTCTACATCGAATTCATGCCTGGGCCAGTAATATTCTTGATTTTTCTCAACTCCAAAATCTATATATAGCTCAGTTTATTTAAATGTTTGCTGACAGCCATTCGCAAAGCATTTGGGGTGGTGCATCTAATGGATAAGACAATATCTAATTAATATTCTATTCCACAAAATTAACAATACTCTATTTAGTAAAGAGATTTTTATAGGATTAAATGGTACACTACCTACACGAGGTCTGGCAACTTCTAAGATTACTGCAGTGGTTATAGTGTTATTTTAATCAAATTCTTAGTTAACAGTTGGCACTGAACAATATTTAATTTCGATTTTATGCAAGTGAAATTTTAGGTAGAGTTATTTTGGTATTTTTAAGATGTTAATTAAATCATGGGTAGTTCAGTACAATTTATTTGACAATCCTGTTCACATTAACTCGCCGTCATTGTAAAAAAATGTCTTGTCACTTTCTACACGAACTATTTAATTACGGACAACTTCATTTACATAACAATGTAAGCAAATATTATATAATCGTCATTTATACACACATTAAAAGTGTTAGTATTGGTCAGTTGACTGCTGCAGTCCTTGATCACATCGTAATTCACAGGGCCAGTTCACCATGAGAACCGCAGCAGTCACGTTGTCACACTCTACCTGTTACCGTGCTCCGGTAGGCGTTTTGTTGTTTCGCTGTGGTAGCCAGTCCATGGCGTCATTATTACGCTACTGAACTTCCTATCCTCGATCAATTATAAGAACTTCAGGAGTTCAGAGTTTTGGAAAATAGTAAATAGGTCCACAAAAAAAGTGGGAGTATTTCGAAATATTCAACCTGTAGCTACACGACAACTCGTTAGACAGCGTAAATGAATCTGAACAGTTAAGCATTATGTTTAAAACTTAATAACTGCAAAACACACGCATTGTAAGTGCACCTGAATTTGCTTGAAGCAATATTGAATATTTTTTGGTGGTGGTTAAAATTTGTGTTGAAATTATGCCAAGTCGTAATATGGATAATGCATCACGTACTTACTACCTGTTTCATTAAGTAATAATCATCCATTGAAGTAACCCTACAACTAAAAGCACACATGAAAATACTTTCTCTACTCTTTCGGTTATAATGTAATTTCCTATCCAGTCGTACCGAGTGGCACATATTATTTGTTGTCTGTTCCAATAACATAATCATGTACTTGCTAATGCGGAGCCAATGCTAGAGGATTATTCACTATGAGTTACCACCACTCACAGGGTTATTCCTTGCATCATTTGGAGTAAAATATGTCATAAATGTGGGTCATATTCCCAATATTTACAGAGCAATTCGAAACATTTGAAAATTGACGAATAAAACCATAACCTTTTCAGAAGTAAAATACGGTGATGTATTATCAGACCGTATTGTTTACATTTGAGCATCGCAATCGCGTCTAACAAGCGTACAAAAGATGTTCAGTAATGTTTCCGTCTACTTCCACACACTTGGCCGCGCGCTTATGAACAGCGCGTGTTGCTCTACGTAGCTGCACGCGGCTGTCTTTGACGTCTGTAGCGGCACGCACGACACTAAGTAGTTCCTCGCGTGTTTGTGCAGTCCTTTGGTAAACAATATCCTTCATCCACCCCCATATGTAATAATCAAGGCATTTCCAATTTATCGAATTACTCTGTAAATATTGGGAATAGGACCCATATTGATATGTCACATTTGGCTCCAAATGATGTAAGTTGTGAGTGGCGGTAGCTCCTCGTGAATCGCACTGCATAAACAAAAGACGCTTCACGAATAAACCACAACCGCAAACCATTTACATTTCCCGGATGTCTAGTTTTACAAAACCCGCTAATCCATCATGTGGCTTCCATGCTAGGTCTACAATTTCGTTATATTCAAAAACACCTATACGGAGAAAACTTGCTCTATAATATTTCGCTATTATCGAAAACCAAACAAGATTTTTATTTTCGCTATCCTTTATTTATTTTGAAACGTCGTGCAAAATTAGAAACAGTATGTGCCAACAATATTTTATGTTTCTATGTGTAGGCCAATGTAAGTGAAAAATTATTCCGCACTTGAGCAGAAAAGTTTTATTTGCCTATGCTAACTTATTGTGTATCTAACGGTTGGGTTGTTTTCAGGAGTGGCAGGAGTATCAGATATCGACAACCTGCCTTACACTACACTGAGCTACGCCAACGGACCAGGCTACAAAACCCCCCAGAGGAATCGTACTAGATATGACGTTTCTTCAGACAACTTGAGTGAGTATTTCTATGAATATCTACAGGAAACACCATGCGCAATTTGTGTGGTGTTTCAAGTAAAATGTCCACCTTCTTTCAGTTTTGATTAAGAATAACTGAGTTACTGTACGTTCAAATTCCTCTTTTAACGAGTTTATATGCAAGTGTCAATATATAAATTTTTTTTGTTGGATTAATTTTTTTAAATATAACTAAAAACTATTGGTAAAATATTTTGTAAAAGTTTGCGTTAATTGTCAAAATTTAGACTAACCATAATCATAGAAATAATTTTACGTGGTCAGGGAATCCCAAATCACGAAGGTAACTTTCACGGGAAAGAATTGTTTGATTTTAGTTCAAAACATCTATGTTCTCTGTTCACGTATAAAAGGTGTTTGCAGCAAGTATGTTTGTAAAATTTCTCAACTAAAAGTTTTATGAGGATAAGAAAACATACCTCCGAAAAAAAAACAGCTGAATGACGTTTAGTCGAGCACTCATAAGAATTTTGTAATCTACCCCGCTGACTAATGTGTATATTTTAACATTACCGAAATGACCGGAATACTTTCAGCAATATTGGCAACGTACAGGGGAAAAAGTTTCAATATAATATAGACTTGTAAAAAGTGTAATGTTTACACTAGAGGCCACTTTTCTTTCTGTATGATCCATAGTACGCACCAAGTCCCATCCCTACCTAGGACCTCCGACTCTCGTCTTGGTTACGACGCGATGTAGGAAAGACTGTGGCGTGTGGTGCGCTCTGTTGCAGCGGACAAGAACTACGCGTTCCCGGCCGCGGTGCCTCTCTCTAGTGAGACGTAGGAAAGACTGTGAGGTGGTGGTGCTCTCTGTTGCAGTGGACAAGAACTATGCGTTCCCGGCCGCGGTGCCTCTCTCTAGCGAGAAGTAGGAAAGACTGTGAGGTGGTGGTGCTCTCTGTTGCAGTGGACAAGAACTATGCGTTCCCGGCCGCGGTGCCTCTCTCTAGCGAGACGTAGGAAAGACTGTGACGTGTGGTGTTCTCTGTTGCAGTGGACAAGAACTATGCGTTCCCGGCCGCGGTGCCTCTCTCTAGCGAGAAGTAGGAAAGACTGTGACGTGTGGTGCTCTCTGTTGCAGTGGACAAGAACTATGCGTTCCCGGCCGCGGTGCCTCTCTCTAGCGAGAAGTAGGAAAGACTGTGACGTGTGGTGCTCTCTGTTGCAGTGGACAAGAACTATGCGTTCCCGGCCGCGGTGCCTCTCTCTAGCGAGAAGTAGGAAAGACTGTGACGTGTGGTGCTCTCTGTTGCAGTGGACAAGAACTATGCGTTCCCGGCCGCGGTGCCTCTCTCTAGCGAGAAGTAGGAAAGACTGTGACGTGTGGTGCTCTCTGTTGCAGTGGACAAGAACTATGCGTTCCCGGCCGCGGTGCCTCTCTCTAGCGAGAAGTAGGAAAGACTGTGACGTGTGGTGCTCTCTGTTGCAGTGGACAAGAACTACGCGTTCCCGGCCGCGGTGCCTCTCTCTAGTGAGAAGTAGGAAAGACTGTAAGGTGGTGGTGCTCTCTGTTGCAGCAGACAAGAACTACGCGTTCCCGGCCGCGCTGCCTCTCTCTAGCAAGATGTAGGAAAGACTGTGAGGTGGTGGTGCTCTCTGTTGCAGTGGACAAGAACTACGCGTTCCCGGCCGCGGTGCCTCTCTCTAGCGAGAAGTAGGAAAGACTGTAAGGTGGTGGTGCTCTCTGTTGCAGCGGACAAGAACTACGCGTTCCCGGCCATGGCGCCTCTCCTTAGCGAGACGCACGGTGGCGATGACGTCGGCGTGTTCGCGAGCGGGCCGTGGGCGCACCTTTTCGGAGGCGTGTACGAGCAGAACGTCATCCCGCACCTCATGGCGTTCGCGTCGTGCATCGGCGCCGGCCTCACTGCCTGCAACAGCCTGCACGAGGGAGCGGACCCCGACCTGCCGCCCTTCCACCCCGACCTGCCGTGGCCGTCGTGGACTTCGCCGCACCGCCTCGCGTAGCCAACCCACTGGCCTGGTTCATCCCTGCCCAGCACCGTGATCACTCCAGCTGCGCAAAGCCACACTCCATGCGTCTATAAACTGTTCACGCACTTTTGGAATAAACCATTGGAAAACTTCATTCCCCCCACCTGTATACACAGGGCGTGTCACATAAGATGTTGACCTCGAATAATTCCAGACACGTTGAAAATATCGTTATCCTGTCTCCACCCAGATGAATTGTAATAAGCACCTCAGTAAACGACGTGTAGTGTCGTGCTATACCACTGTTAATTATAGATATATCAATGTGAACGTGGTTTTGTCAAATTGAACTATAGTTATTTCTGTTGCTGGCAACATCGATCTGAAAGAGACGAACTCAAAGACGTGTCACTCTCCGAAATATGATAAATAGTATCGGATAAATGACAGTATGCAGAACGTAGGATTTCTCTGACTGCGCGCCATCTCATGCGGACGTTCGTGATATCGCACCTGAAAGGAAATACATCGCGTCGCATCAAGCGGAAATGGAATGTTGCGCCACCGCGATCCCGTACATAAGGAAGAGCGAGGACAAGCAGCTCTGTATTCTAGCCGTGGAGTGTGAAGCACATGTCGTTCATGAACCGAGAAACATTGCATATGCTACTTACTTACGAAGAATGCAGAAGGAATGCGAAGAGAACAGCTGTGCTATACGTACAACGATATCCAGAGAGGCAGTGCCCATCAATCATGACAATTTTGCGACTGTGCAAGAAATTGTTATTGGAAGGGCACTGGAACGCTACGCCAAGGGTAAGGGCAAGTCTGCAAAAAGCGGTGCGAAAGAAATATATGTTCTGGCAGCTGTTGATTATAACCCACGTGTTAGCTCAAGAGAAGTTGCGAGTGGCTCTGGAGTTAGTCAGTCCAGCGTCATTCGCATTTTGCACACAAATGAGTCCATCCGTATCATTCGTCACTTCACCAGCAGCTTGACCATCGGGATTACGGACGATGCATGGGATTCTGTTGCTCGCTGCTGATGCGATATCAGGAGAATAGGTTCTTTCTTCAAAGGATTCTGTTTACAGATGAAGTAAATTCACCTTTCATGGACATGTGAATATCAGAAATATGCACTGGCTGCAGCAGGTGGAACATCAGCGGCAGTGGCGTGTGAACATGTGGTGTGGGATCATTAGATACCGTGTGATTGGTCCATACTTCCTTGAGGGAACTGTGCAACAAATACGCACACTTTATTACCGAAGTGCTACCGACTCTCCTAGAGGAAGTGCCACTTGCAATACGCACATGCATGTGGTACCAGCACGATGGGTGCCCAGCTCACTGCTCGCGTGTGGCTAGGGAAATGCTCACCCAGCTATTTCCTGGTCGCCAGATAGGGCATGAAGGCATTACTAGGTGGTCTGCACGGTCACTTGATTTTACGCCATTGGACGTTTTCCTCTGAGAATGCTTAAAGATAAAGTGTATGCACAAGTTCCAACGACACCGGCCGGTTTTAAACACCGCATTGTCGCAGCATGATCATCGACATCGATGAGCATCGACATCGAAGGGAACTCTTCAGTCTGTCCAGGTGTCTTTGCACAAGCGACTGCACGTGTGTATTGCTGTCGACGGTGCGCATTTCCAGCACTTGCTGACATAAAGCAACATTAGGACAGTGTTTATTACCACTTTCATTTGTGTTTTCCTTTATTTTGTCGTTGGTGTTAATGTGCAATGTAAATGTGTACCCCGAAATGAAACACACGAAAAATTGATTTTCATTGGAAGTTATTACTGCAAACACGTGATAACTCCATTTCCTGTTCTAACATAGCCATTCTGTCTGTGACATTCATGTGTGATTTAAAGCTCTGACAGAAACAAAAGTAGAACTGTTACCATCGTTAACTGGTGAATCATCCCTAGATGCCACGTCCTTTGCCTTCCAATTGGTGCGCCGGTCCACCCTGATGTACTTATGTAGCCAAGTGAGGCCAGTATCAGTTCCACTCGTGCAACTGTGTTATTAGTTGCGCTTAGCTGCATCACGCTGATGCGACTCATCATCCGGGCGCTACATTTCCTTATGATATCACGAACATCCGCACGAGACGTCGCGCGGTCTGATGGTGCAACCAGAGACATCCTACGTTCCACATACTGTCATTTCTCCGAAACTACTTATCCTATTTCGGAGAGTGGTACGCCGTTGAATTCGTCTCTTTCAGATCGATGTTGTCAGCAGCAGAAATTATTATAGTTCCTGTTGACAAAACCACGTTGACATCGATATCTCTAAAATTAACATTGCTATGACACGACGCTACACGTCGTTTAGTGAGGTGTTTATTACAATTCATCTGGGTGAAAACAGGATAACGATATCTTTAATGTTCCCGGTATTATTCGAGGTCAACACCTTGCGTGACCCTAACGAGCACACTAAGTGGCATGCACCCAGTAAAGTTGGTAACGACTGGAAGAAAGTAGTTCCATGTCTTAATCTTGAATTATTGAAGGGCTGTGTAAACATTTGTGATTTCTGAAATTATTTCATTCATTGTAAAATTTTTAATGGGTAAGAAATGGCACGTTTGTATGATACTTTCTTTTCTTATAATTCCACAGCTTCACTTGACCGACGCATGCATATATTGATCAGGCCTATTGCAATGTTTATTTTAGGTATGGTGTAAGACTACACAACGTGCATACGAGTAGATCTTCAGCAGGGCTTTCGAAAGTGCTCAGTTTACCGCGGACAGCATTTACCAACATTGAACTGCTTTGAGGCCATTTAGTATGTGTAAATTGATGTTGAACTTGCAAACGACGCCGGGTGTGCGCAGCCTGCATGTACAACAAGTTGCATGACACGAAGGCGAACTGACCCACGGCACTCGGCGCCGCCTGTCAGTCGTCACTGCCCTATGCACAGGCGTCACTGCAGTGGCAGGTGAGCTTGAGATGTCATGGTGGCCTGTGTACAGGCGCTGACCGCTTGTCGCGCCATCGCCTTTCGCCTTCGTGTTATGCAACGTGTACTGAACGTAGGCTGCGGACACCGGCGTCGTTTGCCAAAGTTCAACTTCAAATTAAACATACTGAATGGCCTTTCCGAACATTTTGTGACTAGAGTTTCTTGTTTCTGTTTGCGCACAGATGCTGTGGTTTGAATTTTAACAGGTAGTTTTTGGACATCTTGTATATATTAAACTGAACTGATATTCAAAATCTGTTTTTCCTGCCTATTCACGTTAATTTTACACCTTCTGCGGCTTTAATTCCACCTCCTCGAGGTGGTGTACAAGGTGTGGCACCCAGGTGCAGAAATTGTAGTTATACCTCCCAGTAAAACACATGGGCTGCAGCTACAAAATATTGGCTTCCTCTAACAAAAATGTTAATTTGCTGGTTGCATGCAGAAATTGTAAAAGGTAACGCCCACGCAAAGAAAACTATAAGCGATAAACTCTTTTTCTGTATCAAATATCGTACCTCGGATAAACTCAGCAATTCATATATTGCTTATCAATTTCCGCATATCTACCTAAGCGCAAACACCATAAGCCCTAAAATGATTGCTAGGCATTTGTGGTTTCTTGCTCAAGTCTTAATTGAAAGCCTTCATACAGAATGCTGCAGTCCAGAGTGAGGCTTCAAGTTACAAGCAGACCACCTGTCAACTCATTTCACCACCAATGGTGCTGAAGAACTCCTCAGCTGTTGAGTGCTGCCCATATCTCTGTCACTTCATACATAGTTATGACTTCTCACCTTCCAGTTTCAGAAGCTAATACTAATTCAAAGTCCACTGTGTTTACTATTTTCAGTGACAATCTTCAAGAAATGATTAAAGCTCGCTGAGAAAAAAGCTGAGAAATGACTAGCAATAGCTTCAAAGGCGTCAGTTCGCCATTGTTCGCAATTGCAGTCGTGGGATGCACGATTGAAGTGTGTTTTAGAAAAGTTTTATAAAACTTTAAATTTAGTGTTCTTTGTGCCACAAGAGTGTTAAAAAAAAATAAAAAATATGAGTAAAAATGTTTCTATTTTAATGGACTGTTCGAAAAGTATAGAAAAGGTACGTTGCATAATAGTTGTTTCATTGTACAAGAATAGTATTTTGCGTTTAGGACTGGATGCAACTGTTGGAAATGACACCCAGCATGACCAAATGCAATGCGTTCAGCACCGTGTGGTTCGTTACGGAACAGTGTAATTACTGTGGATATGTTTCCTAAGAGCGTGTTGGTGAGCTGATAGACGTGGGACAGTAAGCCGCTGTTGGAAGCCTGGCTTGGCCAGTACGCTTAAACAACAAGAAAAGCTTCTTTGAATCACTAAAATACTTGTTTCTGTAACACCCAACCATATGCCTATACTTAGAGCTGATTTAAAAATAAGGGTTTGTTCACGGACATAATTCGTTGATTCACAGAAATTGTATTTCGTCAACTAAAATCAAAGTTTTGTTAGAAATAATGAATTTATTTATTTCGTTAATTGGTGTAGCGAATAAAATATTTCATAAAACCAACTACGTATCTGCGAATTACACACAAAAGTATTTAGTTGGGTCAAACAGAACTTTCTCTCTGTGTAGACACGTCCAGAGATTCAGGGCAAAATCTAACCTCGTGAGTAATGGTTGGCCGAGCAGCGGACATAACTTTCTTCTCTCGAGAATATGAAGCACAGACGACGTGTCCCTGACAAGTTGTCGCGCCACTTGCTGCACAGAGGACGTGTCCCCGACAAGTTGTCGCGCCACTTGCTGCACAGAGGACGTGTCCCCGACAAGTTGTCGCGCCACTTGCTGCACAGAGGACGTGTCCCCGACAAGTTGTCGCGCCACTTGCTGCACAGAGGACGTGTCCCCGACAAGTTGTCGCGCCACTTGCTGCACAGAGGACGTGTCCCCGACAAGTTGTCGCGCCACTTGCTGCACAGAGGACGTGTCCCCGACAAGTTGTCGCGCCACTTGCTGCACAGAGGACGTGTCCCCGACAAGTTGTCGCGCCACTTGCTGCACAGAGGACGTGTCCCCGACAAGTTGTCGCGCCACTTGCTGCACAGAGGACGTGTCCCCGACAAGTTGTCGCGCCACTTGCTGCACAGAGGACGTGTCCCCGACAAGTTGTCGCGCCACTTGCTGCACAGAGGACGTATCCCCGACAAGTTGTCGCGCCATTTGCTGGTAATTGTGGCGGCGATACCGGCCACGCGCTGCTCACTTTTCCTAGTCGTACAATTAATAATTCGCTCCCAGTGTTTGGCCAGCTATTATAAATTTGTATGTATATTTTATTCCAAAAAAATTGGCTAACTAATGGCATTCTGATTCACACGTCAACTTTTAGTAATTGTCAGTCGAATTTATCGTCATTTTCTGTACATACATCATGTAGGTATGTTTATAGAAGGGTATACTTGTGTTTATATGTTAAATATGTCATACAGTTTGCTCCTAGTCAAGGGACTTTCCTATCCTCGAAAAAAACTTTCTAAATGATACTGTGAAATTTAATAGCTACGAAAACAGTTTGTCTTCAGTAAGGCAAGCATTCAAATTTATGGTAACATAAATCTGCAAAGAAATAAAATATATTTGAATGTTTCTAACCAATCTTGGCGTGTTCCTCTAAGATTTTCCGCAAAACATACAACTTTCGAGCACAAAGAGCGAAATAACTTTATCCCTTCTTTTTTCCATTGAAAAGAAAAGCCATTCAAAGCATTCAAAATTTGACTATTTTTATATTTATTTTATGTTTATAACATATGTTATTTGGGAAACATCATCTGTTCCTAAATTCAAACGAAAGTATTTTCTATTTAGATGATATGTTGTTCAGATGTACCATCCATAGCTGAAGGAGATATATGCAAGAACATGGGTAATGAATTTGAACACATTTTCGTTCCGATTGATATTCAACCACTATATTACCATTCTCAGTGGGTTTAATTAAAATGTTACATTCAGAACTGTACACAAACACACAGTGCCTGACTTGCAACACGAATCCCATCAACACCTTTACAGCCGCATTTGCAAGTGTATCTCAAGATATACTTTATGGCATGTGCCATGTCAGTTTACGTGCGCTTATGTGTTACAACACCGGTGTGCAGCATGGGCGATGTCGGGCACCATGAGGTGCCCATAGCTCGGTTATCCAATCACAGAAGCCGTAAATAGTGTTCACATACTGCATCTCGCATTTGTGCACTTGCAAGAAACCCACATGTACTTCATGTATATTCTGTACCATATAAGAAGGCCACAGCGAAAGTAGCGCCACTGTTTACATCTGACTTCGTATCCTTCCGCCATCAGCTGATCCATCATGTCGGGGCTGTATTTTTTATCAACACGCTGTCAGCTAATCCACTTCTCATTGTATTGTAATGCTAAACCAATTTTAAGATATTTTAAAACTGAAATCTGTCTAAAAATATAAGTAGTTTATAAAAGTAAAAATATAAAATGTTACAAATAATTAGATATTTGATAACTCTTTTTTAATTTGTCCGAGATAGTGAATTTTGGTAAAAATTTGAGAGACTGTCTGTTGTATCTATTATTACACTTTGGACATTATAGCTAATATATTCGAGTTGGAAATATGTGACGTGGAATAACGTTAGAATGGCTTAAAAACTATTCACGCCTGTCTACGGAATCAAGGAGATGGATTTCGAGAGAGCAATAGGGCGTTTAATTTACGTAGACGAACGATTACCAGTCGAATATAAATTACTTGTACTCCAAATCGTTGTACAAAAATTATGCAGAGCTCGTGGAAAAACATAACTATTGCCATATGTTTGTAAATTCGTTATACATCGCGCAGGAAAGAGGTTCATTTCTGGCTCGTAATAGCTCGCAGAATTTCCGATAGATAGCGCGCAGCACGTCACTGCGAAGTTTTGAGTAACTCTTTTTATGGTTAACAGATAGCGTATTTTTTAAAATTGATAATTCTTATGTTACGGGCTGGAAATATATTTCAAATTTGTGTTGTTTCGTCAAATTATTAGAAAAAATAATTCAACAATATTATGCAATATTTCTGTACGCTTTTGGAATTATTATCATGGACGTGTTGAAAGCAAGGTTGGAGATGGATGATACGACGTGAAAATGCTTTCTGAAGTTAGCACAACTTCAGAAAACTTTTCCACGTCGTATCGTTATAATGTACATTTCATTTTGATCACCTAAACATAACTACATTATCACGAAGTTTAATTTTTAACACTAACAACCATTGTTTTGTGACCTTGTAAAATAATATGTTTAATAAATGCAAGAACTCTTTCTTATCCGCGTATTTTCTGCTTTTCTGATGCGCATCGGCGGTGCACTCAGAATAACCAACGCAATTTTAACTTTTGTTCGTTCGTGCATCAGCTGATACAGGATTTTGTAAATGGCGCTTTGTTTGTTTCGTATACATCAAGTTGCCACTCACTGACTGTCAGAAAGTAGCCTTCTTATACCGTATGGACCATATCATAGAACCGGGAGGCGAGCACTCTTATCAAAAATGAACTTGATAAACGCCATGTGAGTACCAACGCCTGTCAACAGTGTGCACAGGTGATCATGCGACTAACATCGAGATGCAACCTCCACTGCAGTGAGAGTCGCCATCCATTAATTTGGCATCCCCGCAGACGAATGGGTGTCCTGGGAGGAAGTTGTTCTCGTTAAAACACCGCAAGCATAGCCAGGAACGTTAAACAAGTGGTCTGAAGCCAGTGCAGGCATGCAGACGTTCAATACAGAAGCACGTTCCGCGACACACACACATGCCATGTGCCTCGACAAGTCACATTATGACACTCGGACAGACCAACAAGACATTCATTCGCAACCGTCTTAGATATGAATGAAGGAGCATGAGAATATATGTATAAATTAATTTGTTTTAAACGTTTAAATGAAATATTTTCCATGTAAAATAGACCCCACACTAGCACAAAATTATTACAAGTCTTACACGAGTACAACAATATTCGATGTCCTAGACTAGCACACAATTATTTCAAGCTCTACATGAGTAAAAAAATATCCCAAGCCTTACTTGAGTACAAAAATATTCCAAGTTTAACATGAGTACAAAAACGTTCCAAGCAAAACATTGGTGAAAAAAATACTGAATTTCATTTAAGAGGTATAAATTTTCTAATGTCCTACTCGAGTGGTTGTGCCCTGCATGTGTGATGGAGACAAGCGCATTGCCATTGGCATTATGTCGAGACTTGGCCTGTAGAAGACGGGAGTTTCTGGTACTCGCTATGTTATGTTAAGGTAGATTGATATAAAATATTCAAAGTCATACCCCAGTGGAAATACACTGAAGAGCCAAAAAAAACTGATATAGGCGTGCGTATGCAAATAACAGAGGTATGGAACCAATCAGAGTAACGCGATGCGGTCGGCAGCTAGATCGGTTACTGCTGCTACAATGGCAGGTTATCAAGATTTAAGAGAGTTTTAACGTGGTGTTATAGTCGGGGCACGAGAGATGGGACATAGCATCTCCGAGGTAACGATAAAATTTGAATTTTCGCGTACGACCATTTCACGAGTGTACCGTGAATATCGGGAATCCGGTAAAACTTCAAATCTTCGACATCGCTGCGGCCGGAAAAAGATCGTGAACGAACGGGACAAACGACGATTGTCGAGGATCATTAAACGTGACAGACGTGCAACCCTTTCTCAAATTGGCGCAGATTGGATTTGTGGACTGCCCTGCAGGATTCATGGTGTGGTAATGCCTCCTGCATACCTTCAGACATTAGTCGAGTCCATGCCACGTCGTCTTGCGGCACTTCTGCGTGCTCGGGGGAGCCCTACACGATATTAGGTAGGTGTACCAGTTTTTTTGGCTCTTCAGTGTATTATAAGCCCTCATGAGTAAAGAATATGTAAGTACATGAGATAAAAAAAATCTTCTAATTTGACATAAGGTGAAAGACCTACGCACAAGTGAGATATATATTTATTAAACATATGTTTTTAAAATCAAACACTAAGTATACATTTGTCTTAGTCCTACAGAGGTGAAAAATATTCTAAGTCAAACTAATATGGCAGCCTACAGCAAACGACACAAGTTTGCCTGGTGTATAAATCGGAAAACAAATGACAAACCAAATCCAAGATGGTGTAAATGTAATGATATAGCTGGTGGTAGAATGACGATGACTAAGAAAAATTAACTCAAATATGGTGAACATGAAATTATAGACTAGAGCATGAAAAATAGGTGACCAAGAAAAATGAAATTTAAGATATGTATGGAATAAAAGAATGTGAATAAAATCCAAGATGGCAAACGATGAAAATAAAAGACAGAACATATATATAAACCAAGAGTTCGGCCGGAAGCAATATATAAGCTTCGTATGACTTCATCTAAGATGGCGGCGGTAATGTAATACAATATGCGGGACACTGGATCCGAGACTTCGGCTCGTAATTCCTGTTATCATATCCCCAAATTACCTTTACTAGAAGTTTTCATTTCGCTGGCATAAATTCGGAGGTTTTAATATTAATTAATAATTTGACACCTAGTAAGCTTAATTACAATTTCGTAAAATATATTTAAATTTTTCACTGGTAAGTTAGGTATCTAAATGAACACGTATTTACTAATTTTTAGGTTTTACGAAAATCTGCTCTTTAATTCCATAATAGTTGAATTGCTTATATAAAACATACGCAAATGAATAATATATACTGTAGTAAATACGTCTCGATAACATCATTATTCATGCTGATTTCACGAGGAATATTATAGCAATAAAAGGGAAATAACAAAGGTTAATCTCGTATCCGTTATTGTTCTGAGAGGTATGTTTTTAAAAGAAGTGGTAGTGCCAAAATCAAGAAGAGGTTTGTAATATTCAACACGCTTCTTGAAGTGTAAGTCAGTCTGATATTTTGGAACATTAAAAAATTATTACCGCTCATGTAATATTTTTATTTTATTTTTAAAATGCACAAATTTCTTTATTGATACTCTTTTCTATTTATAAAATTGAGGAAGATAATTTGACGCAACAAAACAGTATTATCGAATATTTCTATTTATTCGTTTGGTTTCGCTGATTACAATTTAGATAGGGATAGTGCGTAAATGAACTCGGAGTTCGTTGACAAACGCCTCTTGAATTGAGGGGCATCGAACGATGTTTGCCGGGACGAATGGGAAATAACAAAGCGTTTACATTCCATTGCTTGTTTCTGCTTAAATGTTTATGGAAGCCTCAGATGGACAGTGACTTATAATTTTGTTTGTCAAAATCTGCTTACTGTAAAGGGGAACTCATTTGTATGACGGTACAATAAAATTAACGAAGAGATTTTCAGATTTCATCGACTCCAAAATGTTGTATGTGCTAAATGTGCATTATTAATTACGCGACCATGCCAGTAGCTATTACACAGAAAACACGTAAATTAAATTTCTCAAATTATGACAAATACATGCACTTTAATGCCTAGTTTCACTGCGTATAATTCTCGGCATCGATACAGCAGCTTAAATAAAATCCTTAAATGAAATTCTCATTGTAAACAAGATAGTCAGATAGCCATTCCCAAGCTATAAATGAATTGTTTCTCGGGCTGTTTTATAGTTAACGCCAAGTGAGAACGGAACAAGTTTTCGAAAAGCATAAGGTGTCCCAAGCATTCGCCATTTTAGGAATCTTATAAAGCGGAGTCCCTGGTAAAAAATCTTAAACGCCCCAAGTTTAAGTAATGCTGGTACGATATAAAATAGCTTAAACAAGCTTAGTGTGTTTTCTCCTCAGAATTCTAAACGTTTTCTATAGAGCTGTAATAGAGTAATAAGCTCAGAAAAGATGCAGTATTGTCGCTATATTGTAGAACACTGTTTTACAGAATAAAACATCTGGTAGGTAGTGAGCTACTAACAGCGATGGTAGCTCATTGTATCACGTCTCTACGACAACATTTACGTTTCAATAAACTAATTTAAAATTGCAAAACCAAACATTGACTTTAATTTTTTGTCCTGAAGATTATATATTGACTTTAATTTTTTGCAATGAAGATTGTTAACATTGAAATATTCCACAGTTAATAAAATTGATTATACAGTAGCATCATTGTAGATGCAGAAACTGATAATACATTGTGATGTATAGTATATGCGTATATCTTTAGGTGTGGCGTAGGTTGCATGTCCCTTGTCTCATTTTGTGTGATATGTGTGTGTATCACGGTGTTGTGTATGTGACATAAACAACACTCAAGGATAGGATCGTGTGAGACATACACTTTAACTTAACACACACTACTCTCTCAGAGAAAAAAATAATTTGTATGAGAAAATTATCCTGGGTTGGGTTCAAGAATGTGGACTGCAGTAAAATGTAATAGGCCTTAAAATGTGTGAACCTTTACCTGAGAATTAAAAAAATTAATTAATTATGAAAATATTAAATACAAGTTTTATTATGTTGTTTATTCTCATTCCAGTTTTTAAATTAAATATTTGAAGTATGAGTTCTCTGAAGCACTACAAAATTCCAAAATTCAAACTGAAAATTCGTTTTGTAAAGTTATCATTATTTCATATAAAATAGGTTTTGTGTGTGTGTGTCAAAATTAAGCGTGAAAACAGCAGCTTCAAGAGGATTAACCAAAAATCAGGTATGATTATGCACTTTCGCCATAGAGAGAGTAATAGATTTACACTTAAGGTAAGTCATAACAACACTTTTCCAGAGCTCTCTCAAATGTAGGTTATAATGTTGCGGGTAGCTAGCATAAGCCGAAATACACTCCTAATAGGATAGAAAAAAAATAGCATTACTGGAAAATAAATATTTTTCAACAAAATAAAACACTGATAAACAAAAATTACCACGACAAATATCTCAAGAAGACAAAACAATCAAACCAATTCTCGCAGACGCGTGGGATCTCATACCCCAAGTAGGAACTTTAGGCACTTATCTCGAGTACTAGAGAACTACCCTCTTCTACTCCACGCAGGTTGGGTTCTTGGGGATATCTTCATCGACGACCAGGGCGCAAATACACATAACATTTGAGTCACTTCCGTCACTTCATACGCCAAAATACATAAACACTATGCATAACATATAACTCTTGAATACATACTTATACTAACACATATAACACTTGTATGGCATACTACTACTGCAAACCTTAATTATTCTCATGTAACCACTCAATACCAAGCTCCTTAACCTTGCATCAGAGTATACGATTAGGTGCTCACTCCTCTTGATTAAATACTATACTGTTCCTCTGAAAAATCAAATCCTTCAACCAGTAGGTACTCTGCATTAATCTTGACAAACTTCACATTATAAACTATTGACTGGATTCGTCCTAACCAAAACCATGTCTCCCTCGTTAAACTCCTGAACTTTAGATATCTTGCATTTTTCTTTCTTTTCTCTGCTGATAAATACATTCTTGCTTTAACAAAATGTATAACCTCCACTTCCACTTCTTGTTTGGACACACTATTGTCTGTCACATCTGGTAACTTAGGTACATTATCTCAGGTTGAGAGATTCTGGGCGTTCACATGTTAACACTTCTTAGGGTTTATATTAAAACGCATAGCTTCTGGGTTAAGTGTTTGGTTAGCTGTTGCATTATTTACATGTGATGATGGTACATGTACTGTAAAGTTTTGTTCTCGTTTTGCTGTCTACTGTTTCCACCTTGCAAATGGAATTGCTACTCCCTGTATTACATGGGTACATGGGACTTCTGTAAATTTTGCGCTGTATAACCAAAATTAAGAAGCATTGGTGGGGTGAGTTGGGATTTGAGTGCACACCCATCGTCCCCATCCATTGTGGACCATGTTCAACGGCGGTTGTCCAGTCCAACTGGTAGGCCAATCAACATTCATTTCACTCTTACCTCTTTGATGCTGGTCCTTCTGTCCCGTCCTATTGTGGCCCTTGTACTGGTAGGGATATTGTCTCTGCACCTTCTTCTGCCTGTGTAGCCTTCTTCCCCTGTTTACCCAGGATTTGTTGTTCTGGTGCTGGTTATGGCCGAAATGTAGAGTATGAAGGTGTGGATTTCTTGTTACTCCTTGGTTTCTGTTCCCTTGGAATAATGGTGCTGGTCTTGTGTTAGTTTGCCTTGCAGCGTCTCTTTTCTGTGTTACCCTAAGCTATTTTACTAATTTTTCAAATTTTTATTTCAGATCTTTAAATTCACTAATGGTGGTTGGTCTGGTAGTAACGCATTATTTCAGTAGTTCATTGGGAACTGGTTCAAAATATTAGTGATGAGTTCCTGATCACTTATGGTCCGTACTTTTCGTTCGTCAGCAGGGATCTCATATTTATTTGGGTTTGCAAACTCCAAAATTCCGCGAAAAATTAAGATTTAATTTGTTCAAAATTTTCAAACTAATTTTTTGAGCATTAAAAAAAAGAGTACCTTTAAGTGCACCACTTAAGCATTTCATTGCATCTGTTTCTGTTCAGATAAACACATGGCAATAATCTTAAAATTGTAAAATAAATGTCATGGTATTCTCTGTGTGTTTCTTTTTCTGTAAGTTGGAATATCCCTAGCCCAATGTCTGGCTGGACGATGCAGAACTGCTGCTGTAGCACTAAACATACAGATTGCATGTGGCTCTTTCGCATTGTTACATTTCCCCGGAGCTTTACTAGGCGATGTTTGCTCCAAATTAATATACGGAATGTGTGCTTGTTCAGTATAATTGCCTGACTGATTGACTGAGTTGCTACTCACTGCCTTAGTTTCAGTTTCTAAAACTGCTGTAATTTGTGACAACCTAGAATCCATGTATATTCACAGGCTCTCTAATTCCTCCTCTCTATTCTGTCTGTCTCTCTCTCTTTACACTGATTCAGCTGCCTGCCTAAAGTTCTGTCGTAGCCATTCACTGCACTCTAGAGTACATTAAGGTAGCCTTTCAAAGCTTTGATGCATAACGTTCATAGTATCTTAATTTACTTGACCTACTGCTTCTACCGCAGTAATTCTGCTGCCAATCTGTTTTACCTCAGCTTTTACATCATCTACCTGCTTCTCTATGTCAGCTTTAGACAGTGCAACTTCACTTTTCAAAATTTTAACTGCCTGTGAAGTTGTTTATAATTTTGCATTGTCTTAATTTAAATTTCGTGTTAAAGTGTCATTAATCTTTTGTTCCAACTGTTGTGTGCTTAGTTGCATTTGTGAATTGCTTTGTTGAAACTGTTGGTGTATTTGCAAATTACTGTGTTTTATTTGCTGTTGCATTTGTTGAATACATGTGAAACGTTGTGTCAACGTAGGGTCATTTGATGTGCACCCTCTTCTTGCAATAAAGATGTATTTTCTGTTTCATGTCATCTGATACTCCTGTAGTCTCTGTCCGCCATTCCTGATCCACAGACTCCATCCTGGTCATGCTCAAAGAAACGGCATGTCTCAATGTCTACCAATACCTGCTCAGGAAACACTGTGTCAACTTACTAAGAGCTTCTCAGAAAATAACGTACATGACTTTCTGACATGTAAGAGAACATTTAAAACTGATGACCGACACCAAAAATACTCGGCCAAACGTTCGTAGCGCCACTGTTTCCTGTGATATATATGCGCATGTCTCTAGGCGTGGTGTAGGTTACATGTCCCCTGTCGCCCTTGTTTGATATACGTGTGTATCACAGTGTTCTGTATATGACATAAACCACACTCAAGGATAGGATCGTGTGAGAGAGACACTTTACCTTGACACACACTACACTCTCAGAGAAAAAAATTATTTGTAGGAGAAAATTATCCTGGGTTGGAGGAGTGGACGACTTGAGAGTTTGTTCAAGAACCTTCCAGCTAACACCTCCCTCGGCATGTCCCAAGGTGTGAAGAAGGTTCTGGGTTAGGGCACATACAATGCCAATACGACCGCATCCGGAGGGTCGGCAGCCTGGGGTAAATATCTGGCTTGATTTCGACAAGTGTGTAGCGAAGATGGGGCATCGAGTGACTTCAGAGAAAATGACCGGCGGTGAACAAGGGTGACTGCGGCAGAAGTGCGCATGTGTGCGGCAGAGACAAGCGAAAGCTTGCGGGTGCTACAGAGGACAAGGTATCCGAGGAGTGGAAGGCAACTATATATACATATTTATTTATTTATTTATATGTATATGTATATATACATATAAATAAAGGGGTGCAGACCGTAAAGTTTTCGAGTCTTTTTTGTGTCCATTAAATCAATAGGCTTTGCATATTAGTGATATAATTTAGGTACGTTCTTAAATGAGACATTTCGAAAAAAACTATAAAAGTATTAATAGTTATAAGCAAGATTTCAAGACAAAATATAATTTTTATAGCAGCAACCAGTTTTCCTGAAAATGTAGCTCGGTAATTAAGTTTTTTTTTTTTTTTTAATTATGTGAAAACAAAGATGTCGGCATAAACATTATTCAACACAGTGAATGGAAGAAAATTTTCTATACAGATGGGAGAAAGCATTTAAAATTTTAAACCAAATGTTCAAAGTTATATATTTTCTAGAATGTTTTTCAATATTGAGAATTATTATGCTTGATTGATTAAATGGATTAATTAATGGAGTTATGTGTGTGTGTATAGTTACATTGACAGGAAACAGTGCAAAAATTCGGCCGTAAAGGAGTAAAGGAATAGATGGAAGGGTATCAAATTAAAACTTTATTTTGTATAGCTGCCTCCTGATCAGTATCTTCCAAAGATGTAAATTGGAAAAGCAATAAATACAAATTCCGAACATAACTAATAGAAAGAAACATACATTTTTCTTACCAAATTTGAACAATAACACACTCATGTACACATATAGGATGTCGTATGTGTAGGCATATATACGTGTGTGTATACATACATGTACATTAACAGATGTCATACACAGGAGAGCCAAACAAACTGGTATGGGCGTGCATATGCATATAACAGAGGTATGGAACCAATCAGAGTAACGCGGTGCGGTCGACAAGAAGACATATAAGACAAGAACCGTCTAACAAAGTTGCTAGATCGGTTACTGCAGCTACAATGGCAGGTTATCAAGATTTAAGTGAGTTTCAACATGGTGTTATAGTCGGCGCACGAGAGATGAGACATAGCATCTCCGAGGTAACGATAAAATTTGAATTTTCGCGTACGACCATTTCACGAGTGTACCGTGAATATCGGGAATCCGGTAAAACTTCAAATCTTCGATCGCTGCGGCCCGAAAAAGATCGTGAACGAACGGGACAAACGACGATTGTCGAGGATCATTAAACGTGACAGATGTGCAACCCTTTCTCAAATTGGCGCAGATTTCAATGCTGGGGCATCTACAAGTGCCAACGTGCGAACTATTCAACGGACCATTATTGATATGGGCTTTCGGAGCCGAAGGCCCACTCGTGTACCATTGTTGATTGCACGACTCAAAGCTTTACGCCTCGCCTGGGCCAACCAACACTGCCATTGGACTGTTGATGACTGGCAACACGTTGCCTGGTCTGACGAGTCTCGTCTCCAATTGTATCGGGCGGATGGACATGTACGGGTATGGAGACATCCTCATGAATCCATGGACCTTACTTGTCAACAGGGGACTGTTCAAGCTGGTGGAGGCTCTGTCATGGTATGGGGCGTGTGCAGCTGGCGTGAAATGGGATCCCTGATACGTCTAGATACGACTCTGACAGGTGTCAGATACGTAAGAATCCTGTCCGATCACCTGCACCCATTCATGTCCATTGTGCATTCCGACGGACATGGACAATTCCAGCAGGACAATGCGACACCCCACACATCGAGAGTTGCTACCGAGTGGCTCCGGGAACACTGTTCTGACTTTAGACACTTCCTTTGGCTACCTAAATCACCAGAAATGAATATTATTGAGCATATCTGGGATGCCTTGCAACGTTGCGTTCAAATGAGATCTCCACCACCTCACACTCCTGTGGATTTGTGGACTGCCCTGCCGGATTCATGGTGTGAATACCTTCAGATGTTAGTCGAGTCCATGACACATCGTGCTGCGGCACTTCTGCTTGCTCGCGGGGGCCCTGCACGATATTAGGCAGCTGTTTTTTTTGGCTCTTCAGTGTATTTGTATATATATGTGTATATACAGAAATGTACATATAGAGGATATAATATTTGTGTTTTTATTTATGTATATATATATGTATGTATTTATGCATATATATATATAGGCATCCTGTAAAAATTACACAAGATGTCCTGTAAATATGCATATTAGTCAACCATCAAACTGCAGATAGGTCTTGCAATGACCTGTAAAGTAATCACAATTTGACTTTCGTGAAAGTTCCTCGGTTTTCGGGATACAAGGTAGGGTACCATAAGTTCGCCACTTTAAAAAAAATTTATTTTGAAAATTGTACAAATTTTTTTTAGAAATTATTAATGTATTTTGTTGTAAAGCAATGACATCAAAGTACCCAAAAATAATTGTAGAGGCAATGAATGCTGTATTGAGTTTATATGCATTCAAATTTCCATCACTTCAAAATACCACATTACTTCTAACCTAGGAGACACAAATACGTGATTTTCGTATTTCGTAATTTCCAACACACTCTTAATGAACGTAGCATTTACACATATGCAAACTCGCAATCGACCACGTGATCTTCTTGACACAAAAAGTAGTACCAACTTTCTTGATGTTTAAGTTGACTGGCAACAGACGATGTTTGAGATGAAGTTTTCTGTCTTGTTGAACACCCTTTAGAGCCACAAGCATTGGACTTCTTGGGAGGATGCTTCAGGTTGGGGGCTGATGTTTACTTTGAGAGACGGACTTTCTTAGAGCCGCAAGGAATCGAATCAATTTTTAGTTCAGGAACTACGATTTTGGCATTTGCATTGCTCGGCTGTTGATTGCCGGATGTTTTCTTTTGGTTGGCTGTATATTTGTGGGAGGAGCAGCCAGCATTTCCATTAATGAGACATCCATTTACTGGTTTTGAGCATCATTGTCTTTAGATGAGTTATCGCAGTCCATGCACTGCTGTTGTCTGTTGCTTCCGAGTCATCGTGCAGTTCATCCTCATTGCGGTTCTGTATGGCCTCCTGATGTGGTGTGGCCCAGCAACAGGAAATTCTATTCTTGGTACTTTGATGGTTTCGCTTTGTGTGAAAGCTTGCTCAAGAATTCTATTGGGGTTGAATGGAAAAATTTCACAAGCTTCGAAGCCTGCTTTTACATTTTTTGGAGTTGCAGATTTCTCCCATACAGTTGTGAACACATGACCAAAGCATTGTTTGTTAAATACGCTGTCCTCAACGTAGTCCAAAAGTTAATAATTTCATCATCCTAGTGGGCTTAAAATGGGCCAAAAACTGATTTGTCCATCGGCTGGAGTTTGTGTGTCGTTATGCTGGTAGACATAATAATGAAACACCCACATTGTCAGCTACTTCGACAATAGAATAATCTAGGTGACATTTAGCCCATTCCATGGTGAGAAGGCAGGGTCCTGCAGATTTGTAACGCTGAAGTGATACAGCCACTTGACAAACATTTCAGATGTAATTGAACCCTTCACTGTCATTTGTACTACACTTCCACCTGGATAATTTAACGACTCTGTCTTCAAATGTTGCCCCTTCAAGAGGATCATAGGCGGAATTACATTTCCCAATGTGTTCCACATGACACAATAGTTACACTTTCACCATGCTATTCACCACGGCAATGGACTCTCCTAGATCCTGTTTTGGCAAGAAAGAAAGGTTGGCGATGCAAACTGAGATGACAACCTTTCTCGTCTACATTGAAAAATTTTTCAGTCTTGTTTGCAATGTCGAGCTTTGTCATTACATCCTTCAGTGTTCGGAAGTAATCACCTACAATAAACTTGTTTAACATTTGAGCCCGAGCCTCATTGCTATATGGGCCTTCCTTCTAGCAATTTCATGGTGTTTCTGAAGAAACCCTTAACAGCCATGTTCTTCCAGCATACCCTTTAATGCTATTAAATTGCTGATTTATCCCATTTTTCTCGAAAAAGTTGTAAACACATTTTCTTAAGACTTCGGTGGTCAAAGGAAGACCTACATCCCCTAATCGTATTACTCTAGTAACCAATTGGATATCTTGCTCACCTGCTAACACTGGAGGGCGCCTATTTCTCTTTTTAGTCCACACTTGAAATTTGACATAACTGACTAATGTTCGACATGGCACACCATGTCGCCTAGTTGCTCCAATAATACTGATTTTATTGCTTGATGGCCAAAGCTATGTCCAAATCCTCCTTGGACCATTTACAATATTTTCACAGTGAAGAACATTTATTCATGACCAGAAACGATGTATTATAGACCAACATTAGACCACTAATATTAAAAACTATATATAAATTAAATACTAAATTTTTTTATCAACTAATGTATTTTTCTTAAAAAATTATAACACCGTTAATTTTTAGGGGTATTTAAATTACAATTATATAATTTAAGCAGTTAAATATATGCTAAACAATTTTCAACTTTTTTTTTTAACTTCCATGTTTGAATAACTAGCCTATAAAAGTTCAACATACTGTTCTTAAATTCGCCACCTTGCATGTTGTGGAGGCGAACTTAGAAACACACAAATTATCACCCAAAATAACGACATTTTTTTCTAACATACTCTAAAACTAAGTGTTATGTGTGAGCCCGTGGCAGCGACGGGAGTTCATTGCATCTCAGGGCTAACCCCTTACACCTACAAGGGAAGGATATCATGCAAGAAGACGCATCACTGCAGTAAGGGATTGGGCTGCCATGGCCATGTTTCTGCAATGAAAACCTCCATAAGTGTACTTATAGCTAAACTACTATACTAAGAAGAGAAAGGGAAAAACAGTCGTAGACAGCATAAAAAACCCTTTCGACAGGAGAGAATTAGAAACTTTTGCATGCATTATCAGAAAATGCTACAGGAGACAGATGGGTGGATACCATGGCCTTTATTAATAGGTGAGGTAAATACTAGTAGAGGGGGCAGGACATCATTCTTTAAATGGCGCTGGTTTAAACATTGTAATAATAATAATAATAATAAATAGTCTTTATTTATCAGACACAGGACACTATACAACCCCATGGGGCATTTCATCATCAATATATAATCTTAGCACATACCAGCATAACAACATGCTCTTCCACGCTTACACTGAGAGAATTTAGAGTCCACTGCAAAAAGAAAATGAGAGAAACAGGCTTAGAAAAAAATGTGGGAAAATGTTCAAAAAACCCATCGCAGCGGCACTATTTAACAGACAGAATGAAAGCCCCATGGGCAACTTGTAGATATAATTATACAACAAACACGCCATACGATAAGGAACTTAAATTTAGGTCCCATTATATGTTAAGTTAGCCTGTATTATAAAAGTAAGGGGGCAGGAAAGAGAAAATACTCCAAATTTCAATAATCTTTAGTAAAGAATAAAAAATACATAAGCACACACACACACAACACGAGGAAGCAGGCATAAGGTAACTAATACTAGCATAATATATCTTAATAGGCAGACACCAATGCGAACTGCCATGTGTGCCATGTGCACCAGCGGCACGTGTCATCAAAAGGTCAGCCATCTATGTGTATGCCACATAGGCTTGGTGTGTTGCCGTTAGCACCACTGGCTGTGGACAGTCCCCAGCAAGCCCAAGGGGAGCTAAGAGCTTGACCAGCACTACAATGAAAACATATATACATAACAGCACCCAGAAGCTGAGCAGCAAGTGGTCAACACAGAATAATAGCATAAAGAAAAACACGTGAGTGAACAGGAGATTTAAACAGACATAGGTGCACAATAATTGACACTGATAGGTGGACAACTTCGGCGCATGGCCACGAAAAAGACCTTGACCGCACATGCATGCCTCGGGGCATCACCGCACTGCACAACATTTACACTTTTTCAGGGGTTCAGCAGGTGTGCAACCACACGGAGAAAGTCTTGGATACGCCGATGGGACCTCCATGCCTCGAAGTCGTAGGCCCCCAGAGCTGCGATTAGGGGGTTGCAGTGCAGACCAACACGCCGGTAGAAGTTCGCCGCTAGGCAGTACAGACGGTCGAGTGGGGTTCCACCCCTGCCATCTCGTACAACAGTCGTACGGCCATGCGACGACCGCACCCCAGCAGAAGAAGCAGGCCTGAGTTGTACGTGGCCACCAGATGCCGGAAGCAGGAAGGCGCAGCATAAGCCCACACGACAGCCCTGTACAGGAAAACAGGGACGACCAGAGCCAGCCACAGGCGGACTCGGTCGATCAGCGGCAGCGGGCAGGCAGGCACCAGAACGGGTCGCAGTGCAGATAGGACCGCCAGGGAGCGACCAACCACATGGGTGAGATGAGCGCCCCAGGTCAGGGTCGCATTCAGGTGGACTCCCAAGGTACGTGGCCACCAGTGACCAGGACAGCATAGTGTAGTGAAGGCATGGAGGCGGCAACGGACTGCGACAGTGCTTCGTGAAAAACATGCAGCTGGTCTTGCAGGGGTTCAGACGAATGCCCACGTGTTGAAGTAGGTCACCAGTGATCGGAGTTCACCCTGGATGCGGGCCTGGAGAGTGGAAGCTTCAGCACCTGAAACTACAAAAGTTGTGTCGTCCGCATATTGAAATACCTGCGATCCAGAAGGTTGGGATATGTCTGACACAAATAGAGCAGACAGTAAGGGGCTCAGAAGGGACTCTTGAGGAACCCCAGCAGCAGTGGGGTAACTGGAAGAGCAGCAATCGTCCACGCATACCACAAAGGTGCGCTCTGCCAGGAAACTTCGAAGAATGATGAGAATGCGGTCAGGAAAGCCGAGAACGGAAAGTTTGTGCAGGACTGACAGATGGTGCACCGAGTCAAAGGCACGAGAGACATCCAGCAGCAGCAGAGAAGAGTGACTGTGTAGGTTGAAGCTGGCGGTAATGGAATCCACCAACATCGCGACCGCATTTAATGCAGATTGGCGGCATTGGAAGCCAAACTGAGCGTCGGGCAGGAGAGAATTGTCGTCCATGTGCTGCAGAAGATGGACATACAGTACCCGCTCGAACACATTTGATAGTACTGACAGAAGAGAAATTGGGCAATAGGGCGGTAGTTGATGGTCCAGAGCCCCTTTCTTCAAAACAGGCACAACCACAGCATGATGCTAGCATGGACAGCAGGATTCCGTTGAAGAGTAGGGCCCTAAGGTCAGAGTCACTACTGCCTTACGGAAGAGAGAGAGCGCAGTAGACGAAGGGTGAGCCGATCACCACCAGGAGCCGAGGAATATCGCAGGCGCTGAAGTGCTTGGTACACCTCCCATGGCGATGTGAGGAGCCTCCCATCGGCAGACGCAACCGAAGCAGGATCTAGAGCCGTCGGATTTTCTTCCATGATTCTTAAGGCGTATATAAAGTGCGAATATTACTGTTACCTTCCACAAATATAAATGAAAGAGGATGCTCGATCTTTATTCAGTGTACTTTGGGAAAAAATGTGTGACAGTATTTCCACAATTTATTATTTTCTTACTGGTTTATCTGTGATGCACCAGAATGGCATAGAACACGAGTAAAATTTTAAAATATTAAGTGTAACGATTTTCATAATGCATGAAATGGTTCTCAGCTTTAATTGTTATTAAATTGGTCAATTTTAGTGATAATAATAATTATTAGTGAAAAATAATTTCAATGAAACAGAACATGGGGCGAGTAGTTATAAGTAATATGCTTCCTGTTAGTTTCTACTTAACCCTTCATCCTTAGTGTAAACAATTGGCTACATGTTACACAGTAAGTCTATGTTTGATTGGTACTGTACACTGCGAAGCTCAGGGCCCAATCACCTTTTATGGGTGTAACTGATTCGTAAACAGAGCTACTGCTCCACGTTACAGCTGGTTCATTTCTCCGACCACTAAAGACAACTTCTGCGGCTTATCGGTTGTATTAATGATACATATTCACTGGCAACTTAAGTACAGCATGCACCCTATTTTTTTTGCAACACCATAAATCTTAAGTTAATGTTGAAATGAAATGTTTAAAAACAAATATAGTTTGTTTAAAAACTCCATCTTTTATCACATGCCACCCTTTCTTAGTAGGCATTATTTAACAAAGACCTACTCTGTTGAGAAACTTGTTATGAATGACTCGATAAAGGAGTGAAGCACCCAGATTGCCGTTCGTTTCATAAAACTGCAATGATAGTATGGTTTTAGTTTCATTTAGCTGTAGTTAAAATCCCTAAGAGTACAAATTAAATTAATTTACATTCTATTAATTTAGTTGAACTTTTCGTTTCCGAATAAAGAGCATTGTAAACTCAAATTTAATCAATTAAAAAAATTAATGATTACTGAGCATTGTAAATAAGCATTTGTGCCTATAAACTCGGATTTAATATATTTTGGAAACTAAGATGGCACATTTTTTAACATCCATTTATGATTTTAATGTAAAGCATTTTCGCACTTTTACGAAAATTTGTGTGCATTTGCATTAAAGGAAATTTCTTTTATGAACCCTAGTCAACACAATGTACGAGTATCAAATAGAATTCAATAATATAAAACGTTTAGAAAATCGATATCAATAATGCTGCTCTTAAGTCGAATACTGCAAACTTAAATTTGTATGTTTTTCTTTCGACCATTTACATAATCGAAATTATTGTTGTATTTTTTTAAATGTTAATTATAATGACTCACAGCCACTAGGCAGATGGCTTAAATGTATCATAAATATACACATTGTGGCCAACATCTCGAAAAAAGTCGTCAAGTTTTGTCTTTTAACATATTACATGAAGAAATGGTTTTAAAAAGAGGGAAATATTTATGTGGTGGAGGGAATTTTTTAATGTTTAAAATATGATGCTGTTATTTAGAGGGATGTTGATTTAGTGTATATTAGTGTTTCTGTTCCCAACAGACTTTATTTACTTTTGAAAAAAATTCGTTTAAGATGAGAATTCTTAAAAATATGCAATGCTTCATCAAGTAATAACAGATTTTATTAAGTTGAGTGGTTGTTAGAACATCGGGAATATTAGTGAATAACTGCTATAAGTTTTACACATCAAACTGAACACTTTTGAAAGCCCTGCTCAAGATTTACTTGTGTGCACATTGTGCATTCTTCCCCCACATGAAAAATTAACATTGTCGTGGGCGTCATCACTTTATTCATGCGTCGGTCAAGTGTAACTGAAATTATTATAAAAGGTTATATTTTACAAATGAGCTCATTTTTACACTTAGATGCACCTCCAAATAAACAAAAACCGAAGTAAATGATTTAAGTTACACAACTAGTTACCTACACTATTTATTCGCCATTGATAAGTGGAATTACTTTCCTTCCATCGTAACCAATGCATGTCAATCAGTGCTCCCGTTAAAATATATGCAGGTAGGAGAAGTAAGTTTTTTTTAGGGTTGATTTTAAAAGTGCTCACTTTATCTTGAACAGCCTTTATAAGTGTTTAAATGGAAATGAAACTCATAAAGATAGAAAATTAAAACTTTTCATTCGAAACATGTTCAGACGGTCCGATGTTTGATTGGAATTAATTTTTTAGTGTTTCACTTGTATATTTCGTTCGTCATTAAACTTCAGCACTTTTTCAACTAATCCCACATTGTTCGACTATACCTTCCACAAGGGAACCACCCTTAACTCTATTGAAGGAGGAGAGCCAGTGGTGATTCGTTGCTGTAGTTCATTTTCTAGCAGTGTTTCTTATTGGTGGACTACGTGAGAAGGGAGGAGGCGGGTAAGGGGATAATGTTTTGCCCCCTATGGAAGGAAAATCAGCAATCTGAGAAGTGGCCTAGTTGGCATTGGAGAAATGGACAATCGGAGAAGTGCACAATCGGAGAAGTGGTATACACCCGCACCAGATAGTACATCGCTGCTCCCTGGGCGGGCCACGGCGGAATCCAGTGACACTACACAGCGACACACGACAAGAGCAGTGCCAGTCGCTCTGTTGGGAATAAATAAGATTTGAATTATAAATAAGTATTTTCCATAACTTCGTCTTGCTAAACTTCGAAACCAAATAAAGTAAAATTTACTGGAATCAAATCATTTTGGCAATAATATTGCCATACTATAAGCTGCTATTGAAATAGACACCAACCTTTTTTTATTGTGTCGTTGGCTGATTATATGAAGTGTGATGGGCATGGGGAAATGGTTGACCCAAGCACAAAATTAACAATGAAATCTGCCAATATTTTAAAAAGTATATGCATATTGAAATAATACTTAAATTTAATCTTTACCAAAATTTTGCAGTTTTGCAAATTTGAACTTAAGAAAAGAATAACGCAATTCTCTTATTGAAAGTGCATATTGAATGGCAAATCAATTTTGTAAAATAATTAAAGAAAATTATTAATTTCGTTGCCATCGAAACAAATAGTTGTAACAAAAGAATTTTAACAAACAAGTGGTATTCTACCTCCATGTCCATCTAAAGTGTTATTTTAGATGTTGTTCTTGTTAGAATTTTATGTTCACTTTAAATTGCATATTTAATTATTTATGGGATGCATAGTACTCAGAGATAGAAAGAAGTAGGTCGATTAGGTTATCGTTGTATTTTTTAAATATTCGTTACAACTCGTTACTTGAAATATAATTTAAATCGGAGAAGCTCAGAAATAGAGTAAAATTTAATATGATTTAATAGCCATGGAATATTATTAAGTTTAGATGCGATTTAAACAGAACATCCTCACCGGTATTATGCTCCGACAGCTGATGAATGTAGATGTATTATGGCGGCCGGCACTCTCTCTCTCCTGGCAACTTCATGTCAACAACCAAAGACAAAAGACCGTGCCCGCCGTGCTTACAGCCTTAATATTCGGGGCGTGTTGACTAATAAACTCCAAGGCCTTCCGCCCCATAGGAGAAGGTTCCGTGTGTTGTGTTTCGGATGCTCGCCTCGGGTCCCAATTGCCGGTGTTTTGTTTGTGAGAATGCGATTGCCTTATTGCAAGCTCTTAACATTCTGTATTGTGAGAACAGCCATATTTTTTAGGTTTCCAAATTAATTCTTAAATTCCTCGCCTATTATAAAACTAAAAAAGTTGACATAAAAAGTGTTTGTTTAAATAGTTAATTGGCCTGAAAGTTAGAGCGAAGAGCAAAAAATAGCACATTACCTAATATGGAAGCTACAGAACAATGTCGCAGTGACAATATCACCGCTACTTGGCCCTTTACTTCTGTGTCGCTGGTGGTGACCATTGAATAAATGTAGGGTAGATTGTTTTTGATCTACTGCGCATTAAACGAGGATTAACATAATGACTTCTGAGGTAAAGAAAACAAAGCTTTTGTCTATGCTTGTAATTTTGAACTTTATGTCATAACTTATGTAATTAAAGTGTTCTTGTTAGTTAATGCACTTGATTTTAATTATTTTGCTTTTTAAGCAAAGGATTATAAAGTCAAAAGATATTATTCCGTATGGATACTGCTTCAGTTTCCGTATAAATATTGCAGTTTAGGTAGCCCCTGTTGTGCATGGACACTGAAGTTTTACGTAAAGTTGCTAGTAAAAATGAAGATAAATTATTGGCGAACTTCTATATTTTAATTGTGATGTCTTGAATCGTACTATATATCCTTTAAAACATAACAAGTGATTAACATTATATTGAAGTAACAAGATATCCTTGAAGTTTTAGCCGAACTCTTTGAAAGCTATGTTTCAATAATGATTATGCAGGATGCATTAAAACAACAAAATACTTCTTTAAAAAAATATGCTATGAAATATTATTTACCACATTTCCACTAACTGAGATGTACGCCACTTATAATTCAGTTTAGATATCCATTTAGTTCATAAGTAACAAATATGTGAGCAGCAATGGTTCTCTTTCAGTGGCTGTTTTTAAAACATTTCCATGCAAGAAACCTACAATGTTTCTTCTACGTGAGGAAAAATATTTTCTTTTGTGTGTGAGAAACATACAATTTTTTAATGTGAGAAATGTGAGAATTTTTTTAATGTGATAAATAAAGGATATCTTTCATTAGAAAAAGATAATTTTCACATAAAAAAAAGAGAGAAAAATATATTTTTTTTCTTTTGTGCAACATGGGATTTCTTTTTCATGAAAAACAAAACAAAAATAGTCCTGTTGTTTACAACTTCATTAAAAAACAACATGTGTTAGTAACCACATAAAACCATTAGCCCCCATCCCGACATTATTTTGGAGTTTTTTTTAACATATCCACCTCTCATACCCTTCTTTTCGTAAGTAACTAGTCAGTATTCTGAATTAATGCTTCACTATGCAGTTATAACAAAAAAGTATGCTAGCATGGATGCCAAGGTTAGAAATCATAAAGTGTTATGAAGGCTAATAAAAAATTTATTGCAGTCTAATTTTAAATTATATTTTTCTTTTTCTTACTTTTGTAGAATAAGGTTGATTTGTTGGCATTGCTGGTGCAATATTATTCTCATTAATAGAAAGAAATAAGTGATATATATTACAACTGTTTCTTAAAGGGCCATAGTTGGCATAGCGGTTAGAGCGCTCATCTTCCACCTAATCTAAACCGGGGTCACTCCTGGATTTTCGCACATGGGAGTAATGCCGGACGATGCCACTGGCTAGCAGGTTTTCTAGGTGGATCACCCGTTCCCTCCTCCCTTTCATTCTGGCACTACTCCATGCCTTGTTCCACCCTAACCGACTCTGAATACCCCGTTGTTAAAAACTGGCCAAAATTCTTTTCACTCATTTTTTCTTAAATAACCCCATATTCATTAACTATGTATGTACCAAATAAAATGTTTAATGTTACTCTTTGTGAAGTTTGTATTGATGGTAGTTGGACTGGCAGCAATGTACAGGGGAGGCATCAAAATGCAGCAAGATAGAAACTGAAGTTGGTGGTAACGAGAATAGCAAGACTCCTTATGCTATATGGTGATTAATGCAAGGCTGCAGTCTAATTTGGCTCATGTGCACATGACACTTCTCAGAGCATGTTTCATTGTTACAGGCTTGCATAATTAATGTGGTTGAAGCAGCTGTTCGAAATGTTGTCTTAAGACTTTAATTTGTCTTGTCCAATGTACTGCAAAAACACCACAAACTACAAATAATGCTTATTGTAATTTTTGCAAAAATTAATATTTGAAAATGTAATTTGCAACATTTTTTAATTAGTTTAACATTTATCTAATTTATAATATGTTTTGGGAGGTGTTGAAAAAAAAATTGCCTATGTATTTTTTTTATATTGTATGCATTCAAAATACTTTTTTCCTATTTTCATATTAAGATTCCCAAAACAGACACAAAGAAGGTCTATCTAGAGAAGATCGGGAGGAAAAATTTCACCCCTAGTAACACAACCAGAATTTGCTCACATCATTTTTTGGCTGTACAGGCCCCACCATCATTGATATTGAATTTGTAAACTAGCGATTCTAGCAAGGATTATAGGAAGTCATATAGGTCATGTACATTTACTTCAAGAATTATCGAGAAGAGGCATCGGAGTAGAAAAGTGGGGTTACAGGCTCTCTACCCTCATACCACAATTAAGACTTGCCCTCCACAACCGCGAGAGGAAGGGGCTGGGGACAGGTAGCATCACACTCCTTTCTTCAACCCTGTATGACCTTACTGGGTTCTGTCAGTTATGGTTTTTGTAATTAACTTTCATGTTTATTTATTTGTTTTTCGTTTATCACAACATCGGTAAATTAAAGAATAAAATTCCTTTTCTTACACATATGTTAAATACTTTGGTAAATACAGAAGAATCAGATAGCATATATTTGATTTAAACTCAAAGAACACGAGTCTGAAATGTTTGTGGTGCAGTGAGTTACAAATTTTATCATATAGGATGTATACAGCGGAAACTGAATTTCTCATAAATTCACACTTGTTTACATGCTTTCTTTTCTGCACTATGTGAAACTTCGAAAGAACATTGTTTTGGTACTTCTGCTAGATTTGATTTCGACTGTTTCAACTCAAGTGTTTTGTAAAGCACACACCGCAGGTGATTTATTAGTTAGTTTTCTTCCTATGGAAACAACTTTATGATGTTTCGGCATTTCGTAGCACGCCCCTCCCACTCTCTCGATACATTTGACAACCGCACGACAGACGGGAGGAAGTATAGTACTTATTTGTATTGATTTATTTTATATAAACTAGTATTTATCAGAAAACATAACCCCCGCGAAAATTAAATACAAAAGCATAACCGACAGTTTAAATTGTGTTCAGCGGAAAAAAACATAGTCTTTTCAAATAGTCTATTAGGTGCCATCCTCGTTTGAAGCTAAAGTTATGGCGAAATAAAAAGCAATGTTAGTGAGTTCTATGATACCTTCATCCAGCATTTCCTGTATTCTTTTTTTGATGATATTGTGTTGGTGAGGCTGACAATGGTGGGGTGTGATGTACACTGGTTTTGACTTTGTTAATGGAATACTGTATTCAGCCACATTTGCTCGACGCAGGAGGTCGAAGGTGGCGAAAACGTCACAGCGTTTGGGGAGCAGGCCCTGAATGGTGTCATGGTCTGTGGATGGTATGTGGTATGGAACTCATGGTCCACGGGTTTAATTGTGTACAGTCTGGCGTTCCTACTGGCAGTAATGGATTTGCCTGCCGGCAAGCATCACTACAGTATTTTGCTCGGTCAGCCATGGTGTTCTGAGGATTGCATCCTCGCGCAAGTCATGGGAAATGGAAGCTGTTTTGGTTGTTTCAGTGTCCAGAATGTGCACTGTTATTTTCATCTCCACTAACTTTTACCAGTGTGGGTTCTTTGTAGCTAGCTGAATAGTTTGGTTGGCTGGTTTTATTTTACACACATACACTAAGATCACACAGTAAATATGTGCGAGACTGCAGTATCAATTGAAGTGTGGCACTGCTGATTATTTAAAAACACTGGAATGCAGATGACTTTGCTTTTGTAACTCCAAATTTGTGCAATTAAAATGTGTTGCAAAATCTCTCCAGGATCAGAGCTGATTACCTGGGCGTATGCGACGTCCAGCTGCTCTACCCTGTCTCGTTTTTTCCCAGCTTCGGCTTTCCATCATGCTGCCTCTTTGGGTGGCTAGGACACTCATCAGACCAGTGTATGCACTAGCCATCGCAGTAATGGCATCTTGACAGCAGCGGTCCATGTTCTGATATGGTTTGAATTGTGTCATTTGGCTCCTTTTTGTCAAGACTGTGGCCGTCACAGAATAAGATTTTTGCTGTTTTCGAAATTTTTTTAGGTTTTTTGGAGTCTGTTTCCTCTTACAGCTAGGTCCCCTTTAGCTTCATCCTCGCGGCACATACATTAATTGGCGAAGTCGCGACTTGGCTGTACAGGTAATTGTATGGATGTCTGTTCCAGGATCACTATTGAACACTTAATATCATCTACAGGATAGTGAATGAATGAGCCAACACCCAAGGGGATTCTGATTGCACTGTGCTGCCACAACTTTTAGTACCTCCTTCGTAGACACCAGAGGATGGTAAGTTTTCAGTAGGTGTATCTTCTGTGTGGCAAAGGTGGATAAAAGTTCGTCCAGTTTCTGTTTCTCTAGGTTTATACGGCTGTGTGCCTGCAATAGGTGAAAGTGCCAGTGAAACGGCACTCAAAGGCATGGTGGAATTCTTCTCACGTGATGTTATAGTGCGCTATCCCATGCCATAATTGTCGAGTATCACCAATCAACTATTCACAAACACAGTTTGGCATTTCTCTTCCTCCATGCTGTAGCACTGAAGCCTGCTCATGCAGGTGTGTAGGAAGATCGATGTGGTATGCCTGCAAAGCCTGGCAGGGACTGGAAAATTGCAGCCATGGATGCCGAGATCACTACAGAGAAAGCAAGTGGCTTTTTTTTCTATTATTGTTGCGTGTGGACATGCATGGTACCATGTGGTCTCGCGGAAATGTGGAATGGCATTTTGGAATGCACCAGGGAAGGTAACGGCAGCTCGGCTCGGATGCGCGCTCCTTGGAATGTGCATTGCATTTGCGGCAAGCTAAGTTGTGGTGTGCACTGTCGACGCACAAAATGCTCTTTACCGGGATACCACTCATTTCTTCTGTCGCATTGTCGATGGGCGCTCAGCCCGCATCTGTCAAAGCATGTAAATTCTGAGTCCGTTTCCTGGCAGTTGGTATGTTGCCATCGTTCATGTTGGTTGTGGCTGGTGACAATAAAGATGGCTGGTTGAGCTGTTGTGGTGAATGTGACAGGTGAGTGCGGCGAGTCGTGACCCTTGTCTACTGAAAGAAATTTCCTAGATTGATGGTGGTAAGATCCTGCTGTGTCACGCACTTATTGTGATACACTCGGTGGCACCGAGTGCACATAAGTGTGGCTTAGTTAAGTTTGTCACCTTGATTAATTTCTGATATGTTCTCAGAAATTTGTTTGGTTTAGTTAGTTTGTTCGGTATGGCGCACTTGCAGCTCACTGTGTCGCATACTGTACAAGGTCGATGGTACACATAGCAGCCACAAAAATTGGCTCTTTAACAAATGGTGGTATGTGCCACTGCCTCGGAACACTGTTCAAGAGTGATTCTGTCAATGTCCTCTTGCTGTCTCTGGGCTCCTGCAGGCTTGTCCTGCCGACCGGTGCTAGATTGAAGTTGCAGTAATCTGAATGGATCTGGATCCAGTAATGGGTGTACACACTTCAAGCACATATATTCCACTATACTGTTGTAGGTATGCCTGTCTAATAACTCGCTATCGCATCGCGGTTGGTGAGGAAACTCCACAGTTGCGCCCAGCTGAATCACTATGGTCAAAGGACCACCCAACTCACACTGCTGCCTCCCCTGCGTCAAGAATAGGTGGTTTGACCTATCCAAGTAAATAGAGGGTTGGTGCATCAAACACACACACTGCCAAATGTGGCTTCCCTGTCTCGCCCGGTGGGGTAAGAAATGGGGGTTGGTAGGTACTCCTCAACATGGCTGCATTCTGTCCTGTTGTCATTGTGTAGATGGGTGGTGGCATGGTTAACTGATAGTCACTAATTCGTTGTTGCGTTTCCCATCCTGGAACAGAATCTGAGTGAGCTGACATTAACAACTCTTCTTGATGACATGAAATCGGAAATTCGATTTGGAGGAATTTTTGCCAGGAATTTTGAGATGTTGGTTGAAAAACACATGATTTATACAGGAAAACTTGACACATAGATAATTGCATTTGCAATAATAAGGATGGGTTCTTACACTTAGAAGACAAGTCTTGCGTGGCATAGGAAACTAGGTAGGTTCTTTTTAGCCACACAGAAGGTTAGGCATTCACTGCAGGAAATAGGATTGGAAATCAGTAATGCAGTTAGGATAAGAATTAGTTACATGCGTAGACATGCCATCTGTGGCTGTAAATGGTGTAGGAATTTATTGAGGCTGTCAGGCTTTTTGGAAGGAAATAGCAACATGGAAGGGCGCCATTCGACAGAATGTGGTCTCGGGAACGGTGAGAAGAAAGGTTAGACTTACAGTACCGGGTTATCAGAAGTGGTCAGAGGATTATAAAAGGCACCGGAGCAAGAGACTAATCTAGAGTGCGGGTCGTTCGCCCAAGTGGCTTCTCCTGAAATCAGCCCACGATGAGTAGATGTTGTAACAATCCAATATTTCCATTAAGCCTAACTGAACGAGATTGTAGGCCCACTCATTCGCCTCTAACTTTTGAGTGAGATTGTTGGTTAGCCACCTCTTATGCCAGAAACACACTAGGTTAGTATGCCACTTTAGGGTTGCAGTAATGCAGTGGGTAGAGCCCCCATAATTTGCACAGCCTACAATGAAATAAAAACACACACAGTTTAGAATGCACTGAATTCATTCACTTTTATACCCTCTAATGCGACCCTGACATACATGTACCTGCTATTGCATCTACTCGCCTACACTGTAAAGAGGCACATGGTCGTGATAGTGAGTTATGGCAAAGTTACAACCCCACTGCGATTTGAGCTGGCGGGTTTGGTGCAGCATGGTGTCCGGGATTAATGAGAAAAAGAAATTAAGTTAGGATCTAGAAGTGACCAGTGCAAAAAAGTTGAAGTTCTGGAGAAACGTAGTGCATTGCCACTCCTGAAGAATGCAAGAAACCAGTTGAACAACATGGCGAAGTTAGCCGAGATTACCCTTCAAATGCGTGCCTCTCCTCACTTTACCATCATTGGCTGTCAAGACCTCAATGTTAAGAACCATCTCTCCATCTCTCTCCTGGCCTTGGGAGGAGGGAGTGGGGGCAAATACTGTTGTTTGCCTCAGGCCTCTGCAAAAACTCTGAGTAGGTCTACTGATAAGTACCTCAGCCTTCTTATTTTAAAGAACTTTCGAATTGAGCAACTTGCTGTGGTATTTTCACATTATATTCATATTACATCTATAAAAGTTTCTTACATAAACATTTATAATAGTTTTAGCAAACAATAATGTGCCCTTTATAGTTTTATCAGTTCATTTATAGCAAAAATACAACACTTTTCTTATATGATATTTCCCCTTTTGTTTTAGGTCTAGAACATTTATATTTATTATTTGTTACATATTTTTACCGTTTGATTTCCCTGAGCATCATGAGGTATTCCCACTATCAAGATATGTTTGAAAACCTGATACGTTCTAATTTTCTACTCCAAATAATCACATCAAATGTATTAAATAAGCCCCTTCTTGCCACCATTAACATGTATAAAATCATTATAAAACGCATGATGCTATTAAAAAAATAACGCAGTACTGTGATTCAATTTTGATGCCTTGGCAAATTTGCACTTCATCACTGCAAGACTAATGTTTACATTTTTAATGTAGATTCTGTGCAGACAGCAGCAGATTTCTTCTAAACCTAAAGATTAAATGCTCTATAAAATTATGTAATTACATCAATCCCACATTAGTTAGGTACCCACCTACTTACTTTTTATGGTTTTAGTGTGAGAATAACTGTTCAACATTAACACAGAATATCAGAATGTTAAGTGTCTTCCTGTCCCATTTTGTACATATGTATGTCATAATTTCCATTTCAAGATATATATTTTTTATGATTATTTAGTGTAAGTGTGCATGTGTGTGTACTATGGGATAATGCACAAGTACTTACATGCGTTGTTACAGATTTTTAATTCAATTTATAATAAACCAGTAGAAACAACACTACTACTGACCTAGCACAAGATTGGTGTTCGTTTTTATGAGCACTGGGAAATATTTGTAGTATAAAACCATATTGAAATGTATGTTCAATTGTGCATGGATATACTAAACATTTCCATATTACCCTTCACATGCAAAATACTCAAAATCTTTATACAACTGCTGCACCATTCTAACCTTTATGTCAACACCAACTGAAATGAGGAAATATAACCTAATTAAAGATAACACACTTATTGGTAAAAGGTTCGTGGAAATAATAATAATGCAGGAATAATCCTTTGACGTGTGCTGCATCCCTCCTCCCTTAGGAGTATCGTCCTGCTACTTCTGTGCAGTTACGACGTGCCCTCTACTGGGGACAGGTTGACCCGAACACAACGGCCACTCCTTGTTGACTCCAGCACCGGCAATATGTACTAGAGTGCACCCCATCTTCCCCACTTGCCAAGCGCCACTGGAGTAAGGTGGCCATCCCACTTTAATGACATCAAGAGCCAGATTTTGCGGGAGTGATACTTTCACAGAACAGGGATAGTTATAGAAAGCTCACTCAATCTGTGGACTTAAAAAACCATAAAATGTGCAACTACCGCTTAAGTGGCTGTGTGGAGAACTACCAATAAAATTTGCGGGCTATTTGAATCTTACACGCAGTGGCACCGAATTTGAAATAAAAAATATACAGAACAAAATTCAGAATTTATTCAATCTATTGAGTTTACTGAAAACAATAATTGCATATAAACAAAACACTTATAATTAAAATTTGTTAAATTGAATTGGACAAACATTTTATTTATATTTTAGACATTTTACACAATTTTTGATTTAGTAAAATAAATAGTTGTTAAGAATTATTAAATTTTATTGAAAAAATTCCCTCCAACCTTTTGTTTAAAATATTAGCTTATGTTGCTAGAGACTCCTTTATATTGTAACATACTTTTATACCAAAATAACTATTCTGATCTTGCATCATAATGCACCTGAATAAAATACCCACAATATATTGCGAGTAAAACTAAACATTTTGTGAAAATATTGTCGGATTTCACTTCCAAAACCACTGTCTACTGCAGTTATGTTATTAACAGTGAAAATAATCAAATTACAAAAAAGTTGTCACTTTAACCAAAATGTTAAGTAAATGGCTAGACCATACTATTAGCGATATGTCTCAAGCCAACATGGCAATACAGTAATTATTAAGTTTAGGGGCTTTCCTGTAAAAAAAACCCAAAAAAGTGGTATATTTTCACTCTACTAATCACGTAAAACACGAATATACTAGGGACGTAGCTTTAAAATAAGTACAACATATTTTTAAAAATTGAAAAACATTGCAAAATGACTGTCCAGACAAGTTTGTTTACGTTTGTGAACGAAACGTCCTAGAACAACAAAAGTTGCATTAAGGGGTTCTGCACAGCTTACCTTGTTCATATTCAAGACGGCGTAATGTTAAAATAAGTAGAACATATTTAAAGAAATCGCGAAATTTTCTGTTTACGTCTATTAACGTCTACCACCATTAATAATGGCTGCGCATTGCATATTTCATGCAATCTAGCGGCCGCAGATGTCATCACGGGTCATACGTTAGTATGCCAGTGTGTGGCTACAGGTGCAGGTCATGGTGAATTAGGTGTTGCTCCGTTCGTGATTTAAAACAAAGAAAGCAAGCAAGACTACGTTTGTGCGTTATATTAGCCTATTAACGAGTGCTTCTGTGTATATATTCGGCTGTAAACGAGTGTTTCAGTGAGTTATATGCGCACATGTGGCGCTTTGTGGATGATTGTGATTTCATTGAGTGAACTGAGGTTGAATGAGCCGTTGACAGAGGTATGTACCACCCGCCTACATTGATGAGTACATTGATATTATTTTGGTGTGTTTTACAGCTCCTTTAAATCCCTAAAATCCTAAATTCGAAGCTTAGTGTAAAACCCACAAATCCTAACAGGTAGCTTAATGTGCAAATGTAGTTATTTACGTAATTCAAACAAGGCTTTTTCCGCATGTTTTTACCCCACAATTTCACATTCTTTCTAAACTAACCTAGGATTACTCATAGGTAACTCAGAACACGACTATAGTAGCGTCATTAACATATGACTTATTGTATAGTATGTGACCACCTAATCCAACCCCATCAATGGGGTGAATCACTATTTTACATTTTTAAACTAACCTAGGATTGCAGTTATTTAAACTAACGTAGGATTATAGGGTTCCCATCTAGTCTGTAATTGTAGGGTGTTGATCGGAGATTTGATTAATATTGTATACTCTTATACTACTTTACAACCTTACAATCGTAGGTTAGTTTACAACCCTACAATCCTAGGTTAGTTTTAAAATGTTAAATAGTGATTCACCCATCGTGGGGGTTAGGTTCTGTTAGGTGGGCACATATTAAGAAATTAGTCGTACGTTAATGCCCCTAGTATATTCGTGTTCTACGTGATAAGTAGAGTGGAAATACACCACTTGGGGGGGGGGGTGGCTTACAGAAAAGCCCCCAAACTTAATAATTACCGGCAATACAACTAGTCGTGCTACTACAGTCAATACGTAAAATTTAAACCGATTAGCAGAATAAAATTGCACATAGTATTCAAAACATTTTGTATTAGATATGCAGACTATTTTCATAAGTTCACCCGAAATATAGCTGTCATATAATTCCCTGACTTTTTCCCAGCTTCATTGCAAGTGGTAACTCTGCTAGGTATGTACATATATACACTAAAATGTCAAGGACACGGAATGTAGTATAGTAAGGAAGTACAATTTCATGATGTACTCTTGCTGTAATCTTTTTCCTAACCTGTTAGTTACATATAGGTAAATATACAAAAATTAATACAACCCATTCTTGTTGCAATAACTTTATTAATGTAAACATATTCAAGACAATTTAATATATGACATAACAGATACATCAAAAATAGTTACATTTCACTGAAGTGTACAACCACAAAAAAAATATATGTATATAAATCTTAAATTTTACAAATTGTAATATCACCTGTATTCCAAACCCTTCTTTTGTATGTGGAAATACAGTAAAATTAAAAAACTCCTTGGGACAAAAATTGTATTGGAATCATACCAGTATTGACTATAAATAAATATAAAATGATTAAATTTCATATAAGAATAATCTAAAATATATCGTAAAAACACACAACAAAAAATTGCAATGTTTTAATAACAGGAAATAAAGCTCAGGGCACTGAAAGTTACGGGCTGTTCTCATTAAACTGAACACTTTTGAATAACCCTGCTTACATCAATCTACTTGCATGTGCATTGTATATTTTCCCTCAGTCATTATCAACTTTACTGGGTGCATGCCAACAAGCATGCCCTTACATAGAAATCAATACAGGAGATTGTTGAATTATTAACACAAAGAACACGCAGCAGATCGAGAAATGTAAGTTTTATTTGACGAACTTTAACCACAATAACAACACACACGAGATAAACAATAGCTAACAGAGAATGTTTTACTATTGGCCCAGGGCTCTAGACATTAACCAATCAGAGCATAGCTTGCGGATTATACCGCCAAATACAAAATTAGTTTCCTCCAACACAACCCTCTTAATGTTTTCCGATACCGATACCAATGCCCTTCCCCCTTGCTCGTATCTAAGCTCGCAGTTTTCAACATATTTTGATGTGCATCACAATGTGTCAGGTGCTTTTTAAATTTGATGTGGTCAAACAACTTTTATCTTTACCACTCCGAGACACTATTTTACCACAATGCTTGCATTTTTCTTTACTTATGCCTGTCAAGTCTTTAGAAAAGTATTTTCACACACTAGACATTTTAACGCAGTAAAATTCACTGGTGCCAAAAAATGCATTTAATGCGTAAAAAACACTATAAACAAAAAACAATCAGGATTATGCTCAGATAGTCAGATACTCAATATTTTTTGCAGAATCGTGTCCGCTAGCGTCAAGTATTTAATGACTGAGTATTTAATGCAGACTAAATAAGTTTTACCAATAGTCCACACAGACAGTAATTGGATACGCTGGCTTTCAACTTTTATAAATTCTGTGTCTTTTCACTTGCTTGTTTGTAGTAATGTATTGTTGCACTGATTTATTTAAGTTTTTATGCGCATCTTATTGCAGCTCGCCGCTTGGAAGATAAATACTTTACAACAGTTAGAGCTTGCAATATTTATTTCCAGCAGTAAATAGTTATTTACAAAATTTTTTTTAAACAGATCACAATATGTTTGTATAAGAATAAAGCATACATTTCAGTTTGGCGTAGTTACGTTTTTCATGGCAGACGGTAATAATAACAGGCAACAAGAAAAGTTCCAAACAAATATACGCACAAGAGGTCGACGTAAATATTCAAAATGGTATCGATTACAGTTCGCAATATCACCACCCACAGCATTTTTAAACAGATCACAATATGTTTGTGTAAGTATAAAGTATACATTTCAGTTTGGCGTGGTTAAGTTTTTAATGCCAGACAGTAATAATAATAACAGGTAACAAAAAAAATTCCAAACATTTACGCACAAGAGGTTAACATACATATTCAAAATGGTATCGATTGTAGTTTGCAATATCGCCACCCAGAGCACAGCGAAATGAAAATTTTCCACTTGCATACATGATATATACATCTATGAACTTCAGCCATTTATTTGTAAACAGATGTAAGCAAGTCATGAGTAGCGTGATAGAAAATCTGTAATGTTCACCTTTATCCAGGTCTTTTTGTTGGTTTAAAATCCCGTTAAAAAATGGCACAGCTGATTAATATTGTAAAAAGGACCACATCATATAATTTTTGTGACTAAAGAGAGCAATAACCTGATTTCATTGTCTATTACCGATACTAATGTATCGGCAATGTATCGGCCCGATACAGATACATTTAAAAAAGGTTAAGTATCGGAACAACTCTAATTGAAACCTGATTTGAAAAAAATACCTACTACATAAAAATGCCATTCACATAAATAGTATTTAGTATCCTTTAAAAAATTGAACTACATTAACACTTGAAAATTTGAATTATTAGTAATAAGCACTATAAAATTACAACCCTTAGGTTGAATATGCAAGTACGTACAAATAGCTGCACAGCAGAGGCTTCAAAACTGACATCTGAATTTATTTACAGTAACATCATTTACAACCTGAATTATTTTCGGAAAGCACAAAAATGAGAGCAGCTCTACCACATCTTCACACAAATATTCATGTACAGTAAAATATCGTTCTAATGTACAAGAATAAAGCGGTACTTTATACTTAAAGTCTTATTTTAAAACATTTACAACATGAGCTTCACAAAATTAAGGCACAATTAGTCATTTCAGTAAATAAAATGAACATGTTATTACAAAAAAAAAAACACATGTAAGATAATAGCGATGATAATGTATACAGTATTTTAGCACTATATTATTAAAAAGGTAGCAATGAAAATAAGTATGTATCACACAGTGTGTATTTTATATTAAATATTATAGACTTCTGTTTATTATATTGATAAAATAACGAAATTGAATACAGTACTATTATGTACATGTTTAGTAGTATAATCATTATTCCTAAAGACGTCTGTCATTTTCCTATGTTTTAATACTCCATGGGCTTTTGTTGCTGCCATGTTGCGTATCTTACATAGGAGTAATATCTCTGTAGCATCTGCTTCTTCTTGTTGCTCGTGCCATTCAATGCCATCGGCTGTGGGTGTGAAGACGTCATTGTCACGATCTGTAGATGTCACTTGTCACTTCTTGGCCACCTTAGTTATAGAGAGTGGTGGCAAGTAGTTCATATAGTTAAATTTTATTGGTGCAGACTTAGGACACCTGAGGTGATTGCGTTAGGGGTAAACAAATGCTTGTATTCTGCAGGGCCTCGGACTGGCTCTCGTTGACGTGTTATAACTAAGTTGGCTTTTCCCGGCGGCTTTGATGGTCTCTCTCTGAAGTCCAGGATTAGGGTTAACCCGTGACTTCTACTTTCCCTGCGATCCCGGCTGGCATTCCTGGTTGGAGAGTGCTTCCTCCTCGTCCATCTTCTGGCTATCGCATTTCTGTCTGCATTCCTAACCGCGGAAACTGCCACTACGTTTTCGGAAATTAACTCATATTCTCGGCACTGTTCTCGTCACACGACTGTTTATTCCCGTTTCGGCTTCATCTATCTCGTCTCGGGGCTGTACCGCCGTAAAACTCCCGTCTCGGCTGGTGATAACTGCTCCCGAACAATTGACTGTGAACAACTGATTGCAACTGATTGCCTGGGACAGTCCCGAACTCCGGCCTGTTGATACAACTGCCTCTGGCCTAACTGCCTTCTCTGTCCCGCTCACGAGTGCCGATGACAAATACCCGACGATCACTGACTGACTGATCACGAGCCTTGGCTGCTCACGAATTTAACCTGTCTCCTGATATATTAAAATTGGCTGTCAGCTTTCTGTCTCGAGAGAAACAGGGACTTCCCTGGTGTCCCTCGCTCGTTTTTTTGTATAGGATTTAGTGTCTCTTCAGCGGCTCGTGCGCTCCAACTAGCGGCGGTGGGAGGCATGCTACAAACGTCTTGGCGATTCCTGGCAGCTGTGCCGGCACTAATCTCTGTGGGGGTTACCCTGTTTCCTTCGTAGAGGGCTTATATCAGCTAATTTTTGGGACTTTCCCTGTTTTTATCCGGCTTCGGTTCTTCCCCGCGTATTTTTATATAGCGGGACTTCCCGGGGGTTAATTCTGAGGGTGTGAATACAGAGCAATTCCTATCCCCTGTACTCGCCTCACGTCAACCCCCCTGTATAACTTCGCTGTTGAACACCCTGTAAACAGCGTTGGCTATTGAGTTTGAATCTATCCGGGTCACTGCTCTGTGTCTGCTCTCGCTCGCTGGCAATCGCGGCTGCCCAAGCGCACGTTTTTTGTGTGATAGCTGGGTAGTTATTTCCCCCCCCCCTCCTTTACCTCGTCTAGCTGAAGTCTTCCTCTTTTCCCTCCACAACCTCTGACCTACTGAGGTAGGTTTGTTATCAGTGGAAAGGTAGTTGCCTCGTACGTCTCTGGTTTGTCTCACGGCTTCACCCTTCACGACTCATGAGCTGCAAGGGGGGAGGGGGGTTTCTCAGAATCTCGCAAATAAACATTAGGTTCTAACAATTATAACAAATTAACTCTGGTTACAATTGACACTTTTCTTACATTACTACAAAAAACAATTCACAGTGGTTAGTTACCATTCTCCTCTGTTCTGTCACACGCATTTCTCGGGATAACTTTGCCCTGGCAGAAGTGAACACACTTACTTCATGAGGGCTGGTAGGCCTCTCAACAAAAAAACAATTTTTCTTATCCTGCATATTTGCCGCTCACTGGGCGGTCTTACTGTGGGCGGAAAGAATAACATACCTCTTCCTGGCGGCCTTTTTCACACTCCAACTCGGGGGGCAAAAATACACATATTCTTATTTTTGCTGGAGTCTAAATCTCTAATTCTAATCCTAACACGTCCTTGTTTAACTAATATGCCTCACTTAACAACAAGCAAAGCTGGCGGTTAACTTCTGGAAAACAATTTGTAATCATCTGTAAACAATAAAATAACTACTCGTTAATCTTATGGGAAACCTCTGGTAAACACCACTCGTAGAAAATGTGTTACCCCGGCAAACAATAAAATAACTGGTGATACACAGTGGTAAACATAACGTAAACACAGGTAAACAGTGTGACTGATCTCTAATCCTAACACATACCTAACTAATCCCTCACTTAACAACAAGCAACTCTGTCGGTAAACGACTGTTAGACAATATACAAACATAGGTAAACATAAATTAATTGGTGTAACTCAAGGGTAAGCAAAAAATAAACACTGGCAAACAGTACTACTGATTAATTGAACTGTGGTAAGCACGAGACTGATTTTCCGCATCTTTTGTTGCGGACTTGTGAGGTGTCTTATTGCTCGTGTTTGCACACATAATTACACTGTAAAAATTGACCTCGATAATTTGGCTGAATGCCTCTCAACACTCAACACTTCGCACTTACAGTTTTGAAATTACTGAAATTAATCGTTCACTGTGCACTCAGTAAACAAATTTATATTCTTGCTGCACTGTAACGCCCTTGTTGCTGTATGACCGGGGGGGGAGGTTGTGTGGTAAACACTTTACCTTGTTTTCTCGGCCCCTGTATTAGGCGGGGCTTGGAGAAATTGTGTCTCTTCCCCCCGTACTTGTTTACTTCCGGCTGGAAGAGAGATGGCTCACCTCGCCATGTGATCCTGGACAGCCTGTTGGGTGGTGGAGGGGTGGTCCCCCTTCCTCCTCGCATTCAGTTGATATCTCCGGGCTGCTGGAAGGCCGCCGCCTGGTTTCCAGGTAGGCTGTTGTTTTCCTGGTACTGCCTCGCCTCTGCTATTTGCTGGGTTCGACTCTCTGCCGATGTATCTCCGCTTTCTTCCTTCTCCACTTTCTCCGCGTCCACTTCCCGCCTTCCTTCGCCTCTTCGCTCGCCTGGCTTCACTCGTTCTCTCGTACTGCTTTCTTCACTCGCCCGCCTATGCCATCACATCTTCGCCTGTCTTCTTCACACGTCTATCCCTGCGCGCGCTACAGTTTCATCTTCCTTTATCTTCCATTCGCAGTGCTTCACACTCGTTGATGTTTGCTTCCTCTCGCGTTGTCATCTTCACATGGTTATCCCCGTGCGCGCTACAGTTTCGTCGGTGCTCAGGCCGCCTGGCTCTTATAACTCCTGGCGCGTTTACTCATGCACCCTTTAGTTTATTTATATTTGGGCACTTCCTGCGCTATAACACTGTGTTTATTTTGCATCTTGCTTTCAACCCTATCTCGCAGTCTCTGTACTATACTGTTAAACTATTTTCCAGCCCTTTCCCTGCGGCTCATCCGAGTGGTCTTACGGCGGGCGGAAATACTGGCATACTCTTTCGGAAAATGTCACTATTCACCATACAGGGAATTAGTAACTTACTTTTTCTTACTTTTTCTTTCACCGGCGCTCCGGTGACTGTAATTTGTCGGCGCGGTTTGTTTACCTTACCGTCTGACCCCACGTCACTTCCACCACTCAGTGAAAGTGACCTCCTTTCTTCGCTTAACTCCCTTCGTTGATACGTCTTTCGCCCGCTCCTGGCTCATTTTTCGCTCCTATTCGCTAATTTCTGCCCGCTAATTTCTGCCCCGCTAATTTCTGCACCTCGCTTCGTCTCTCGCTTTCGCGTTCTCCCTTCGGTCTCTTCGCAACTTCGCTACTCTCGCCTGCCCATGCTTTCTCGTTTCTCTCGTCATCTCTCATCATGCTCGCCATTTATTTCCTGCCATTCATTGGGGTTTTGGCCTATGGTTTCGCTAATCTTCCTTGGTTCGGTTCTCCCACCTTACTCTCTCGAACTTGCACCTCCCGCTCGTACTCGGTAATTCCTCGGCTGCCTGCTTCGGAAATTGGGACTCGTAATGTAATGTTTAGAACTGGGCGCCACAGAGTTTTATAACAGACTATCTGGTTTTCGCCTTACTAGCTCGTTAAGGGTGAACCACTTCTTTCGGGTTTATTCTGGTTCTTGTTACAGCCTATACAGATTTAACTATGCCTTAGCATGCCCTGCCATGTATTAACATGCCCCAGGTTGGGCGCCATTTTAACTTGTCGCTACTTGGCCACCTGAGGTATACAGAGTGGTGGCCAGTAGTTCACAAAGTTAAATTTTATTGGTGCAGACTAAGGACACCTGAGGTGATTGCGTTAGGGGTAAACAAATACTCGTAATCTCCGTTATTTAACACACCAGGATTTTATTGATCGGAAGGTCACATAGTTATTTACACACACTGGCGAGACTGAGCCCCCCTGCAAGTCTTTACGTAAAGGGCTGGTGGGCTTGAATACTATGCGTCGGGGAAGGTTGTTGAAGGGAGATGTTTCTCTACTTATCTGTGACTGCGGCTTTTGGTGTGTTGTCTTTGTTGGTAGCTGAGGCATGGTGAGTTGGGTGGCCCTGGTTCAGGCCCTCGGAATGGCTCTCGTTGACATGTTATAACTAAGTTGGCTTTTCCCGGCAGCTTTGACGGTCTCTCTCTGAAGTCCAGGATTAGGGTTATCCCGTGACTTCTACTTTCCCTGCGATCCCGGCTGGCGTTCCTGGTTGGAGAGTGCTTCCTCCTCGTCCTTCTTCCGGCTATCGCGTTTCTGTCTGCATTCCTAACCGCAGAAACTGCCACTACGTTTTTGGAACTTAACTCATAAGTTCTTGGTACTTTTACTGGGTTTGTCTCGAGAATTTACACATGAAGTTTTGGGTGTCACATGGACTGGGTCTACCACTTGTTTCCGGTAATTTACTCATATTCTTGGCACTGTTCTCGTCGCACGACTGTTTACTCCCGTTTTGGCTTCATCTATTTCGTCTCGCGGCTGTACCGCCGTACAACTCCCGTCTCTGCTGGCGATAATTGCTCCCGAACAATTGACTGAATTGACTGTGAACAACTGATTACAACTGATTGCCTGGGCCGGTCCCGAACTCCGGCCCGTTGATACGACTGCCTCTGGCCTAACTGCCTTTTCTGTCCCGCTCACGAGTGCCGACGACAACTGCCCGACGATAACTGACTGACTGATCACGAGCCTTGGCTGCTCACGAATTTAACCCGTCTCCCGATATATTCAAATTGGCTGTCAGCTTTTTGTCTTGAGAGAAACAGGGACTTCCCTAGTTTCCATCGCACATTTTTTTTGTATAGGATTTAGTGTCTCCTCAGCGGCTCGTGCACTCCAACTAGGGGTGGTGGGAGGCGTGCTGCAAGTATCTTGGGGGTTCCTGGCAGCTGAGTTGGCACTAATCTCTGTGGGGGTTACCCTGTTTCCTTCGTAGAGGGCTTATATCAGCTAATTTTTGGGACTTTACCTGTTTTTATCCGGCTTCGGTTATTCCCCGCGTATTTTTATATAGCGGGACTTCCCGGGGGTTAATTCTCAGGGTGTGAATACAGTGCAATTCCTATCCCCTGTACTCGCCACGCATCACACTGTCACAGAATTTTAGTAGCAGTTCATAATCGAGATAGTGCGGCTGCGTTTTTGCGGCAGTGAATTGTGACGTCCAAATCCGACCATGCGAAGACTTGCGATTTAATATTGGAGGGTGCAAGAACGAGTGCTTCTGTGCATAATACTCGCCTATGTGGCAGGTGTAACTTGGATGTTTTACCAGATCGTGGTTTTTGTCGATTGAGGTAAGATGCACCACAGTTGAATGGGTCGAGGACAGTGGAATTGTACCCGCCGCCTACCTAGGTGAGTTGATTTATATTCTAACAGTGTTTTACTGTTACTTTAAAACCCTAAAATTTTAGATTAGTCTAAAATCCTGGGTTAGATCAACACCCTAAACTCATAGGTTAGTTAAAAACCCTAATATCCTATGTCGCATACACAGGAAATAGATGCCTTACAGTCCCAGCCACGAAATTAGACCCCAGAATGCCAGTGAACAAATTGATGGATAAAATGAATGTTTAAAAAACATTTCCAATCTCCACGCCGCTATGCTAAACAAACAATATGGCGACCGTTCTTGAAAACATGTTTGAAATTTTCCTATGTTCTGATTGGTTGCAAAGTTAAGAAAAAATTGACTTGGGGCGCTCATATGGCTGTGGAGTGAACTACAACGTGGATCAAAAACTGAATATTCTGTGAACAACACTAGCGCAATCTCTTACTTAATATTCTTTTTTCTTTTTTTTATTGAATTGCCCACAGAGTATGATGGGATAACCTCTAAAGAGAGAAAGTGAGAAAGAGATAGATAGAGAGAGAGAGAGAGGAGAGAAAGTAAACAAGAAAAAAAGAACAAGACAGAGACGTAATCAAAATTTTGATTTTATTCTAACCTCACCCGTATAAATATAATTTATTTTGTATAACTAAAACGATGAATTTATAAGCTTTATGTTAGGCTCGTAGAGTACTGGTTTAATAGCTCTCCATCTGTAATATTTCTTTATAAATTTGTACAATTTGTATTAGAAGTGGCGTGTGTGTGAGAGAGAGAGCGTTTGTTGGTGCATAACATTACAATCGGTAAGCAAAATTACAGTGCAACAGCTGATCCAAGATGAAGTTAATTTACTGGCGACGAACTCAAGACACAGAATACGGATTACAGAAATTCATCAGTGTTTAAATAATCCTATGTAAGTGAAATTACTCTAACTTGAACTGTCAATGGAGCAAATGTGAAGGTAATACAGTTTCTGGGAGAAGTTTATGCTTGTTACGATTGTTCTCAAACTTGTAAAATAACTGTTTTAATGCTTCATAATACTTATAGCTCGATGCGGGATGGAAGGGAAATGATTTGTAATCTCGTGTTTCAGCAGTGATGTAGTTTTATAAATGATAGCGGCCGAAAACAATAAATTATAATTATCAAAACAATGTTTCTGAGGTATGCCAGCATCCCACAACAACTCTTAGCACAGACCTAGTTGGTATAATATCAGGGCAATGTATACTTTCAAATAATCATGTATTTTTGGGTTATTAGGCTATATCACTATGCAACTATTCTGAAATAAATAGTAACATTTTGAAAATTATTTTTGAGGTTTGCAGAAATTGCTCTAAAAAATAAAGAAAAGTTCTGTAAAGTGGAATTTCGGGGGTTCATGGAGGATGACAATGCGAAAAGTAGGTAAATCATCTTATTTTAACATCATCACCTTTAGACATAAGTTTTTCAGTCGTCCATAAAACAGACAGCATTTCCATTTCATGTACAACATTATGATTACAAACCACAAAAATGATAGTGGGGAAGACTATGAAGATCAGGGAAATTGTGGGGTAAAATCACTAAAAATACACCCACAGAAAATATGAGAAAACACCTAATTCAACATTTGTCCATTTGTCCAACTTAACCTAACCCCACGATAATTGAATCACTATTTTACATTTTAAATCTAAGCTAAAATTTGAGTGTTATAATTTAATCTGAATTGTAGGGTTTTAATCTAACATAGCATTGAACTGTTTTAATCTAACCTAGGTTTTTAGGGTTTTAAAGTAACAGTAAAACATACAGGAAGAATGTGAATTTATTCACCTAGTTAGGCCAGAACAACGTTAATTCAACAAACTGGCAAACGTTGAGGTAACACCCGCTACATAGACGACTGTCATGCACAGAAACACTTGTACTTGCACCCTCCATTCTTAAATTACAAGCCTTCGTACGGTTGGATTCGGACATCACAACTCACGTGCGCAGCTACTCTCTATTCACCACGAACCGCACTGTTTTGCATCTAAACTGCAACTACCCTACGGTAACGTCTAACACATCCACAGCAAGCAGGTGACTGCAGATTCACATCTGTTTACATTACTACAACATTACAGGACTATACAACATGGCGTCCGACGTAAACAAAGCCGCCGAACTCCTCGTATATTATCTATTTTATTTTCGATGTTCTCCTAAATATAAAATAGGCAAGGTGTGCGAAAGCCATTTATATAACTTTTGTGGGTCTACTATGGCTCCTTAAAAAAAGCATCTATTCTTTATAATTACCGACCTTGTTTGTGAACCACTTCCATTTGGTAACTATTGATACTAGCATAATGTTTGCTTAGTGCCATAATTTCAATGAAAACTTTACATGCAAGCAAATGAAAAACCGTTAGAACCATTCAGTCCGTCGCGCTACTGGGGCTACAGGCCAGAGTAGAAACCAAAGCTGAGTGGGGCGAGACAGCATCATCTTTTGTCGACGAAGCAGAGTCAAGACTTCGTTATTGTCGTCTTCCAAAGCATTTAGATAAACATACGAAATATGGTTTCCTCTCAGGCGAAGAACGAATAATATCCTCTACTCTGAAAAGTAACCGTAAGTTTATGCCAGTTGTCGTGCACATTCCGTAATAACGTAAAACATGAACGGATGAAGATACAGACTTAGGATTTTCACTTACTTATTCAGCATAATAAGCGTATTGCAAAAATTGGCCAAATTTTAATGAAAAATTTATCAATTTTCTAAGTGAGCGCTTCTGAAACATATTGCTAGTCTCACTGTAACACTGCGAACTAGGCAACAGCGCACAACCGTGATAGGCTACTGGCACCAGCTTGTGAGAGGAGCACCGCTGATTAGCCTCGAGTGGCCAACAAAGTCTGTGCCGGGTGTAATTAATTGGTTCACTCTATTTGCAGGGATATTATATTGCCTACTCTGTTATTGATTAATGTAAACAGCTCCTAGCCACCACTCTACCATTTTTAACCATCTTTCCCTTGACTTAATTTTTAGAGAACAGATTTTGAGTCTATCACCCTCTCATCCTGCATAGAATTCATCCTCCAGCTCGCTAAGTTGCCTTTGTCTAATAAATAAATAAACGCATTGTAAAACCTAGCAGCATGCTGTACTTTAAAGAAAAGAGAATGGGTATTTGCTTTTCATATTATGATGCCTGCTGAATTCTGGACCAGCGTTTTTGCTCCTGTGAAAAACAGAAAATAATCCTCTATTCACTAAACTAAATACATATCCATGCCAGCCAGCACTATGCATTGTCATCTGCTTCTGTTGTGTGGGTCAAGCACATTTGATGATGTAATATCACAGACTTGGTTTTCTCTGTACTCTCTTAACTACATTATGCCTCCCACTTTTTTCCCCCCATGTGCTGCTTTTCATGTATTCAAAGCAAATGTGCTAGATGCTAATACCCGACAGCTCTATACAAACAATACAGGCAAGAGTGCAAATATCATTGACAGTAAAATTGTGGCAAGAATTTTTAAGTAATGTTTAATTATCAACTGTTTGCATGCACTCAACCATTACAAAAAAAACTCAGAGAGAAAATAAAATTAAACCTCCCAGACCTGGTATAGCATAATGGTCAGTTAAAACCATTGGGGACAGAAGTGCTGCTACCTGTTGTCTAGAGGTGACACCTTTACAAGGTTTTCGGGTAGAAATGTGCTTGGGTAAACTTCAGTCCTTACATAGTAAATCTCTTTCTTCAAGTTGCTGCCCGTCGTTCATGGTATCATCCTCACGAGTATCTCGTGAAGTGTTCCCTTGACGAGTGCAGACCAGGAGTAGAGTAAAGCAGGGCCGACCCACATGTGTTGATGGTGTGTGGCAGATGGCGGAGGCGACACGACCCGTGCCGCGGGAGGCGCTCCCGGACTATGAGCAGCAGTTCCAGGACGACCTGGAGCGTGCGCTCTCCCTCAGCCTGGAGAGTCTGGCCCTGGACAACTTCCGCCTCAAGCACAGGCAGAACGGCGGCAGCCCATCCCAGACGACAGGTATGGCGGTTCACACTCTCGCGCACGCACGCTTCATTGAGGGTGTTCAAGAGTGGAAAATTGTTTTCTGCATTTGTAGCATGTTACTTCTTTTTATTGTGGCATTAAGTAATAGTCAGGAAAAATAAAGGAACTACAAAAATTTTAAATTAACAAAATTAATAAATTAGGCTACCACTCAAATATTTATCAGAATGCCATGAGAATATTTTCTTGGTAATTTTGTGTGTTATTCACCTGCATTTCAATTTTAACTTTTGGGATAGATTTAAAATCATTGTAGCCAACAATTAAACCATGATCACAGGAAGACAAAGTATCAGATTTCAAATAAATTCCTGAGACATCAAGAAACACTTGCACTTAAACCAACATTTGTGTCAAAATAACTTCTTTAAACCTGTACAAAATTATTTTTAAGTTAAAAGTCTCATATACATACACTAAAAAAAATGGTGAATGTAATTGTTAAACTTATTTGTTATTTTTATTAAGTAATTGTTGATATAATCATATCACTAAGCTATAAAATATCCTCAAAATCTAGAAAAAATATTTTTGGTTCTCGAATGACAATAATTGAAATAAATTGAAGTTGGTAATTGTTAAGAATCATGGCTTTCCGAAGAAAACCAAATTCTCGGAAAATGGTATAAATTGACACTACTCACGACACACAACACAAATTTATTAGGGGCATCACAATATTCGCAGTACATGCTAGCAAACGCGATAGTGGGGAGGACTAAAGTTTGAGGCAATTGTGGGGTAAAACACACAAAAATTATGTATAACTTAAAAAACATCCAGGGTGCCTTATATTACTGTTTTGGGGATTTACTCCCCTGCTGGCACTGGGACTCTGGCTCGGTGCGTAATGGTTGGCTATGCTTGAACAGTATTTGTCAGTGCGAGGGGGCTATGAGTAAATATCATTTATACAGGATCACAGTAAAGACGTCAACCTATCATAAAGTTAGGTACAATTTGGTTAGTTGTTCTGCCTTTGACACTGCGAGGCGTCAGCAGTACTCAAGCCCTTCAATTCCCATACTGACATACAAGACTACACGCTACAATTCACTACACTCACTTTCCACGCTAAAACTTGACTATAAATTATGTTACTCGCCCATGTAAGCAGCGAGTATAGCTCCTAGGTGATGTATTGCTCTGAACTCACGTACAGGACATGTTAACGTCTATTCTAATGTGTCTACAACTCCATGAACACTCGTATTTCTGCACAGTCACACTTCACATGGAAATAATTGCAAAGAAACTATTGTGTTATATTTTCCCACAATAATTAGATTTAACACGTAAAATGGAAATAATTGCAACGCAACACGCATAATTGCACTTGTAAAACACAAGCCTTCACATGGTCAAATTCACACGGTACACTGCACTTCTGCACACTACCAGCATACAACCATCACATGAAATAGGTAAAAATTAAACCAGATGACTAAAATTGATGCACATTTGTTTCCCGTCTGTGTGCAATGTTCAACAAATGTATCATGGCAATACACATAAACTGCACATAAACAACATCTGGTAACGTCTTTTAGTGTGATATACTGTATATATATTTTTTCTACTATTTATATGTTCTGTAGTACAATCCTATCTTTGATATCATGAAGGTAACCCTTGAAAAATTCAACAGAATCAAATAATATTCAGACAGTGCTTGATTACCATGTTTTATACCTTTATATCCTTAGTGCATCAGCAAAAACATACCCTGTGAATAACGTATTGTAAATTAAGGTTTGGGTGTTCTCGCATTTGACATGGTTCAGCTACCAGCTAGAAACGTGTTTTACCGCAAAAGTACCCAGATCTTCTTAGCCCTACTCACTATCCCATTTCATGGTATTTACTGCAAATTACGTGAAGCCTTCGTGAAATTCGTATTAAATGTGATTAGTAATTACAATATACAACATTTGCAGGTGTTCGGAAAAGCCACGATTCTTAATAATTACCGTGAAGTGTAGCTGGTTTCATTTCAGAATGCATTTTAAATAGCTACAGTAGAACCCCTATTTTACACTTTTCTAGGGACAAATGTAAAATGGTGTAAATGGAGGGAAAGTGTAAAAGAAGGGGAACAATCAAACTTAAAGACTATCTTGAGCAGTTAACGAAGTCATTCCAAACCAAACTAACCGTGAGTCTGAACCTTCATGCTTCAGATTCCTCTAATTTCTATGTCTGAGGACAATACAAGGCCCACATTACAAATTCCAAATTCAGGTATTTTTTTAAGTAGTTTTTTTAAATTTTAATTTTTGGAAATTGAAATTGATTCCTAAATTACTCTGAATTCAATTTACAAAACCACAATTGCTCTGCAGCTGCTGTTGCTAGAAAGCTGACCCAGGGCTTGTTTCACAGCTATTTTGAAGGGGGTTAATGTGGTCCATCACACAAAACAATAGGTAAATAATTAAATAGTTTTTTTTTTTTTAATTTTGATTTTGAAAAATTTTAGTAACACTGTTTTTACTTTTGTTTTGAAAAAATTAATAAATGTATGTTAAAATTACATGATTTGTAAGACATCCTGCAAAATTTCAGAATAAGATGACAATTGGATCATATTTAATGAAATGTTTGTTTAAATCATTGCTATCATATAGTTGGGGTGTTGGAAGCTCGAAGTTCAATATATTTGCCTGTTCAAGCGCAGTTCTGGGGTCTGGTCTGTTGAATATTTGATAAAGTGTGCATACTGGTTAGTTTACTGGCTGACATGTTTTTAGACTAGTAATTTAGTTGACGGTGAGGGATATTGGGTTGCTTGTAAACTAAGGAACAGAACTGTGTTCTGTTACGTAGGTAAGTTCTTATCTATGGAACACAAGAGACAATCTTATCTGCTGTGCTGAAATGTGGACATGTGTGTATGCATGCCAACATGCTGATGTCTAGCTTCCTGTTTGCTCAGTTTTTGTTTGTTATTCTTTGGAGGTGTAACGTGTTTGCTGTGTTAATAGTGATTTATTTCTCTTGGTAATATTTGTGCGTAAGTTGGATGATTAGCACTGTCAATATTTCTTCCAAGTAATGAGAATTGCCTTAACAAAATGGGAGATATAAAAAACCAAAGAAACTGGTTAATATACAGAGGAAAATGTTGCTACCAATTCAGAGGAGCAAACAATAGGGCAAATATTTAATCTTTATGAAATGTAACAGAATTTGTGTTTACTGAATGATTTTGTGATAGATAAAGGTATGAAGATTTGTGATAGATATAGGAAAAAACTAACTCTCTTCAAAACCAAAGAAAATCTTGAAGATGATGAAGTTGCAATAGCTGGTACAAGGAATGAGAAAGATGACTTAGAGGTCTCTCATACATAATTAATTCTTCTGAACAAGTCAATGTCATTTATAGGTTCAAGTCACCTATGTCAGTGGTGCCCACAGGGGGGAGGGGAAGGTTGGAAGAATGGTTTTAAAAAAATTGAAGGGCTTCTTCTGTGTGGGCCAAAGAGCGAGGGCTGTTTTTGATGCAGGAAAAATATTTAAAGCAAGTCGTTGAAAGTATTGGTGTTGTCAATAAGAGTGGGAGGGATGGTTGTGCGGGGGTTAGGGGCATTGGTTCGAGGAAGAGGCGCAATGTGGCCACTTGCGCGCAAACTACTACTGCCCACCCCTTGTTTTCCGGGAAACGGCCAGTACCACCCCAATTCCATCACACGTGTAAAAGCACGCCTACAAAACTAAAAATTATTTAAATGTAAAATACAAACTATAGAGTTACACATTGGAAGAAAAATCTCAAAGGTGAGTTAATTAATAGAATCATAAATCAATACTCGGCTGCATAAATGACTATCTGATTTTTCTCAGATTTTGCTGAGGGGCTAATGTAGTGGCTAGAGCAAAGGTAATACATAACAAGCAAACACATAGCAATTTGTACATATATACAAATTGTATCAATTAAATTTTCATTGTTTACAAAAATTTGCATTCAAAATTTCCCTGTTAAACTTTTTGACTATAGTGCTGCTAACCCAAATTGTGCAATTAAAAAACATAAATAAAAGTTTAATCCTAAATCAAAAAAATGATTATTAACAAAATATTCTGCACTCAAATGATGTATGAGCAATGCAAACCAAAAAACGTAGCATTAATTACATAGGATGCAAATGGCTTGAATTAAATTTTTTATTAAAATAAATACCAATGAAATAAGTTGCATTTAAAAAATGCCAGATGCTATATTATGACCAGCTGCTAGTATCCAGAGTAACCGCTCCTCGCAGCACGGACAGCAGCTAGACGAGCTGGCAGTGACTCAGTCGGGTGCTGATAGTCTCCACGGGTGTCTGGAGCCATGCTGTCTGCAGTGCGTCCCACAACTGTTGAGTGTGTGTGGTGGAGGAGACAGACGATGAACACGGCNGGGTGCTGATATGTCTCCACAGGTATCTGGAGCCATGCTGTCTGCAGTGCGTCCCACAACTGTTGAGTGTGTGTGGTGGAGGAGACAGACGATGAACACGGCAATTGAGGTGGTCCCACAGGTGTTCAATTGGGTTGATATCGGGGCTGGTTGGGGGCCAGGGAAGAACATTGAACTCTTGATCGTGCTCTTCCAGCCACATGTGGACACTTCTAGTCGTGTGGCAAGGCGCATTATCATGCTGGAAGATCCCATCCACATGGATGATGGGACCTAGAGAATACCACGAGAACATTCCCCAGACCATAACACTGCCCCCACCACCTTGTGTTCGTCCAATAATGGATGCAGCGTGTCGGTTCTTCTTCGTCCCTAGACGGACACACTGACCCCATCCGTTCTATGAAACTGAAACCTTAACTCCTCAGATAAGACTACCTGTCGCCAATCAGCAGCACTCTAGTTGCCATACTGTCGAGCATATTCCAGTCGTTTCCATCGATGCACCCGTGTTAGCACGGATGCAGTCACCCTCTGTCAACTCCGTAGCCCCATTCGCAGAAGGGTTCGTTGAACTGTTGCGGTTGACATGTGTCTAGATGCGGTGAGCTGTTCCTGTAGGTTGGCTTTCACGCACCATCGTAGTCGACGTTCACCTCGGACATCAATGGCCCGTGGAGCTCCGCAGTTTCCACGACTGTTATTCCCAGTTGTGTCATTCGTCTACTCACTATGAACCTATACCACACAGACACACGTGAACAGTTCACAAATGTTGCTGTTTCTGAAAAGTTGGCCCCTTTGGGCCAAAAGTCGATGATCATCCCTTTTTGCAACTCTGTTTAATCGCCTTCCTCACCCATGACAGCAGGAAGCGCACTGTGTACAGTCAGCCTGTTGGTCGCATTATGTACCCGCTTCACCAGCCCACGTCACGGGCCATACGTCATGGGATACACGCACAGAAGGCACTTCCAGCAGGTGTTCATAATAATGTGATTCGACTGTGCATGTGTTCTCTTTTACTATTATTTACTATAAATAATACATCCCTGCTTGTAAAACAAGTATATACACCATGTAAAATGCACAACAAATGTTTGATGGAACATACAATGAAAAACTATACTTGAATTGACAAAAATATTGAACTTGTGCTTACAATATACCAGTTATATGATTGAAATGATTTAAACCAACATTTAATTAAGTATGGTCCAATTGTCATCCCATTCTGAAACTTAATAGGATGTCTTGAAAAACATATATAAATTGAAAATTGGCCAAATTTTTTTTAAAATTGAAAATTGTGTATTAGTAATTTTTTAAAATAAAAATTCTGGAAAAGTTTTAAAAAATTTAATGTTATCCTAAAATTTAATGTTATCCTAATGTATTGTGTGACATGCCAAATTAACCACCTTCAAAGGAGCTTTAAAACTTAGCTTGTGTTATGGCTACCTGGATTTTTCTTAACTTTTGATTACTGTTTGTTGAATGCAGATATTATTAAATCTGTATGTTTCGACAGGAAGCGGCCAAGTGGACAGGGCTCCGCAGACAGAGCGTGTGGCGAAAGTAGAATTGAAGCCAAGGCCGCGGCCTGGCTCATTCAACACGGGTGGGTCTCGCCTGTCTCAGATCATAGCTCCGCCACCATTAGTGCAACGGCGCGGAAGTTCTGCGTCCTCGGTGCAGTCGACTCCAGAGCCCACGGAGAGCGACCTCATCAACTTCAACTGCCCTTGCCCGACGGAGAGGAAGAAGCACACGACCACTGTCCGTCTGAACGAGCTGTGCACAGTGCCTACGTCCAACTCGAAAGATGAACATTTGGATGGTCGGAGCATATCTTCGTTTCTGACGGATAACAGTAGGAGTACAGGAACTGCCTATAACTCTGGTTACAATGTTACCCTCCCCTATGGTGGTAATGTCCTGCAAAGACCCTCATCGTTACACTGTGGCTATGGTGATTATAAAAAGAGGTGCAGTATCGGCGAATCCAGTGCTGCAGCCACGCTTCCGTACAACACACGACCACAGGTGTTCGCACCACACATATCCAGTACAAACATTGGTGGCATGTACAGGACTATTGTTCCTATCAACTCGGGCATTTTCGCTCAACCTGCAACCCCTCCTGCGCACGTAGAAAGTGTGGGCGAGCCGGTGCTTTTGAGGCTGCCGGAGAAAAAGGACGACAATAATTTAATAGATCTGACCCCATTTGACCCGCTAGACACGACCAGTCAAGGAGATGCATCGTCTGTGCGGGTTAGTGTTTTGGAAGCATTTGATCCCTTGCTAAATGCAGGATCATCTAGTTTTCATGTGGAGTTGCCAGCATCAGAAACCTACTCTGTGAAAGCAAAAGGTGAGATAAATACTTTTAATTATGTTAGTGGCTTTCAGCCTTGTGTCATTTTTGCATAAAAATTTATATTAAGATGTCTGCTACAGTGACTCCAGCATTACAAATTATTTAGCTATCATAGCATACTCACAGTGCTGCAACCAAGTTGGAAATATGTACTGAAGTTTGGACATTTGGAATGGCTAAGCTCAATTGAAACAGGCAACACATTGAGATTTGTATCAGTATTCATTTTATTTCACGTGTTTGCATGCTACCAAAGCTTCATAGGTGAGTTTACTTTGTATTTATATTGATTGGTGGCGGGTGTGGTAGACCCTGTGGAACGAGTGAATTGTTAGGTTTGTGGACCATCAAGAACTGTATGTTCTCTCTGTCCCTCGCACACTTTGTCTCTCCATGTGCATGCTACGAAGCGATGCGGCACAGTAGTAAACCTTCTAATGTAGGTTTTGCACAGGTCAGCTTTGCTATGCACATTACCCGAAAAGGATATGTCATTGAAGTGTAGTTTTTGTAAAATAAAGTAGAATAGGGTAACATGTGTATGCAGTTATGTAGGAATGAAGGTGTGTAATATTTACAGTACATAGGTTGCCATCACTGCTTCAGATATACGGTTGTGCGTGTGCTTGTGCAGATGCAGAAGAGGTGGACTCTCAGTGGTCGGGCAGCATGTACGATCCGTACGATCCGTTTGACTACATGTACGCCCAGAGTGGGGAGGGGTCCCAGTGCGACCCTGTGTACGCGGCGGTAGTGAAGGAGCGCAGCACTCCACTGAGTCCCTGCACCCCTCCTCCGCTGCCTCCTCGCAACTCTGCCGCGTGGAGCACCATAGAGCGCAGACGATCCTCTCTTGACAGGAAGGTACGTGCGAACCAGCTCCTCTCACCTAAGTCTAGTAAGAGATAAATAAATTTTAGTATATTTCTCACCTTGAGAAGAATCCTGTACGTAGTATGAACCTTGTGCTTTTTACTGTTTTGCTTTACAACTTCTGAAGCTTGATAAATGTAAGGGGAGGAAACGAAGTTGTGCATGGCCGATGAATGTATCACCTGAGACAGCCTCCAAGCTGGATGTTCATTGGCATCATAGCAAGAGATGCTGCATGCACTTGGAGATTGTACATACAAGACTATTGTTTTATTTGACAGACATCTGCCTTTTGAAGTGATTAATAAATATTTCGTATGATTAAAGCTTCCATAAATGTCAGCCTAAACTTATTTGTTTCTATAAAGTTCCATTGAAAATTATTATTCCGTACTATTTTATGATTTCATTATATTTGTATATTGTTGTTAGTGTCACTGTTTCCATATCAACCTGAATGCAAGATGACTTTGATTATGATGGCCCCTGTTTTAAGTGTTAGGAATTTGGGGGAGGGGGTCGATTTTATTTTGGTACTTATTATCTCAATTGTTAGCCTAGGTCCATCCTATATTATGACGTGCATCCTTGTGATTGGCAACTGTCAACACCACTACTCCGTTTGGAGCTAGGAAGCTGCGGATCATTACATAGGAATTTATGATTGGCTGTTGAGGCAGAACTGGCTTCATCTCAGCATACATGCACTGGCATAGGCTCTCTGAGCCTCAGGTCGCCACGGCAATGGCGAATCTCTGACTTTGCCCTCCCAGCTCAGTGAGGTGGCTTGGGGCAGGGTGACTGCTCAGGCTTATACATGGATAGGTGAGATGACCAGGTGGTGTACAAATAGTGTACGAGGAAAGAGCGAGCCTTCAAGATACCCGGAACTTCTCTGTGGTACAGATGCCTGGGGATTGGACCACTTCCCATAGGAGGACGCCTTTCCACCTGACAGTGGTGAGCCCTGCTCCCCATCCCAGTGGTACTCAGAGATGCAACACTATCAGTTGTAGTCAGGCATTCAATTGAAGTGAGGAATGTTTCCTGCTTTGGAGGTGTTCATACCCTTTGAGAATGGTGGAGTGTGTCACTATACTTGCTCTCCAGAGGGTCCAGGGAAGCTGCACTATTGCTGGTAGATAAGTCTCCGTCGAGTAAGTTATGTAGTGGCCTAGCTCTTAGCCCAGCGGTGCCTAGAGAAGTGGCGCTATAGTGCTAGTAGCCAGAAGCCCAGATTGAGGCAGAGAGCAGTTCCAGTTGTGTAGCTAGGTGTGAACTTGAATGGCTGCAAGGTGTTCATCATACTGAGAGGGATGGCAGATTGTTTAGGGGAGCCTAGATGATCTAACAAGGCAAAAGACAGATATGGTTGAATATATGTGTTTATTTCGGAACCACTTATACCAACATGTGTCCGGGGTGCCTGGTAGGCTAGGTGTCCTAACTGCCAAGCATGAAAATATTGCAGATATGTGGGAGAGTGCAGGACTAGGATGATACCTGAAGCAAGTCAGCTAGGTGACTGGTGTAGGTGTGCCAGCACAGTGATTTTGATTCCCTAGCAATTACAGTGCTGTACTTTGCAGGAGGCGACTGTTCCAGGAGTATGGTGTAAGCTTGAGGCGACATAAGTGGCAGAGTCGGGGGTGCAACTGTAGTGGGCCTGCGACCCAGGAAGCCTGCTGGAGACTTGACAAGCGGTGTGGCACGGGGCCTTGTTGCAAATATCGCAGATGTAGACTCGGAGAGAGCTTGTCGACGCAGAGTGTTACGGAAGCTATGGTGTGGGCGTGAAGCCCAGGAAACAACCTCGCGGGAGACGAGATCACTAAAGCATGACATGCACAGAAGGTCTTCAAGACGACAGTAGCAGGCGAGAGCCAGAAGGCAGTCAGCTGAACAGCATTGAGGCTGAGCAGAAAAGAACTGCACCAAGGGGGTCATGCAAATTTACACTTTTCTGGCTGGGGACGATTAAAAGGAGGAGTGCAGTGCAAGTGTAAGAGCTTGTCATCCCTGCTGCGTGGCCAAGATGCACATTCGGTACTCGTGTCTGGAGAGCCATCTGCAGGGGTAGGATGCAACCAACGTTCCAAGTTTGGCATGCACTTGCCGGCGTACATGCCTTTGTGTGAGTATCAGAGACTAAAGCAGTGCACAAATGGTATACGTAAAATATTAACCCAATTTTTGCATATAGGTGTTGGGGGCGGTTCAGAATCAGTCCAAATTTGAATAATGATCCCTTCAAAATAACAATCCCTTTGCTGGGATTTGTGAAAGATCATAGTTTTGGTAGTTGACTTTACGTTAGCAGTCTTAAGTAATTGTTTCATTCCTCTGCACTACCAGGAGTGGGTTCAAGTAGTTTCAATCTCTATAATACCCTATTTCTTTTTTTTAGACATGATGTTTTGTTTTGATTTGCAGCATGAAATGCTAGAACCTTGCAGAATGTAATAAATATTCATAATTATGTATTTGTCTTTATTGGAAGGTGGTTATTCAGTTTCAGTTGGTAAGCCATTATTACCAGTTGTCTTTACATCTTTTGATGTTCCAGCACAAAGTCAAGAGCCGACTGTATGAGAATGTGAAGATAGTTAAGCAGAAGGGAGAGAAAGGAGCACTTCATGATCCAAATGTGCAAGCGTTTTACAACATGGTGAAATCAGTTAGAGGTAAGGCAGACATGTGTTCCCCGCCTCTACCTCTCCATTAGCATGCAGTTAGAGGTAAGGCAGACATGTGTTCCCCGCCTCTACCTCTCCATTAGCATGCAATTAATCTGCTGTAAGTGTGGTTTGTGTTGGTTTTGGAGTGAATGTGCATATGTGAATATTCTAGTAAAATCTTTGAGAGAGAAAAAGACTAATGTGGTTACTAATGTTGTTGTAGTTTCAATTTGTTGGTTAATTGGTTAGTGTTAGTGACAATCTTTGGTGAAACAGTGACACAGATAAAACAGAAACAATTACAATGTGACAATAACACATAAGACATTAAACACTTGATAGGAAAAATGCACAAAATAGAATACACTAACTACTGCAGAGTAAAAGAAATAATATGTTTCACTTGAATTTATTAAAAGAAAAATCTCTGTTAAACTTTGAAATTACTGTGAAACCCTGTTAAGAATTCCCACTTAAAAAGTTTTCATGCTTAATAAGTTGAATAATTTTGCACCTTGTGTAATTTGACCCTTTTAAGAAGTTTTCCTGGTTAGTGAACATTATTTTTTCAGTCCCTTAAATAACTTCTTAACAGAGTTTTACTGTATTTTAATGGAAAAAATAGAAGTGCTGACTCTCTTTACGAAAATTCAACACTACAATAGAAATTAAAAATTCAGATTAGGAATCTTAATTACTTTGAAGTAGCGTCATCCTAACAGTATGTACTCAAACTGAAAATTAGTAGAAATGACTGGAGCTGCTTATCTGTCTTTGAATAAAGAATGTTTTGAAAATACTACTGAAGATAATCAATGCTAAAATGATGTCTCGCGTAACTGGCAAACCAAGTTAATTTCATTGCTTCCAAAATTAAAAAGTAAATCTTCAAATCACCAGAAATAATGTAGAACTCAAAAGTTATTCTCTCTCAAAACTCTTTTCTTCTAAGTAGAACAGATGTGGGTAAAGTATCTCTAGGATAATTAAGTTAATTAGTGTTGCGCCTCTAGCTGAAGTCCGTAGAAACAACCGAACCACTAAATCGTATTACACAAAATTCCAGAAATATTAAAAGTTCCAAAATTACTTGAATACCTTAGAAAACGTCCTCAACGATCCAATATACAACATTTCCAATGTTTATGTGCTCCTCCGGCATCGAATAAAGGGTTGGCATCACCTGGTTGTGTATCGGCGTCATACCACATGTAGCGGTGTCAGGCACTAAATGGCGCCTCGAGATCAGCATTGTCACCACTAATAAAATGGTTAAATCACACCTGCACCTTCTGAACGTGGTGTGGTGTCCTGAACTTCTATACTCACTTCTGTGACGGTCAAATCCAAGTCACTGTTACAATTTCTCTCGGTCAGTGGGCTAAACCAGGTTCGTTAAGGGATGGTCGTCTTCATTAAATGAAAGAGTTAAATATAATTTCCTAAGTTATGTACAATAATTCCATAGAAAATACTCTTGACTCAACACTGTACAAAAAATTTATCTCTCTTGCTATTAAAAATTAATAAATTCAATCAGTACTATTTACAATTACCTCAAAGAAATTAATGTAATTAAATAAATAAAATCAGTCCGAATAAACAGTGTATCAAAACCTATTCAATTACTTTATAAATTATATGTAAATATTTGACAGTTCCATTGATTACAATAAATCATTTTCACGTGTTCATTCAGTCCCACCTCAGTTTAGTCCAGATCCCACAAGTCTGCAATGTTCTAGAGATCTCAGATTGTCTTCATGCACAATAGCCTTCACTCGTCGGGTTTCACTCCCTCTTGTCCGTTCACACAAAAAACACCTCGTCTGCCATTGTCTCGCAATCTTCCATCGTCCTTCCTCTTCACCGATGTTCCTCGCCGCACCAGTCTTCATTTGGGTACCGCACTCAGCCAGATAGCTTTTTCCAAAGACTTCGACCCTCCAGCTGCGGTGGTATTTATAGTGTCGTCGACGATCGCGCAGAAATTTCTCTAAATGCAGCATTGCACAGAGGGTCCTAGTTCACAGAACATTCCTGCGCATCCTCTAAAGATGCCGACTTCTCGGGCAAGGGGGAAGAGGGGCTGTGATGCCAGCCAGGTTGGCTGTCAATCATTTCTCTGACTGCTGGGCGACGGGGCAGAGCGCCTGGAGGAGAGAGGAGGGTCGAGATGAGTAAGCCCCCACAGCACCGGGTGGTGTATAACAGGAGCCCGTGACGGATGCAAGAGTCCACGCGTGTAACACTACTTTAGGTTGGCTCCCGAAATTAACAAGATTTAATCCCGGCAGTAAAATCTCTCATCCGTCTCGAATCAAAGGTCCCACCATAAGCATTATTTCCGGTAACTTCACGCCTGAACACCACTAAAACCCAAAACTCATTTAAAAAAAGAAAGCCCTGAAAACTCACAAACCGAAAAACACAAGAAAATTAAACTGAAAAAGAATTAATTATAATCCAAAAATTATTAAAAGCAAATTACAACATAAAAATGTCTGAAAAGCAAAATTTAAGTTTTAAGGTTAAAAGTACTGAAAATTATATACCTGGAAAATTGATGGGAGGTTTACGATTACCATTAAGAATTACGTTAATACAAACTGGCAAAAATTACTTGGGGCAGTAAAAGAAATTACGTTAGAAATATAAACATTATAAGAAAATTTTAATCAAATCAAAACATTAAATCATGTTACAGTAAACACAGCATTTAATGGAATACTCTATACTGCATCTATTATAGAATTGCCCCTCACTGTCTGCTGCAAAATTTACTGAAATCAAGAAAATTTTTGAGATATCAGCACTAGACAAGCTCAAAATTGTTATGTTGTTATGTTTCTTAAATGTAAATAAACATTTAAGAGAGAAATAAAAATTACAGTATTGCATGATTACCAACTTCCATATATACAATGTTCCTTCCTGAAAAATCCAAGCAAAAAAGAAACATGAAACCCTTTGATATACAATATCCAAACTGAAAAAGAAAAAGTTACATATTCAGATTCCATAGAAACACTCAAGAAATAATATTAATTAGACAGAAATTTTTATTGTGTTCATTGGCTCATTGCTTGTAATTATAGTTCAAACATGGGATTGATCTATACTGGTTGGTTGATTCGGCTTGTACAATCAACTCGGCTCGCGCTCGCCAGGTGTCGGTCCATCTCTCTAATGGCAATTCCAGTTTCGCGCAGGTAATATCCAATGATGGGTCGGCTTAAAGACGTACTCGCTGTGAAAACTCTATAATTCACAGTATAATGGAGTTTATAGTGGCACTATCACCGTTCATTTGACAATCACACCTATGGAGCAAGCAGTTACGTGAGAAGATCACTGCAAATGCGTGGACGGCGTCAAGGCCCTTCCCCCCAGAGAGCTGGGAAGCAGGCGTTGTTAACATGACAGGGTTACTTTTATGGGCAGAGAAGGTAGGTTTTGGGACCTTGTAAGTCGCGTCAGTACACGAGTTTAAGTGTAGCTGGGGACTAAGCTTAGGTGTCTTGACCAACTTACAGACTGGGAGCTACCAGTTTCTTAGGTTCTGTGGGAGGCAGTGGTGATACTGCTCGTGGAACGTGCCAAATCAGTCTCTGACTTCATCCTGTTGAGCTGGTGGTGGAACCCCTCTGCTGGGTGGCTATCTTCCTTCTTCCAAGAATAGACTAGATGTTCACCCAGTTTGATACTGTACAGGCCTCCAACCAGGGCTAGCCCCTGCATGGCTGCTTTCTCCTGCCCAGCCTTGTGAGGCATAGGGGGATGACAAAATAGAGAGGTGGACAGTGGGTGTACCGTAAGGGTAGGCACGACCTGAAGGAAGTAAGGCGAGGAAGTAGGAAGGGGTAGTTAGGCCTGAACTATTTGTCTTCAGCAAGTAACTTGGCAAGCTGGACTTTGCTGGTAGACCCAAGCACCTGACAGAAGATGTCAGCAGCAGGTTTAGGGCGTCTGCTCTCGTGTCAACTTGGCGAGCGCGACTTTGCTGGCAGACCCAAGCATTCACGGAGAGACTGGTCTTCCTGTCTCGGGTTGGCCTATCAATCTCCAGCAAGTAACTTATTAGCGGGACTTTGCTGGCGTACCCAAGCACGTACTGGAGGTGGCAATAGTCCAGCAAAGGTAACCGCCCTTGTACTACTCAGGAAGGTGGGCTTCGCTAAGCATCACGTTGAGACTGTTCTTGCGGTGGTTGAGGTTGGGGAAGAATGGTTTAGGTTCGTGACTACTCCTGCAAGAATGTCTGTGGTTTGGGGGTGAAGAAGGACATAGCAGGAGCAAGATAGAGAAGTAAAGAGTGTTGGGAGTGATAACTGAACCAAGGTTTGATTATGTCGGTTTATCGACTGGTCAGTAAACAGACATAAACCAGCCTGTACTCTGACTAGGGCCTGAAGGGTTGATCCTAGGATGCCAACCAGTGTGAAACCTGGACTCGGTAGACGTGGAGGCGGCAAAGGGTGAGAGTGACTCCAGTCAATGTCACTCAGACTTGTGGCGTTAATGGCGGAGCTAATGCGTAGCTGAGAAGCGCGGAAGGCTTCTGTGAGCTTCTGGCGAGCAGCGAGGTGCGTAGTCATTCAGAGTAACACACTTGACAAAGCTGCATAAGGCAGTGGTGACTGAAGAAGTCGGTATGCATTCGGGCAGAGTAACAATCTACAATGCAACGATGCGAGACAACAGCATTTGAAGACTCAGTATGCACTTGACTTCCTACAACTGAGCGGCGCGAAACAGCCTTAAACTGTGGGCTGTGGACACTATATATACCTGGAGGACATGGTCAGTGCAGTGGGTGCGGGGGTAGCAGGGAGGTCGCGGACAGAGGACAGAGAGGGCGGCGGAGAAGTGGAGGCGATGGTCGAAGCTGGTGACCCCTTCCCTTCTGCGGCAGAAGACCGAAGGGGTAGAGAGGCCGCGCCATGGTGCAAAGTGGGTTGCGGTCCAACAGGATGCATCAGCTGGACGAGATGCGGCATAACGTCTCTTCTTAGGAGAGGGCTGCTGCTGTGGCGAGGCGAGATTCGGTGTTATTGACAATGCCAGTGGCACGTCAAAGTGAGTACTGTGAATTTTAGGATATAAATCACAGCGTAGTGTCCATTAGCCTATACACAGATTGAATTGCGTCGTTTTAATTGAACTTTAAAAAAATATACTGAGTGTTTCAAATCTTATAATGTTTATACTAAGTTTTTTTTATTCTTTATTCAAAAGTAAAATGTACTGTTTGTTTTGCTAGAAAATTGTCTTCTGGCGTAGCAGCAAACTTAAAAGTTTTATCCCTTGTGCATCTTGAAAATAAATGTTTATATCTTTTGCATCATTAAAATTCCTTTTAAAATCACTTCCTTGATTCATAGCAGAAATAAAAATTATAATGTCTATAATCATTAACATCTATTTAATTTTATAAATAATTAACAATAATAAAATTAAGGAAGGGTTGGTTGTATCCTACTACCTCCTGTAAGTTATGTTTATTCTCTTGTCTTCTTTCTTTCTTTATATCATCAATTTACTAGTTTCAATTAAATTATAAAAAACAATCCAACAATTGCTGTACATGAGAAAAATAAATTGGTAGTCATGACGTATTCCGGAATCAATCTTCTTCAGGTTTCCCGTCGACAGCTAAACAACAGCGAACGGAGCTTAGCGAATGCTGTTTGATAGCCCCATAACTATAATCCGACGAAGGAAATACTAGAGGACCACAAAGACGACCTACATTTCCGAAAGAAACTTGTGTGACATTACAACATGACAATATATTACACATCAACAATTACATGAAGGTACAAATTCACTTGTATCACATAACGTATACACAATAAAATAATACGTAGTAAAATTTTAAAAGTGTATAATTTAATATAGTGCAAATATCATAAGTTAAATTAAATAAATAAATGGTGCAAAAATCATTATAGTGCATTATGCTACTTGAGAGAAGAATTTCACCATCAATAAAAATCAATGTCCGTATTTTCTGGAATAGATAAATAAAATATGCCCTTGCCTATTGTGCCCATCTACGACCAAAAGATAAGAAACTAATAAAATATACTATCGACTTCCAACAAACACAGAAATATACCGAGTCCTTGGCACAAACAACCAACAAAATGCCGCAAAACCATAGCATACAAAGTGGCATAATAAAGAAACAAATACCCAAAAGGATCCGGCACAAACAAATGTATAAGGAAGTGATATACACAATAAAATAGCCAAATAGGAACAGCTAATACAAAACAAACATGCTGGGTGAATGTACATGGCACAAATGAGAGAGAATAAATAAAAATACAAGACCTACTTGTATGTCATATAGGCCCAGAGGAAAACTAATTGTATATGAATAAAAGATGTGACTCGTGGTTGTGTGGTTTTTTTTTAAAAACAAAGAGGTAAACAAACAACTGTCTTCTGAACAAATAATTATTTTCTTTTCTTTCAAAATAAATTAATGACAATTAAAGAACCATAAAAGAGAGAACACAGTACAACATTAAAGATCAGTCCTCGAAAATGAAAGCTATGAAACTTTACCATAAATCTGTTTAAATCACATTATGATTTATTAATTAATATCTATAACATTAAAACAATATTAAATTAATTAAAAGTATCTTTTTATGACACAAAATTGACATCCTTTTCCAAAATGGAAATTATTCTATTTAATGTGGCTTATAAGTATTAAAATGAGGCCCTTGGGATGCATCCCTAACAACTAATGATGCTAAATTATATTAAATTGAAAAGGTTATTATTCAGTATAAATAACAAGAGATATGAAGTGAAACTGGTTGTTCACAAATTGAAATTAATAACAAAAATAGACAATGAAACTGTTTAAAATGATCTCGTCATTACAGGCGTGTCATAAAAATTAATAAAATAAGAGAAATTTCGTAGGTAAAGTTCCATTGTAACTTATCTGTCCTTATGGCTAGCACGTCACAGTTGAGAGACCAGAGACGCGGAGGTGATTTCACACACATTTTCCTGGTAACTTAGCAACTGGAGATGGGTGCATGCAGTTCCACCAGAGGAAATCAATCTGGATCCGCAAACAAAGAGGTATTCAAGGCTGGGTCCTAATCCGGTAATGTGAATCCGAAAACGTAAAAGTGAAGGGGAAAGTGGTGGATTTGAACCCTCACTAAAAAAATGAGAAAATATCCTGTTTACATGTTGGTGTAACTTGCCAAAACACACACTACAAAAAAATTAAAAAAACTATTGATGACTAGATGACTACCACAGTAATGAAAATATAACATTAAAAAAGACCGGAATCTTTAGTTGGGAAGAACACGGTCACCAATGCCGGGCAACATGCCATCTTGACTCTGTGGCTGGACAGAAAGTGACGAGGAGAAGCTGGCGGAGCACACAGAAGGTGAAAAGAAAAGCTTAGATTTACGATGCTGAATGTCGCAGGCCGTCCAGAAGAGGCAAAGTGTGCTGAATGTCGCAGGCCGTCCAGAAGAGGCAAAGTGCGCTGAATGTCGCAGGCCGTCCAGAAGAGGCAAAGTGTGCTGAAGTGCGCAGAGAGGGGAGAACATAGCACGTGAACAAAGGAGCACTTTTAATGTGGAATCATGCGCCAAGCGGCAGGGATACGCGTAGAACATGTGCAAGAACTGCAGCTGTAGGGAAGTGAGTGGAAGGAGTAGCCTCAGACTGCGACTGAATGAATTAGCGATGCAGCATTGCATATCCTGTTGGTAGAGAAACAATCTCTCATGAAACACGGGTCTGCAGGCGAGACGGACGGGATTAAAAACGTAGCTTTCAAAGTGCAGATCGAAAATGAATTGAAATCAAAGTTATGAGAAAAATATGTAAATGGTTAAATATTGACGAACAAAGATTAAAAAAATTGAAATACGTAAATAACACATTATGTACACCTTAATAAATAAATAAATTTATCATGAAGAGTTATATCATAACAGCAGACAAATAGACATTATTAAATAAATTGTAGATGCTTAAACAGATAATAAAAGCATTAATAATCACATTAATTAAATACCAAACACGATAAGACAATGAAATATTACTCTAAATGGTTTTTACTGTATTAAGTACTAAAATGAGGTTTTAGAAGTATATAAAAAAAAAATGGTACACTAAAAGTGAAGCAACAATAATATAGTGGTGACGTATTTTAAAATGTCACACTACTATGTAATACAAATTTGGATTACCTTTACTAAGGTAAGTCAAACACAAGGGAGTTGAAAACAACACATTTATTTCAAACTATGCGGCGTAACAATTTTCAAACTCTTAAAGCACATGTCAGTAATTCAACTTGTATTTATACTGTGACCTCAGCATAAAGTTTACTTCTCGTGATATGAAATGTACGTGGACTGTGATGCACTTTACCTTCAACTCAAAACATCTGGTGTTCGAACTTGAGTGCTTGTTCATATGACGCTCGCTGATAGTAATTGGTTAGTTGTAACAAAATCATTTCTAGGAGATAAAACAGTTCAAAACGAAGATAGGGTTGTATTATACATAGCTGTGGAGTACATGCGATGTATCAACGAAGTGCGGAGGGGGGGAGGGGGCTAACATTAAATCTTCCCACACTGATCTACTCCGACACTCGCAGTGTTCCAGAGGACAAAATAAATACACATAAATAATATGTCATCACACAAATACTCAATACAGTGTAGATAATACCTTGCTCTCTTCACTACAGCTCTGTCGAAATCTTAAAACACTCACTCTTACATAGGACCCAAAGACTATTCACATGTCATAAAACAAATAAACCGGTCAAATGATTTCATACCACTATTTCTGGTGTTTTATAGCACTTGAGTTGAGTGATGTTAAAATGGCCAACAGGTTGATCATCCAACGTAGCTAATCCATTACAATTGTCCTTAACAATTTCAGTTATTTTAAACGGTCCATCACACAGTAGGAACAACTTGCGAGTGACTTTGTCCCACAGAGAACTTACGTGGCTCGTGCGTCTCAAAACTAGATCACCCTCCTTGAACTTATTAATTTTGGATGACTTCTGATGGTTTCTACGTGATTCAGCCAAACTATATAGGTGCTTCTCAACAAGGGCTAGTAGATCTTTATTTGTGATAGGAGGCTTCTTATCAAGTTGTGTGGCACTGGTCAGTGATGGTAGACATTTATCTGCGATTGTCTCGGACTGCTCGCTCACTGATTCTCTCTAGTTCAACTTCTACACATTAGCATTAGACATTGCACTCTGCTCAGGAAATATTACAGACACCCACTGGTATTGCAGTAGTGGCTGCTTGAAAGGCTGTGCTCGAGGGTGTAGTGGCTACCTTTGCTGGAATAGGTTACTTGCCACATGACCTGAGCCTGGAGCTGGTGTCTGCTGAACCACATTGACGGACTGCATTGCTGGCTGCGCAGCCGCTGGGCTCTGCTTACCCGTCACAACAGGAGTAAGACTAGTAGTCTGGTTAGGCGAATCCCCGTTACATTGTGGGCTAGATCGGTCTTGCTTGCATTGAGTATTAGCGGTGTGCAAATAGTGGGTTTTGACGTTACAATATTTTCAAATCAAATAGTAAAGTTTTTGGTTAACATGCAAATAGTTTCGAAGTCGAATAGCTACCAGTAAACACTTCATTTCAGTTATATATAGTACCTATATAGAGTTTGTATATACTCTGCTTGGAGTAGTGTCAAATGCAATGTGTAGTGACTTATTTTTATGCTGATTTACCTCAAATTTCCAATTATTTTTTTTTTTCATTTTTTTTTACAGTTTTTCAAAAATGGGTTTTTAAGGAGAGATGTTCTTAGTAAATGGGGTTGCAAAACTGAGGTTATTCTGTTTATAAACTGCACCACAGTTCTAAGACAGTATACACTATGTATGCGTGCCCTAACTGTTGTTGTGGTTAGCATATCTGCATCTACCAGTCTGCAAGCACTTGTGCATGTTTCTTCACTTTTATGATGATAATCACAAAAATTTAACATTTATGCTGGTAATTATGATGTAATATGTACAGTTATGGGCAGCAGAAATTATTTTTCAAAGTGTTTATTTGGAACAAGGTGTAGTAGCAATTCTGCTTTCATAGTATTATCAGTAGAAGTGTAGCTGAGTTTTTTAGTCTTTATACATAAAATATGTATTTTCTGATACTTGATTCACCTGCAGTGTATATTTTGTGTTTACTTTGTAGCAGAGTTCCCGTATGATGACCAAATCACGAATCCTGGCATTGTGACCAGTCCGATAATTGAAAGCACCTGCATTTTGGAGACAAGTGTGAAGTTGATAGTCCACTCTCAGGAGGGTGCTAATCCTGTTACGTTCACATGTGATGGTGAGTTTCATCACCATCTGTGCTGGTGTATTGTGCAGCTTTTGCCAGAATCTCTGCTTATGTACGCACTGTGTAACATATGCCTGCAAACCTGGTATGTACTCAGCTTGGCTTTAGTTTCCCTACAATGATGCGGGTTTGTTAGGATAAGTGTTTTGTTGTTCTGTCTGCATCAAACATTAGGACTTTGTCACGTGCAATTAACAATCCTTTAAAATTGTGTATTGAATTTATATTTTTTCTGTCTTTCTGTCACATTAAAAGTCACTAGTTTATGGATGAAATTCTACCACATTTTTTTTAACATTACATACGTAATGGTATTATATTAAAAAAATTATAGTTACAGTAAAAACCCAATTTTGTGAGGTGCTACTGTATATGTATATAACAGACAGGTCATCGGTGATTGGTTGCAGGAGCTGATTGAGAAGTTCTTTTTCTCTCATTGGCCACTTGGACAACCAATCACAGGCAAAGCACTTTGAGCCTTACTGTATAAATTATTCTTTCAGTTTCTGGCTCACAGTGTAGTTTGAAGGACCCTGAAGATGTACTGAAGGTGTACTGCAAGGTATGTGGCGAAACACGGCTAGAGAAACTGACAAGACACTGCTCCAGCCCAGAAGCCAAGACAACCACTAGTCCTTGCAGTTGAAACAGAACTTGACTTGCTTTTCATGAGTAGACATTACTACTAAATATACAACTATTTTTGAGTCATGTGTTTTCTACCAAACCTCTGTAACGCGTACGCGCCAGCCAGGTAGAGTCCTTAAAAACCTGGTGGGTTACACGCAGCAGGTTACATTCTAGAACATAACCCATGTGGTCAAATGCTGCAAACTAAACAAATATTTTATATATGCGAGTGATGGTGGTTCTGTAGGGTGGAACGCAGCATGTCACATTGAACACACACATGTCCGAGCTGGTAGGCAAAAGAGACGAGCATTTCACCCCCAGCATGTGTTCAAGTCAGTCAGTTCCATGCTGTTTTGACAAGTGTCTCTCAGGCGCTTAATATGTTTGACATAAATAAATTTGCCTGCGAAATTGAAAAACAACTGATTAAAACTATGTAATGACATACAGTTGTATAAAATAAATTCCTATGGATATTTCCAGCTATCTTCGAATTTTTAATGCAGTACACTGAAAGACTGGTATACAAGATTGGATACACCCACCAACAACAATGCCTTTTTTTTCCAAAGTTCATTAAACAAAGTACAGAAAAGTCACATATCTGTGAAACTTCCATTTCGCTACCATTAGGCTGCCCAATGTACTCTGAATGGCGCTCTGCGTGTGTCTTTTAAACATCATTTTTTTGTCCACCTGTCTATTTTAGCAACTCAACAGGAAACCTGCTGCATGTCTCCTGCTATGTTTTAAACACTCGTCTATAGAAACATTTCATCATCTGAGTTGCTTGTGGTGTTGCCTTAAAAATGATATGTGCTGATTGATGTAAATTGTTGTAACAAAGGTTGAGCATCGATACGCTTGTGGACTGAATACTTTCAACAAAACAACTAAAAAATGAACGAGTGCACCATAGCTGAACTTACTGGCAGACCATCTTGATTACTACTGCACTTAGAGGCACCACTGTCACAATAATTGCTGTAGGCGCAGTAAATTAAAGCTAAGTCACATAGTCTAGTGCTTCCACATCCACAGAGTCTTCTAGTACACAATATGTACTATATACAGTTACCGAACATCCCGCCCACCTTGAAATGCCCACATTTCAAGTTCATTGAGATGGCAAGGGCCATAATTTCACTACAGGACGTTTGGCAATTCCTTGCCGAGTGAGTACTTCCGCAACCCGCACCACACCATCTGCACCGGGATATACTTTCAACACTCTTCCTAGACGCCACTGTTGGGAGGGTATGTTTGAATCCTTAACCAATACTAGAATGCCTTCTTCCAAATTGGCTTCCAGTCTCGTCCATTTTTTCCTCAGCTGGAGTTGATGCAGGCACTCCATGTGCCACCGCTTTCAGAAAGACTGCGTGATCTGTTGCACCAGATTACACTGCGACAGTCTGTTCATAGGGATATCAGTCGACTCCTCATCAGGTAGCACTTGTGGAGGACCAAAGGTTAAGAAAAGACTCGGTGTCAAGGGTGCCAGATCGTTTGAGTCATTGGACTGGGCACAAAGGGGTCGAGAATTCAAAATAGACTCAATTTAAGTCTAAATGGTATATAATTTCTCATACAAGAGCAGCTGTTCCCCTGTCACCCTAAACAGAAGGGACGTGACTGACTTTGTCCCCGCCTCCCACAGTCCTCCAAAGTGGGGTGCAGAAAGTGCGGGTGATACGTTGCTCTGCCAAATGAGCTGCACAAAGTTTCTGATTGCCGGTATTTTCCAGGAAGTCTGACAGAACTGACAGTTTGCGATTGGCCCCCATGAAATTAGTGCCACAATCGCTGTATAGAGGAGTACAGCATCCCCTACATGCAACAAAGTGATGGGAAGCAGATACTAATACATCCGTCGACAAGTCTGACACGAGTTCCACGTGTACCGTCTTGGTTACCAAACAAACAAATAAGCAGATGTGTGACTGAAAGAACCAAGGCTTCTTTACTCTTGCCATGGTGAGAGTGATTGGACCACCATAATGCAAGAAGGGTTTCTCTTGGGAAGCAAGGTGAGCAGGAAGAC
>NQII01001245.1:441659-513242 GCA_002778355.1 Clitarchus hookeri
CCCCCCCCATGACCCCTCTCTAGATCCACCTCTGTTGCTGTGTAAAATGCATGGTTGTAACGAGATGTTGGCATGTGGTTCTGTCTCTGCCATAGCATGTAAATGGCATAGCATAGCAGTAGCACATTGAAGGTATTGTTTGCGCAGTGAGCTCGACCGTGGAGCACGTGATCCTGCACGTGGTTTGCGAGCTGGAAGGAGACCTTAGCAGCCCTGGGTCCGACTACTTGCTGAAAGTGCAGGGGCTGGCGGAGTTCCTGGTGCCGGAGACGTGCCTCGTCGACTACGAGTACGTGCATCAGTGCACCAAGCTGGAGCAGGACGTGGTGCTGTCCCTTGTACACGTCAACCAGCTGGGCAAGCAACTAGCCAGGACGGTGAGTCCTCACGGTTGGCTAGTCACGGCACGTGGTGGAGATGCCATACACCAGCATAGTGGTTAGAGCCATAGTTGCCACTCGTCCGAAACACCTGGAAAACAGGGAAATGTCAGGGAATTTTCAAATGGAATAATCTGGCAACTCTGCAGAGTGCTTGCCTCCCACCAAGGTGAACTGGGTTTGATTCCTGGTTGCATCACTCCCTGGATTTTCGCATGTCGGAATCATGCCGGACGATGCCGCTGGCAGGCTGGTTTTTTTCCAGGGTCTCCCATCTTCCTCACCTTGAATTGTGCCACTGCTCCGTAATGGCAAAAAGTGGTACAATATTTTGAATCTTGAAAAAGTAATGTTGCTATTTCCCTATTTTCATTCTAATAATGTTTCAACCTTAACAATGTCCTTTTCATATAAATAGGGCAAAGTTTGAGACGGGACCAACCTACAAAGTATGTAAAAAATAAAAAATCTCGTTTGCAAAGTATTGTATCAGTTGATGAGCTGTTGTGGGATGTATGTGGTTATGTTTGCATTATTGATGACTATGGAAGAAAATAGTACTCAGAACTAAAAGTTGTAATGGAACACTTTAATTATACAGTTACAACATATGTGGTTTAAATTATGTTTTTAAAGTAATACATTATGCAGTTTTTTGGGTTTTATTGAATTGCCTTTATAAACATGTTTAACAATTGTGATGGAGCATATAGACGTGATCAGTGACATATTTCCAGCTGGGTGAATGCCATTGTGCACGTGCTCTGTGCCCTTGTTCCTAATGTTTATGAGAGAACCATGCTGGTGTGGTCAGATTGTTTTATCTGTAGTTAATAACTTATCTTTAGCTTTCATTAAGCATAGTTGGTTCTAGGTGACTTCTTAGTGCATTTTCCTGAGTGAAATGTAATATCGGCACGTGTGAAACCACTTTGTAAAATTGCTTAGTCCGCCATTTTCCATTACCACCATGAAGCACCACAAATTTACATTCCAAAGTGCAACGTCCTGTAGCTCGTCAAACCCAACATTCCCATAGTGTTACTAAAGTGCAAACATTGGAAAACATTAAATTCTTCAAAACTTCAACTTTAACTTTAACCAAGGTAGTCATTCGCCTTAACAGCAAAACCGAATACAAATGTTTTACTGAATACAGTCATCTCTCTATTCTAAGACCCCTGGAGTAACGACTCTCTCGAAATAACAACCTTATTTTGGGAACCATAAAACAATTTTCCATTAACAACCCTCTCAAAATGATCCTCTTGAAATAATAACTCTTTTCCCGGTAACCGTGAAGGGTCTTAGAATTGAGAGAGTGTACTGTATTAGTTTAAGGACACGAGTTGTTTTGCAATCATAGATCTGTATATTTTGAAACCTCTCTATAAATATGCACAGTCGACTCACATTATTATGACCTCCTGCTAGAAGTGCCATCTGCAGCGCATAGCCCATGACTAGAGATAGGTGTTTTCTGTGAAAATATTTGCATGATTTCGTAATTTTTCAGAAGATTATTTCGGTTTGTTTTTTGCTACTTTCTCACCAATTTTGTCAATTTTAAAAATGACATATGAGGTTTATAAAGACAATATAACTGTATTATTAATACTTGTTTAATTTGTAGTAGAATTTAAATGCATAACAGTAGAATAACAAATTTTATAAGTTCAATTAGTAAAATTTACAAAGTATTTTAATACACAGAACAAGCGACGCACAAACGATTAGGCCTACTTAAAGAAAAGAAAATAATATTAAAATCCTTAGCAAGACTTGAAATAACACATTTAAAATAAAATGTAGACAAAATAACATTATCATATTTCAAACCACAAAATATGACACAAATCAGGACACTTTTAACATAAACTCAGTCAGACATTGCCAAAGTTAACTTTATTTAAATGTTTTCAGGAATCAGGTTTGTCCTTCGGTCAGACATAATGTTGTACGTTGAAAATGACCTCTCGGAATCAACATTGTTTACTGGTATCCACAATGATTTTAAAGCAGCATCTACAAAACTACTATGCTCAGACTTTAATGATAGCAGAACTGCAATAGTGCCAACATCTTTCCCTGCTTTGCACAAACTAGAAGCCTGTTCCCTGAATACAAAATTCAGTTTTGAATTGAGTGTGTGCGCCAGAGGAATCTTACTGCTTTCTAGTGTTAATAATAAGTTGCAGCACTGTACACAGTGTTCAACAAGCATTACAGCTTGACAATGGGTTTTATTGACTTCACACAAAGTCAAAACCTTAAAATAATTTACAGCAACACTTTCTTCTTCAACACTTGCAATAAATTCAACAATGTTATGTAAAAACTCGCACAAATATTCTACACTCTTGAATCCAGAGTTCCACCTGGTGATAACAGGCATTGAGAATAGTTTTCCACATACTTTTTTGCCAAGAACTGTATGTAGGCATGCTTTCTTTTTTGAGTGTTCATAAACAAGTGTTTGCTTTGGATGACACAGTTGTTCAAGTCACTCAATTCCACAGCACAAATGTATGAACTAAATCTTCTGACACCAACATTCTGATGGCACTTATGCACTTCCCATGTATCTTGCCTAATCTGATGTTATTAAAACTATGTTCTCATAATGAATCCCTAACTTCTGAACCACGCCTACAATTGCCTGTGAGCATTCAGTAGCATTTGCATTTGTTAAGATTTTCACACCCCCAACAAAATGTTTTTAAACTGACTCATCCCCACAGCCAAGGCAGTAAGCATTCTTATAAGAACTACGAACACACACTACTCCTTCCTATCTGTCGTTTCATCACAGAGGATTGAAACTCTCTGATCCTTAACAGCTTCTTTCAACGTCCGGTTCCTCCTCGCAAATAACCTCTGGAACATAGCCTTCGCGTATCCTACTGATGGAAGGCAAATATCCAGCACCGAACAAAGAAAAGTAGGTAACAGTGGATGATGTAAATTTTTCATTAAATTTTTGCAATAATGTAATTCTAACTATGTTCTACTGCAAAAAGGTTAACTTTTCTGTGCTCATGAAATTGTTTAAATAATCACTGCATTGAAATAGGCCTACAATAATTCATAACGACATAAAGAGAATTTACACCATTTAAGTTATGTAAACTTTTGTGTCTGCACTATGGTACCATTTACAAAAATACATTTTAGTAAAAGTGTTGCAAAACAGAGTATGAAACAATTTTAAAAATTTTGCTTCTAAAGTACAGAAAACTAATAGCTCCAGTATCTAACCTAAAAACAAGTAGTTAATTACTGCATTTAAATTTGACTAAGATAAATCGCTATTGCTTAAACTTTCTCTTAACAACTGCTGTAAAAAAAATCACGCCTCATAGCTGCATAATATTCCATGAGTAGGTGACAAACTTTATTTTTTGTAATGTTTGGTTTATCTGCTTACAAATTCACAAAATGGTTCAAATATCCCACAAAAATAAATACTAGTATTTTCTATTTACCTTCGATGTACTTGTTCGTCTATTGACGAAGTTTTGGGTTATTCAATTTTTCAGTTGGAATATTTGCTTTCATAAATACCCAAGTTGTTGACAAAACAAATTCACTCTTGTCAAGTTTTGCCTGTTTTGCCGTCGACACCGCTGATTCCAAAGAAACTTGCCTTTTTGCACCGGATTGTAAACTCTCCTTGTTTTTTTTTATGCGACACTTTTTTTATGTGTTTCATGCACGTGTTTCCTTTGCCACTCTACTCTGACATTGCAGTAGTTGCACATAAGAATTTTTTTCACATTGTCGAAGACGAAGAATCCGTCACTCGCAAACTCTACTGCCCTGTCAAAAACCGTCACAACCATTTAAAACTAATGTTTTGTAACGTTCGGCCGCAGTTACACTGCCGATGTTACGTTGCCACGGCTAGCTCAAAGGTGGAACACAAAACTCAGTAAAATGGACGCCGATTAATTAAGAAATAAGTTCAAGTTCCAGAGTATTTTGTTCTATACTTTATTTATCATTGAAGTTTCACAGTTCATAGCCGAAGTTCATAATATGCAGAGTACGAACGCTCACCGATAACCATACAAGTGCAGAAACAGCGCCACCGTCATTTACAGATTATTCATGTCTCAAAACTTGCATCGCAGGAAATATGAAATGCTGCTACCTCCCACACCGGCGGAGAAATAAAATAAAGTCTAGTTGCCGATGTGGGGGTTCTCGTCCCGCCCGACGCAGCCTAGGCGAGCATTCTTGAGTGGAGACTGACCTGAAGCACTGCTCGACCTGAAGTGACTGCTCTCAAGGGCGACAGACCTGAAGTGAGTTGAAGAGCCACAGGTACACGCGTCTTTGTGCTGCCTATCACCCCCCATTCTCCTGAGATAAGGGCCTGGCCACGCACGCTCTCAACACGTTATCGTAACTAAGACTGCGTCGTCAACATAAACAAACTTCTCGTACAACAAAGCTTGTTGGCGCATTCTGTGAAATGAACCACCACTGCTTTAAACTTCTAACCCAATAAAAATATTATGAAGCTTAGCAAAGCTTAAGAAAAACGAACAAAATTGAAACACGTGTCCCGAAAATTAAGACTACTGCGTCATTACAGTTTTACAATCACGCGAAACGTCCGACTCAGTCTACCACCATGCCATTTTAACATCTGTAGCAATTTCGATCAATATTGATGCTCTCGCCTTCGACTTATGTGAATTTATTGAAAGTTGCTAACAATCAATTGTAAATAGACCACAACTATCGATTCATCAAAATACGAGCATTTTGCTATACAGTGGAGTCGCGGTTAACTGTCACCCTTTTAACCGTGAGTTTCTGTTAACCGTCAGTGAACTGACACGACAAGTAAAATAATAAAATTGGATACAAAAAACAAACTTAATAAACTAAAAATTAAATAACTTTTTTCTCGCTTCATATTAAATCAAATTAAGTACATTATTAAGTTGAACAATACGTATACTGTACTGTAATACTTTTGTCAAAGAATACCCAGTAAAAATACATTCTGTGCGGTGTGAAATGCGAATGACTCGCGTTGTTTATGTACAACATACATACGTACTTCGTAGAATCGTTCTGTCTTCCTCACCACCCTACCGGAATTCCTAGACAATCATCCGCCCTCCCATTCCTACAGTCAGTTCAGTAGCGGTAGTCACTTAGTCAGCAAGTCATTGTCCTTAGTTTGTTGTCAAAGTGTAGTGTGTTTAAAAATGTCTGAGAAACGGAAACGCGTTGTATTGGACTTTCTCAAAAACTTGAAATTATAAAACGACTGTGTAAAGGAGAAAGCGTGACGAGTATCGCTCCGCTATATGGAATCGGGCGGAACTTGTATTAAGTGCAACACAGGAGGTAGAATGTTTAAGTGAAGAAGAAGAGGATGATACACTAAAGGATTGCCTCAAATTAATTAGCCACAGTGACGCTGAAAACATGTTTTCCAAGTGCATTGAATGGTACAAGCAACAGGAAGAGGCAGACGCTACACAGATATTACTCCTATGCAAGATACGCAACACAGCAGCAACAAAAGCCAGTTGCAGCACATGCAGCATCTCACAACCAGAGTGGAGGACCCTACCCCCTTCTTATAATAGTGTAGAACTGCGATGCTGGGAACTGGACTACTAATACATCACCAAATCCAGACAGCCACCTTGCTTAACGTAAGATAATGACCTCTCCGTTACATTTTAAATTTCCTGCCCCATCCTAGTTCGCCTCCTGGCCGCTGTGTTGACTGTTTGCCAACCACCCCTCAACACAGTGCAGTGTACCCTCTATTCACCGCCTGAAGAAGCTGGTCCAGCCAGCGAAACGTCTTGACCGTGCATCCACGTGGAAAATGTGTTTATCCAACTTTTGTGTGTGTGTGTATTCATATGTACCGTCCCGTAACTACTTATGTTTTCTGTCTCTTTTTACAATGTAATTAAATTAAAAACAGTTTGTGTTATAATGTTAATGTTAACAGAACTATACATCCATAATTCAGCTTTTTTTACAATGTAATTAAATTAAAAACAGTTTGTGTTATAATGTTAATGTTAACAGAATTATACATCCATAATTCAGAATAATAAAATTTAAAAAAAATTTGTCTTCTTGAATGTTAAAATCAGTAAGAAATCACAGAATCCCAACTTCTGAGTGATATTTAAAATTCTGTTGATTGGAGTTGCTGCTTTTACATTAGTTGTGTTATTGAGAAAAGTTTTGTATAATGCTTTGGAGAAAATTCAGGTGTAAGTGTTCATATATAGCTCATGTGCTTGTATATCAGTACACATGCATGTTAGTATGCGTATTTTACAAGTTTCCCACTTTATTAATTTTACGTTTTGCATTTCAGGCCCAAGATGATAGCAGAGATTCTTGTCTGAAGTTGAAGGATTTGCTACCAAATGAACCAGGTCACCCAATGTCATATGATTCACTGATAATCCTTTTAGGTGAGTGCCAGAGATTTGGATTTTCCGGAAAGTTTTGTTTTGGATGGGAAAATTTTCCATAAAATTTTTCTAACTCAAAATGGATTGAGCATTTGGTGGAACAAGTGTACAGTTTACACACATTCCATAAACAAATCTGAATTTCTATATTCTATCTGTAATTTAAATTTTTCAACAAAGCAAATCATAAGTCAATAATGGTTTATGAGATTTAATCAAACACACAAAACATAAAAAAGAAAATGTGAATGGTAGACTTAAAAATTATAATGTTATGATTACTGAAAGGCAATATGCTTGAAAAGTCACTAAATACACCGTAAAAAATGTTTTCTAGGCTATACCTTTATAATTCCTGACAGACTGCTCTACACACGTGGATTAATAATTTTTAGCCACTGAAATGACATTACACAACCCAGTACATTGCAATTGTGCAAAACATGCAGTTAGTCTTCATCTCGCTGTCGCTGTTGGTTGTGTCTGTGTCCGTAGAAATGCTGCTGCCCGTACCACAAGATTCTGGTTTACTTCGATTTGATGGATTCTCTTGCAGTGATAACAAAAAGAGATCCTGAGGAACAGAAACTAGCTTGGCAGTGCGTTCGCTTGTTAACCTGTTCCTCTTTTTGGTTTTAATTGTGCTGAAAGCCTTGTAGTTGCGTTCACATGAGGCAGCTGTTGGGGGAAAACTAAGAATCCTTGTAGCAACTTTGAATAACTGTCGAGTTGTGCAATATCCCTTCCACCATGTAAGTGGAGAGTATTCTGTGCTGGCCGCCAGATGATGTTGCGACTCCACAAAGTATGTTGGGTACGACATTCTGCCAAGTCTGCCATCACAGCTACTTCATCAGAGTTTGGAATACTTTTTGCAACGTCCATGATTGTATCAAGTGCAGTAAGTCATTCATCTTCTGACAAATGTCGCCCACAATATTTACGATCTAAAAGGTGTGCTGCTAAGTGAATTGGATGAGAGCAAACCTCAAATCTCTGGTTCAAAATAATTTACCTTTTCTTCTTATTTTTTGGTGAGAGGTGAAGAAGGTACCAGCTCAAGGACATCTTCATTACGTTTCCTTAATATCTTGGTAACATCTGAAAGATTAATGTGTTTTCTTTCAAGTTTTTTATTGCTACTGATATTAGCTGATCTTAGTAGTGATATGTCATATACTTATTGAACTTGCATCCAGAACACATCATTGTAAAGAATCTCGTTGCAAATGCTTGTAGGAATAGTATGTGATACTGTCACAGTGTCATCTATAGATGCACACTGCAGACTTTGTTTGTTCGCAGCAAAATATCTAAGCACCCAGTAGCTGAACACCGTCTAGTTTCTCCTGGCAAAAAAAGTGAACTCTCCTTTCCTTGCTTCTCTTTCTGTATTCTCTTAAGTGTCTGACTAGCAACATGATTATTGTGGAATACTTTTACAATTGCCCTGCAGTTTGAAAATACTATCTGAATTGTATTTAAACTGATAATGCCCTTTGTCAGAAGATTTAGCTCATGCGCAAGACAGTCAAATATTAGTGAGGATAGTTTTTTTTAAAAGCTGCCAAGCAGCTTTCGGTGTTGCTTGCATTGTCGGTTACAAGAGCTTGTACTTTAGAGAGGCCAGCTCTATGAATTTCTACACTCAATAGGTTGGCTATGTATTCTCCTGTATGATGATTAGATTTTGTAGCAACTGCTTTCAGGAATATTGGTTCAGGTGTGGCAAACATTATGTTCATCAAAGGATTTCCTTGTACAACAGTCCATCCATCTGAGATCAGTGTCAGTGATTCTGCTTGTCCAATCTTTTGAACAACTACGTAATTCTTGAACCCTATCGTACTCGCATCCAACTGACACTGACACGTACTGACAATTATTTAAACACGACTTCGCCTCATCTTCACGTGTCATACCGTCACCCCAGGTGGGGTTTGAACCCGGAAACAACATACTACCAGAGCCTACCAGCACGTCTCGAGACGCGGGTGCACCCACTGACACGTCAGCCAAGTTCATTTCGCCTTTATGTCAGATGTCACGCCAACCTCCCACGTGTGATAGAAGCCAGCTAAGCAGCCCAGCTAAGCGCCTGAGCTCGCGCAGCCAATGCAATCCTGTATGACAGAGATGTCTGCTTTCGCCACGGACTGAGAGATGGCACCCGAGAGCGCAGCTCCGCCCAAGGAAGGAGCTCACACCCACACCCCCTCACCTCAGAGAGCCGTCCGGGCAAGGGGAATAAATGTCTGTGCACCGCTGCAGAGTGGCAGTTCATTCTCAGCCCACCACCTTGTGTGCTGGAGCTCTCTGCCAACTCCGTCTTTGCGACTTACCAGAAGCTATGCAAGACTTTCACCAGCAACCCCTGAAGAAGTCTTTAACCCTCTTCAGCACACCCTACTCTTCTGGTAGTGTCACCCGAATCCTTTCTGGAAAGCAGCATTGAGTTATTTAGAGTCAGTTAGTACTTTCGCTACCTAGCTGCATCTGCTCTTGTCTAGTTTATACCCAGGTTCCCTTCGCCTAGTATTTATAATCTGCTTCCGTTTCAGTTCCTGGTTAGTTAGGAAGTAGTACGGGCCATCGTGTCTATTTCTCACGGAATAAACACGTTTTCAATCAAACCTCGGAGTACTGATTCTAGGGTGACTGTGTCTCTTACCCCCCGTAGACGTCAGCCCACCAGGGAAAAGCAGGAGACAGCGTGATTTACAAACCCAATTGCCGAACGTAGAATAGGACTGCGGGCTCCATTAACTGAGCACACGTACATCACAAACACACCCATTAGACGGCCACCCATACTGTGCACCTGGTGTGCAGTACGGTAGACCCACAACCACTAGAGACTCAGTCCACAAGGCGGTTAGTCAACCAACCCAGCCAATTATTTCCATCCACCACGCTGAACTGTCGCTGTAAGGAGTGATAGACTGTTTCTGGAGGTCTGCCCACCTTTGGACCACACTCACGTTGTTGTCGGACATCCGGGGTAAACACACCGCTCTAACCACCACGCTCAACTGTCGCTGGCTGGAGTAATCGGGTATGACTCTGGTTGGCTCGGTCTCGGTTTGACTATACACCTAGCTAGGGATCATCATCACCTGCTCTTACTTCGTAGGGCCGACATTAGTACCTACCTTTATGCCATACACCCATTGGAGTGGTGAGAAGTGGCAAGCTAAGAAGTCAGCTACTGCCACCGAATCCAACAGGAGCTGCAACACAGCCCCAACTACACTTTGCAGTATAACCCTCCGGGAACAAGTTCAAGCCGCCCGTCAGTTGGAGAGGCCTCACCTCCCAGCTCCCTCCCCCTTCTTATTTCATCTCCCATTCAAGACCACCGGCCAGCCGCATCTGGTCGGTTGTCACCGACTTTCGTCAGGGACGTCACGTGCCACTGGGGATAGCGAACCCGTGGTTCCGGAGTACCAGGATCAGCAGCCCTCCGCGGGCACCCTACAGCACCGCCAACTGCAGCACCACCTCCACCCCAGGACTGAGCACCATGAGTTCCGGCCAAGCTCAGCAGCAACAGCGGCCATGCCCAATACAGGTAGACCAGTGGCTGTGTGCCAACCAGTAATTACGAAAGACAGTCAAGCCCACAGCCGACTTTGTGCCGTGCCGTCAAGCCACGCGCCATATCTTATACACTGGCTGAGGTCCGGTTAGCAGCCAGTAAAGTCAGCCGAGTATACTGCCCGTGTCTCTGACAGAGACACAAAAATCTTGCCTGACCGTGACGTTGTCGTTAGTCACCTGAAATCACGTGTCAGAATTATAAAAGGGGGTATTTAAATACTATTTTATGTGTCGCAAAGTCATCCCACATTTGTTATAAAGTGACTCCCACTTACGGTACTCTACTGTCTGTTCCTGACATTAAGTTAAGTGAGATTCAACAGTTATTTTGCAAGTTGCTGTTCATGAATGGTAGAAAGGGGATGTAGGGGTGCCTGCTTGTCTCTCTACAAGTTACCAGCATAATAAATTGATATAATTTTGTTAGTAATGTCGCGATACCACTTTATCTCCATTCTCAATTCTTTTTATCAGTAGCAGTATAAGGCCCTGCACAATATATTAAAAGTAACTCACCGAAACTGCATTAGTGGTATTATTAATATTACTATTAGTTTATAGATGCACAATCATTGGGAACATATTAGTACTAATCAAATCGAAAATTCTCAGAAGTGGCATGATAAGCATATTACACAATAAAGCTTTATTCAAAATTAATTATTTAACTTATTTAAAGATGAAAAACAATTAAAACACAAAATGTATAAATCAAAAGATTTTGGGGGGAAAAAATTCTATCTCAGAATATTCTTTAAACATTATATCTAACAGTTTTGGCAGTGTGCGCAACTAATGAAATTTACACCTTCGTAGTTGCGTGTAGGTATGCTACATCTTTCTGGTCGGATTTCAATGGCCTTGTCCATTGCGGCAGCGGTTTCACTTTGGTCGGCAATGCTTAGGTTTAACTCGGACATTACTCAGCTGGTAAAATTGTAGTCCGCGGGTCATACAGGAGGATGTTTACAGACTCCCAGAAGTCTGGCTGGTTATTGGTTTGACTCCCGGCTATATTATCTTGTTCTCAGGGTGCGCTGACCTTGTTGGTTCTTATTTTTTGACTAATAAAGGGTTATGGCCCCACGTTGGGTGCCACAAAAACACTAAACTATTAACACATGATGTCTGGTTAAAATGGCGGCTACGCCACCGTGAGATAAAGGTTCCTTCGGTGCCGGACAGAGACACTGGCTAAACTCACTGCGGGGGAGTTTGGATTATCTATTGCCTATGCTATTGGTAACCCTGTTGTGGTATACGGTGGGGTGTGTAGCCCTTCGACAAGGCACAAAGTCAGGTGTGGTGATGACGCCTCTACACACTGACGGTTTGGACAGGCAGTGGGCTTCACCCGGGGTAGGTCCTGGCTCGGCAACTGCTGGCTGGAACTGGTGCCCTCGGGCGGCAGTGGTGCTGCTGGCTAGGTTGGTCGTCTCCGGTGACGGCTGCTGGTCCTCGTAGTCCTGAAGTAAGGACAGGCGACCCCAGGGGCACTGGAAGGCCCAGTTGTAGGCGTACTACGAGCGGGTGAGGCTCTCCGGTGGTCTTCTGGGGTGTTTGGAAAAGGGGGCTGGGGGGAACTGGGAGGTGAGGTCTCTCCAGTTGTCGGGCGGCGTGAGCTCGGTCCCAAGGGAGGGGCTGCTGAGGGCAGACGGCACTGGGTTGCAGAACAATTGGTTAGGTTTAGAGGCAGTAGCTGCCCTCTTAGCTCTCCACCTTGCACCGCTTCTATGAGAGAAGGCCATACTGGAAGGTACTACAGTCTACCATATGAAGGAGGTGCAGACTATGAGTTCCCTGGCTAAAAGTGTAACCAGAAGGGGTTAGGCCAACCAGAATCAGTCCTGTCACTTCAACCTGCGAAGTTTAACGCAGTGGATATAGTGGGTTAGCTTATCTGGATGTTTAGCCGCTTCGTCGCATGTGTTCCTTAGTGGTCGGAGCTCTACCGTACGTGTGCACGAGGTACCTTTGCATACCTGGTCCACAGTATGGGTGGCCGTCTACTGGGTTTTGTTTTATGATGTACGTGCTCCCGGTTAAGGGTAGCCCACAGTCCTACACTAGTTTTGGCAAATTGGTTTCAAGATGCGGTCTCCTGCTTCTCCTAAGTAGGTATGATGTCAACGAGGATTGTAGTCACAATTACCTTAGAATAAGCAAACTGGGTTAGTTAATAATACGTGTTCATTCCCCAGAGGAATAGATACAGTGGCCTTAACTGTCTCCTAACTATCAGTTGAACTGAAACCGGCAGAAGTAAACTACTCTAAACCAGGTGAAGGGGACCTGGTGCTAAACTAAACAAGAGTAGAAAAGGCTAGGTAGCTATTATAAGAACTGACCCTAACTAATCTATGCTGTTGTCCAGAAGGGACTTGGGGTTCACTACCAAAGTGGTAGTTAGTGTAACATTTCAGTAGAATTAGAAGGCCAAAATTCTGTTCTCCTTTTTTATTGACTCATTCTCCTTCTCCAACAAATTAGACAAATAATTATTTCATCTTCTTGAAAGAAAATTAATAAACCTCACTTGTTTTACATTATCAATAATTAAACTTTAAAACATCTGGAAGCGGCGGAAGCCGCATTTTATCGGGAGAGGCTGGAAGTGCTAGATTCCAGTGTGCGGGTTGCATCGCTCCCGCAATCTCAGGGGCAGCGCTGGGCTTCGTTGCTGGCTTCTGTTGCATGCGGGGGTGATTACAGGACACGTGATGTCTGACATAGTGGCGTAGACGACCTCTGCTGCCGTGTCCTTGGGTGCCCCTTGCTTAGGGGTGTGTAGGTTGGCTCTGGAAGCAAGTCGTCCTGGGTTCAAACCCCGCTCGGGGTGACGTGATGTCACGCGAAGTTGAGGCAGAGTCGTAAATAATTATATGCCAGTGTGCGTCACGTGTCAAATGTCAGAAATTGTATTTTATGGATGTACATGCCAGAACCCCCATCTACTGATATCCCACATGTATGGAAATTTTTTGACAGTTCCCCTGAAAAATGGTAGGTAGGAGTGTCCTTTGTAATCACGTACTAGTGTGCAAGTATTCTCTCGTTGACTTGCCTCTTGAGATTTTCAGAGGTGACTATCATGTTATCTTGTACAAATAATGACAAAGGTGTGTGTTAAGTAGCTTGTTCCAAAAATTTCTTACTTAAAAATAATTGTAAAATACCGGTTTTAGGTCTTCTTTACTTTAAAAAAATGTGTACACACAATTGAAAAAACAAACAACGGAAAATACCTTTCGGATGTGAGAATTGTTTAAAATGCTATTTGTAAGTAGACACCACTCAAAAATATTGGAATAGTTTTTAAATTATGATGACACGATTGAACCTCTGCACTATGTTTGGGGGTCTGGGCAAATGGTGCCCTTAAGAAATCAGATATTTTTAAAAATTAAATTTAAATAACAGTTGCAATTTATAGGTAGCATTTGTGTTATATCAATTACAGTAGTGAAGTTGGCCTAAAATAATGTAGTTTGTGGTGTTGTTTGCTGTCTGGGGAGTGATGTTGGTGTTGTGTGCAGAGACGCTGGAGCAAGAGATGGAGCGGGTGATGCAGGTTGCGACGTCGGACAGGAGCGGCAGGCTGCCCGCGTCCCTCCAGCCGGAGCGCGTGGTGCAGGGCGTCAAGGCTATTTGTGCCCTAATGGGCAACGTCGAGACCATGGACATCACAGAAGCCGTGGAGGGTTTTAGGAAGGTCTGCCAGCAGCTTGCCACATCTCCACTTGTGAGTTCCACCATGTAGCGATATGTGATTCTAAGTTAAACAGTACAGCATTTTAATATTGTGGTTCTAAAAGTCAAGATTTCAAGGGTGTTGTCAAAGTGAAAACCAAAAAAATTAATTTATTGAATATGTTCATGATANATATTGTGGTTCTAAAAGTCAAGATTTCAAGGGTGTTGTCAAAGTGAAAACCAAAAAAATTAATTTATTGAATATGGTATGTTCATGAGCACAGTGAAACCTCATCAACAACATCCTCTTTGATTCAAAGTTCTCATTATTACACAGTTGTCATCTTTCCCCTTGGAGTGAGATACGGAATATAATTTTTTTTTGTATGCTTATTAAAAATATTAAAAAATTTACTGGTAAAAATAAGTTGAAATATATTTTGGTAAGTTCTAACTGCTTCTGTTTACCTAAAGGTGGGTATGGTATTTGGGAACAATAACGAAACATCACCGAAAAATATGCTACAGTATTATCACAAAACACTCACCAGTCAGTTTTTTTCTTTGTCTGACGAATATACGCTCATAGTTTAGTTAAGAGATTACTACTCTGTAAGAGAGTAAAGTATAACCGCCACTAAGATCAGCAACACATTGCAGCATAAAGTAATTCTAGATGTTTATCTGGGCATGGGATGACGACGTAAATGGACTGAACTGTATTTATTGGATAGTTCAGAACAATAATGTTAAAGTGACCACACACCACACGGACACATGTGCCAATGCCACGTACCATACCACTAGTTTCTTGGCATTGCTTGGTTTTTAGTCAATATAGCGTTCACGATGACATCCACAAGAATGGACAGGAAGAAACTAATGTGAAAGTTACTGCAGTACTCACAAACGAGCCCACCACGTAGAACACATACGTATATACAGTATTTGAACACACTGGGCACCGAACACGTGATATGCTTTGCATTAAACACGGACTCTGGATATATTGATGTGCAACTGAGATACATGACCATCAACTCAAGGGACAGGGAGTTGCGGAAACCTTGTATGTTGTGTAACTACACTAAATAGTACTACAGGTTGTTCATGGTGAAGTGAGCACTTTTGAAAACCCTGTTTTAAATAAGCACTTTTGAAAACCCCCCTGTTAAGTTTATATTTTCGTCCCGTTTGTTGCCGCGTATCAAAGTAAACAGTGCCATGTGACTTAGCTGGTGTTTGCAGTGGACTCTCTATCTGTTGTTTTGCATGGGACTGTCAAAAAAACTTTCATACATCCAGAATTTCAGTAGATGAGGATCTGAGATGTACATAAATAAAATACAACTTTTAAGCTTATTAAACTTCATGTTGAGTGTAACGAAAGCGGTACATTATCTGTGAATAAAGTTTAACTAATAAATACAATAAAAATTAGAATTTTGAAAAAAATATTACTGTATTACTATTACTGTAAATAATACAGTAAGAAATATTTCACTTCAACTCACCAAAATAAAGAATATAACTTCCACAAAGTAAGGTGTATAATTGATTGTGAGTCGACACTGAATGTAAGCCAACTCCAAACTTTCAAACCCTCTGAAAAAGGAAATAACATGACACGAAATGCAAGTCAAATTTTGAATGTCTGGCACCCACTCAATCACCTGAGAGCATGCAAAGGGGTTATCATTCGAGCAGTGTGTTGATGGCAGAGCATATTTAGTTTCCCACTCCACCAACAGACGTCATGTACGAAGTGTCATTACCATAAATTGGGACAAATGTGATTGAAATTATCCCACATGTTATTTGAATTTTAGCATATTGTTTGCCATAACTTCAAATTATAGTGCTAAATTGTAACATTAACGTATTTTTGGTCATGAGACTTTTTTTATCTGAGTATCCCTTGGATACAAAGTTATAGATAAAATGGCATTGTGATGAAACCCAAGAGCATGTCAGATACTGTATTTGAGCACATTCTTTTGTTGCCTCGTCATTCACCCTTAGTGGAAATGGCAGTTGGAGGGTGAGACCAAGGTACTTCCGATGGTGAAGCAGTGGTCGCTGCTTGTACAGGGTTCTTCCTGGTGCCTAGACTGTTGGCTTTGGCCACTTCTATAATCGAGCGTTGAGCCGTGGGTGGCGTGCTTGCGAGTGATGGGCGAGTGGGTATCCTGGTAGGGGTATAAAGTGGATGTGATGTCAAGGGCCCTGACTGCCCTAGTAACGTTGGCGGCAGCGAAGATACTGCATGTGGTACGTGCTAGACGAGGTTCAAGGTGGAGCTGGACGAGCTGGGTGCAGACCCTCTCTGATGTGCAGCCTCCTCTTTCTTCCAGGTGTATACTTGGTTGACACCTGAACTACTACTCTTCAGAACCCCAGCCTGAGCTAGTCCCTGCTTGGCAGCTTTGCCCCGCCCAGCCCTATGGTGAGGCATAAGAGGGGTGAGAGACCAAGTAGGTTGATAGTGGGTGGTCAGTAAGGGGTGGACGCAGCCTGCTGGAGAGTAGGGTGTTGGGTGTGATGCCTGACTACTGGTCTTCAGTCTGGTGGCTTGGCGAGCGGGACGTCGCTGGCAGACCCATGTACTAAACTAGAGGTTAGAGCAGCAGGACTAGGGGTTATAACAATGTTTCGGCTCATGGCTATCCCTGGAAGAGTCTTACTAGGACTGGTGACGAACAGGAAACAGCAGGAGCAAGGTGTAGAAAAACAGAGTTTTGGAAGAGACAACCCAACCAAGTCACATTTATGCCTGTTTTATTGATTACTCAATCAAACACACATAAACCAGCCTGTACACTGTCTGCTGCCTAAAGGGCCGATTCTAATTTGCCATCTTTTAATTTACGTAGTTTCGGAAGATGCGGCAGCGCGAGAGGTGACGGCTGCCCCAAGTCAGTGGTACTCGTATTCGAGTCAACTGCGGGTGAGCTACAAGGTAGTTGGAAGCGTGGTAGGCTTCGGTATTCTGACGGGCAGCGAGGCGGCATCGTGCAGAGTGGAACTATCGACAGTGTTGCAAATGGCGATGACGACTTGAAGAAGTCGGTTGGTTGACTCTCAGGCAGAGTGACGTTCTGCGAAGGTAGACGTGGGGTGTGGTGGCTCTCGAGCAGCGTGCCATTCTTCAACTAGACTGGCACGAGACAGTCTCTCTGTGTGCTCTTGGGCTGAGCAACAGCAGCAAACTGAGGACTGCGAGTCCTGTTTATTCATGGCGCACAGAGCCAGCGTGGGGGTTGCGGGGGTGGAGAGAGAGAATGCAGATAGAAGAGAGCAAAAGAGAGCGGCTGAGATTTCCCCTCTCGCGGCCGAAGGTTGGATGGGTAAAGAGCGGCGAGATGATGCAAAGCGGGTTGTGGCTCAGCAGGCGGCAACAGCTGGGCAAGCCAACCTGACTTGAAGGCGTGCTGTGGCGTGTAGGGCGTAACTGCTCTTCTTAGGAGGGGGTCATAGCTGTGGCGAGGCTAGATGAGAGAATAATGTGGCTCGTCGCGCGTCACTCTGTATTCAGTGCAGTTTAGTGTTCTGTGCCCACAAACACAAACACTTGTTGCTTTTAGACGACCTGCTTGGTGTTATAAATAAGCTGTTCAGAAAAACCAGCTATTGTAATTCACATCTTCATGTTGCTGTAACCGTTGAACAATATTTGTTTACAATTAGCATAGGTCATATGCCCGTATCTTGGTCTAAAGGGAAGACTTTCTTATGTAATAAACATTAGTATTAATGTGTTTGAAAGATTCTCATGTAGTACAGCACGAGTGTTTTATTTAGAGTATAAATGGCCATCGCCATATTCCACCATACAGGGAAACATTGTTGAACAGGGTGCTTTCCATTTTTGGATTTGCGAATGTCTTTAAAGCTTCAAAAATTTCAAATATTTTTTTTGTGTTAAAAGTGAATGCAAACTAAATATTTGATTGCTTGTGTTTTGTTTAGTGCATTGTGGATATTTATTCAAGTGGTTATTTTTCTGTTGCTATTTATTTATTATAAGTTATATGTATTTATTTTATGTTATTAGCATGTTACATGCATTTCCAAATATGTACATATGTCGGCATTAAAGATCATGGAACTCATAATGGGTTTTTCCCTTTGATTTTCTGCATACATAATATAGGTCAATTGGTATAAAACCCTGAGATTATCATTCCCCAGTTGCGACGACAAAGATGGCGAGAGTGAGGTGGGGGTAATAAAAGGAAGAAAAACTGGAAATTGAAAAAAGAGTGTGTGCACATGTTTGTGTGTTTGTGTTTTTTCCCCCCCGTAAATGCAAAATGTCTGAGATCCTTATGTTTTTCGTAGTGTAATGTTTGGTGGTACTTGTTTAATTTCAGAGCATGAATGACACAACCTCTTGGCTGGGCATCACAAGCGAGTTGAAGGACTATTCTAACGTAACTCTGAAGCGTGTGGAGCACACTGCACGTGACACAATCCAAGCGCACTGCGACAGGATACGAGATGCAGTGCAAGGCCTCATAGAGACCTACTGCCAGGCGTTCAGAGTCGACTTCCAGTTGCAGTCTAGGGCTGAGATGCCAACAAGTGAGTACATTTCTGTACAGCTGTGGCTCAATTAGTCCTTGTTCATTTGCAGAAAGTGTTATTGAAAAGCAGATTTTGCAATGGTAGTAAGATCTTGTTACTAAGTATACAAGTAGACATTAAATTTTATATACTTAATACGTATCCAAAACTACAATGCTGAGCTTATTTTACCATAAAAAGTATTACAAACATTTAGATTTACAATTTTCCATTTGTTTTACATCATTATCTCCCCTTTACTTCACAAATGTGCTGATAGTAATTAAAATTATTTACGTTAAACTCACGTTTTTGAAGCCGGTGCCACAAATGAAAATAGTGTTTTTGAATGAGAACAATTAATAAATTGATCACTAACAATGTCGAAAGATTATCACTAATTCGATATATCAAAATCACTAACTGAAAGAGCTTGTACATAGCAGAATCATGGCTAACCTACCTTTTATTATTTTTTTGATGCCTGCCAATGTCTTGCCTTAAAGTCGGTTCGCGACTGGAAGAAACTTTTGAAAATCAACCTATGAAAAAACACCCTAGCCGTTAGCGACATGCATATAACATTACAAACAGCGGCGAGTGCGGATACAGTTATGCTGTTAGGTTGCCAGCACAAAGAGAGGATATAGTTCCAAAGTTTTAACGTAATTGTTAATTTCGCTTACAAATGGGTGTTGAAAAGACTTGTATCTTATTATGCCAATTATTAATGACATGATACTAACGTATTTAGATTTCAACGTTTCTTGCATAGTCACAAAATCACGCTTATGGTGAAAGTAACGCTGCCATTTGTTTACTAACCTTCGTTCCTTGTGTTGTTGGCGGGGTGTGGTTGACACGTGCCAGAGAATTTGTGCGATTATCTTGTTTAACCTATAATAATTCATTTATTTGTCGTGTTTGACTAATATCCGCTATATATTATTTGGTTTTTAATAACGTATGATTTTAATTTGTACTCACTTTCTCGTACTGATTCCTTTTGTTTTTGTGTGTTACGTGCACGCGTTTTTCTTTGCCACTCTGTTATAACATTGCAGTATTTGCACATAAGAATTGTTTTCACATTGTGGGTTGACATCACTGGCTGACTATACTACTGACAGACCGGGCCCCGGGCTGTATACAGTACAGGGCGCGTGGCCTGGTGAATAGGCTCAAAGTCAAATGCGGGCTTATCAGTCCAGCGAACTGGGTGGTACACAGCCACGGGTCTACCTTTTCTGAATGTGGCCTGGGGTGACTGCTGACCCAGCTGCTGCTGCTGGAGTTGACTCGCGCTGGTTCCATGACCTAGAGCGGCAGTGCTGCTGGGGCTAGGAGTGCTGCAGTGAGCCTGGGGAGGGCTGCTGGTCCGGCAGCACTGGAACCAGGAATTAGCAATCCCTAGTGGAATGTGCCGGTATCGGCGGAAGTCGGTCAAGATCGAGTGCGGTCGCCTGGCTGTCTTGACCAGGGACTGATCAGGAGCTGGGAGGTGAGGCCTCTCCAGCTGGTGGGCGGCTTGAGCTCATTCCTGGGGAGTTGTGCTGCAAAGTGCAGTTGGGGCTGTGTTGCAGCTCCCGTCGGCTTTGGAGGCTGTAGCTCCCTTCCTTTCTTGCCACTTAGTACCACACCTCTGGGTGTACAACATAAAGGTAGGTACAAGTGTCGGCCTCGTCAGGGGGAAGCAGGCGACGATGATCCATAGCTAGGTGTAGAACAAAAGCTAAAGCTGAACTAACCCAGAGCTGTACCCGTTTACTCCAACTGACGACATGACATGAGGCGTGGTGGTTGGAGAGGTGGGTTTACTCTGACATTGGGTGTGGGGCCAAAGGTGGTCAGACCTCCAGAACCAGTCTAGCACTCGGCTTTACCTTGGCGAGCTGATGTCTACAAAGGATAAAATCAGTCACTTGTAGAAATTAGTACGCAGAGGTTTGAGAGAAGACATATTTATTCTGCGAACGCTAGGAATAAACACGGTGGCTCGTGCTACCTCCTAACTAACCATGAACTGACCAGAAGTAAATTACGTAAACCAGGTGAAGTGAACCTGGGTCTGACTCGGAACAAAGTAGGTGTGGCTAGGCAGCTATTACAACAACTGTCCCTAACTATCTCAATACCGTTGTCCAGAAGGGACGCCGGGGGCCACTACCAGAAGGGTATTGTAGTTGCCTTACCAGAAAGGTGTTTGGCAGTTCAAGAGGTTTGAATATTTCTCCAGGGGTAGCTGATGAAGATCTGGTAGAGCTTCTGGAAGTTTGCGAAGATGTTGGTATTAGCAGAGAGCCCCAGCACACGAGATGGTGGAGCGAGCTGCTGGAGCTGGAGAACAACTGACATTCCTTGGTGGTGCAAGGCCTTATATTCTACCTGCCTGCAGTCTCGTCTGTGGTGCGGAGGTGCAGGTGGTAATGAGCTCCGCCTCTGGGCTGAGATGCGCTCTCTAGTGCCTTCCCTCGGCTCGTGGCTGAATTAGGTGCATCTGTAATGTGGTCTCAGCGCTGGGCCGGCTTCCTTCACATGTCGGGTGGGTTTGTGTGACGTCTGACATCAGGGTGAACAATCTATGCTGACGTGTCCGTGGGTGCCCCCGCAACAAGGAGCGTACTTGTAGGCACTCATAGTAAGTTGTTTCAGGGTTCAGTTTCTCTTGCTCTCTCTATGAGTTCGTCGACGGTCTTTGATTTTTGGGCTTTGTAACAGGTTACGCAATTTAGGGAGAAGCATGCATGAAATGTGGCGCTCGCCGCTTTCCTCGTTCGCTTAGGGGAAGATCCTTTTGTACATTTGGACCTTTCTTTGGATGAATATTTCGGCCTCTTTGTTGGTGGCCTGGGTTCGGCTGTGGAATTCAGTCATTAAAGGTAGCTATGACGACCTCCCCGGAGAATTGCAGGGCGAGGCGGGAAGATAGCTGCCCCCATTCAGTGATGAATTCCCTGTATTTCACCCAACATTTGAGGGCTTACCCTTTCAGTTAATTCTGGGTCCTCCCAACCCATTGTTTAGGGGGAACCTCATTCTCGCGGAGTTCCTTTTTGCAGTCGAGTGTGAATGTGATTGGGTCCTCGTGCGGCCTTCCAACAAACTTCTGTAGTTGAGGCTCGCTGCTAGTTCGGGTTGTGGTCAAGCTCTGGAGACTCCATGGGTGGTCTGGGTCATATTACTCCGCATGCCTGCACACCTCGCATCTATATACAAGGCCCGGTCGCGTGATGTGCTCATCTGGTCAGCCTATGCATATGTGGTGGAAGGTCTGCGCACAAACTATGCAGCGTACAGTATTTATACCTGGCCCGGCGCAAGTCAGCCAGTTGCAATACGCTGTCTGGCGGGTGCGCCATTCGTTACAGCGAAACTCTAGTCCGTCTGTATATTGGGGTTGGTCTGTACTTCCCAATCATTGGTAATTGAAGCTATTCTGACAGTGTTCCCATATAATCTGGTTTAACCCTGTGCCAGGGCAGGTGGCTGCATTGCACCTTTTGGGTGTGGCCTCAGCCACGGCGTTAGTTGCGTCTTGGTCGACTAAGCTAGCATCTGCTTCAGACATCTTGTCAAGTTCGGTTGATTTGAGTGCCATGGGGTACTTACAGACTTCCCGTAGTCTGGTTAATGGGGTTTGAGTCCTGGCTAGTATCACTGAATCTTGAGGTTGTGCTAGCCTAGTTCTGCTTTACTATCGTAACTAGCAAAAGCGCTGTGGTCCCACGTAGGGTGCCACGAAAATTCTTGACTCGTGACGTTGGTTGGTTGATGGCAACGTCATGGTCGGGCAAATTTTGACGTGTTGATCAGAGACATGGGTTGATATCACTCACTGACTATACTACTGGCTGACCGGCCCTAGCCGGTATACAGTACAGGGTGCGTGGTCTGGCAAATCTGCACAAAGTCAAATGCGGGCTAAGTGGTCCTCCGGAACCAGTCTAGCACTCCCTTCGGCGACAGTTGCGGTGGACGCAGTGAAGGCTGTGCTGGCTGACTAGCCGCCTTGTGGATTGTGTTTGTAGTGGTTGTGGCTCTACCTTACTGCGCACCAGGTACTCAGTACGGGTGGCCGTCGACTGGGTGTGTTTGACGTATGTGCACCCGGCTAAGGGAGCCCGCAGTCCTACACTAAGTTTGGTAATGGGTTTGTCAAAGATGCTGTCTCCGGCTTCACCCTGGCGGGCTGACGTCTACAGAGGATAATATGTCACCCTTAGAAACTAGTATGCAGAGGTTTGAGAGAAAACGTATTTATTTATTCCATGAGGAAGAAACACGGTGGGCTGTACTACCTCCTAACTAACTAAGAACTGACAGGAGGTAAGCTACGTGAACCAGGTGAAAGGGATCTGGTCTGACTCTGAACAAAGTAGATGCGGCTAGGTAGCTATTACAACAACTCTCCCTAACTATCTCAATGCCGTTGTTCAGAAGGGACATCGAGAGCCACTACCAGAAGAGTATTGTGGTTGCAGTTACTAGAAGGGTGTTTGGCAGTTCAAGCGAGCTGCTGGAGCTGGAGAACAACTGACATTCCTTGGTGGTGCAAGGCCTTATATTCTACCTGCCTGCAGTCTCGTCTGTGGTGCGGAGGTGCGGGCGGTAATGAGCTCCGCCTCTGGGTTGAGCTGCGCTCTCTAGTGCCTTCCCTCGGCTCGTGGCTGAATTAGGTGCATCTGTAATGTGGTCTCAGCGCTGGGCCGGCTTCCTTCACATGTCGGGTGGGTTTGTGTGACGTCTGACATCAGGGTGTCCGTGGGTACCCCTGCAACAAGGGGCGTACTTGTAGACACTCATAGTAAGTTATTTCAGGGTTCAAACCCTGCCTGGGGTGATGTGAAGGCACATCCAGGTAAGGCGAAATGATGTCTATTATAGTCAGAATAATCGTCATGCATCAACCTTGAGCAGTAATAATAATATTTAACTTTAATGTAATTAATGTAGTAACAAGGTCTGTAATAGTAGCTGCCAGAGATACACATTCGGTGAGAGAAATAATTAGCTTCATATATTAAAAAAGGACCATTCCTTTTATTAAAATGGTGTGTCTTGACGCATGACAGTCTATGGACAGGAACACGTCAGTGCCTCAATAGAAGTTGTTTTTAGTTTGTGCTAGATCAGACACGTAGGTAAAATGGGTTTACAGATCCCAATGCGGCGAGATCTGTAAGATCTGGCGCTTGGTCTTTATGGTGCGTTTATAGAGCGTCGGGTGGGGAGGCTGCCTGCTTGGCACGATCAATCTGTACTAGAGATGGTTGCAATCGCGGGGTGTTGGCGGATCCGCTGGTTTACCTCCCACAGCCGGTCGACAGGTGCTCGTTGAGGTTGGTCTAATGGCGGGCCTCCTGGCCTGGCTGGGTGGTAGCGGTGGCATTTGCTGGATGGCCGAGCTGGGAGACTTGCTCGGCTGTGGCTGACGGTTTGTCGCCCACTGGTGCTGGATGGTGGAGCTGAGTCTAGGTCGTTCATGCGCGGAGGATCACAATGTCTGGTTTTACAGCCCCGGGGAGGTGTACCAGGGGTCCTAACAGATGACTAGGGGGATGCGAGGTGAGGCCTCAACAGTTGGCGGGTGGCACGAGCTCGCTCCCGGGTGGTGAGGTAGCTGAAGTCTAGGTCAGGTCGTTTAATCAGCGCTTGCTTACCAGTGAGGATGGCAGCTACCTTCGTATTGCTCCTCTTACTACCCTCATGTGGGTGAACAGCTTTTACCAAGGAATTGGGTTCTACGGATCATGTCCGCAACGGGGTGGCAGGCAACAATAACCCTAGCTAGAGTGTGATTTGGAAGGATTAGATCCTTCCTTGTCAAGTCTGGCATTACCTCCGGCGAGTTTATACGTTGTAGTAGGTTAGTTGACAAGGGGAATCTAATCTCTTTGTCGTGTGTCTTGCTAATGGTTGTGGCTCTACCATACGTGTGCACCTGGTATCTTTACGTACTTGGTCCACAGTATGGGTGGCCGTCTAATGGGTTGTGTCTTGTGACGTATGTCGAGTTCTTTTAGGGACAGGCCACAGTCCTACCCCAAGATCTGCAAAATCGCTGTTCCGTGTGTCTCCTTTGTGGGTTGATGTTTACATGGGATGACTAAGCTCAGTTCACTCATGAAAGTGCAGACGGCAGGTAAACTGGAAATGGGTTTTGTCTCCTCCAGAATATGACACAGTGATCTGTACTCTCCTACTAATATCAAGCGCAGATTAACTCTCGGAAAATAATCTAAGTCAGGTTAAGGCGCTTGTCTTCATGAACAGCCTGGCCTGAAGGGGGAGGAAAAGATTACAGAGCAACATATAGGTAGCGGTGATAACAACTTAACCCTAACTGAAGCTAAGTGGGTGTCCTGAAGGGACTTGGGGAAAGTATGGGGTGTGGTAGGTGGTGACGGCATTGTCAAGTGTTAAGTGGGGGATGACGACTCTTCTGGGGCTGCAGCGCGTGTAGGAAGAAGTCCGATGTTGGCAGCTGAAGATCAACTGTTGGTCTCTCGTGAGGAGAGCAGTAGAGAGTAAACAGAGCAGAGAGTCTTGGCACGACTTTTGCGAAGGCGAGCTGCTGATGTGAACTGCTGTTCTCCGGCGGTGCTGGGACATACATTCACCTGTGCTTGGGGGTGGCGGGGGTAGCTCCTCCTTGTGTAGGCGGAGCCGAACTCTGTTGCCATCTCTCAGGGCGGCAGGGAAGGAAGTTTCCCTGCTATGCGAGGTTGCGTTGGCTGCGCGAGCTCAGGCACATTTTCTCTTGTGTGACCTACTGGTATTATTTTCTCTTGTGTGGCTTACTGGTATATTCCCATTTCACAGTGTTTTATTTAAAGCAGGGGTGATTTATTATATTCTTTCTTCGGGTGCATTACGGTCTCCAGGCATCCATCTTATTATAGGAGACATAATGTTGGCTTGGGTTGTTGCCTTTCAGGGTTGCATTACTTGTAGGCACGTGAGGCGCACGTGATGATGCGTAGTTGCATCAAATAAAGTATTCTAGATACGCATCATGCGTCATCTCACCACCCCTCTCTTGCGACGGAGAATCATCACGTAAATTCTTAAGGGTAGGTGATGTCGGACTGTCACTTAAATGTGGGCGGCTTTTGCTTCTGTCTTGGCCACTCTTCTGTGCGCTCTGCGCGGTACTGGCACATCTAGGTCTCTCCTCTCGGGTCGCTTGGTAGGTGGCACGCTAATGGCTTCAGACCTCTGGGGTGGTGTGTTGTGTAGATATGGGGTAACGGGCTTTTCGGGTGAGTGTATGTGGAATTCAAGGAAACCGAAAATATGTGACGCTCACAAGATACATTTGAGGGCTGTGGTTGTGTGCACAGAGGTTTACTGTTTGAACCTGAAAAGTTAAATTGACAGGCGTTCACGTAACTTTTAAGTACTTTGGGTAATCAGGGTATTTACAATCCCAAACTCGCATGAGGTGTGGCGAATCTGTCTTTCTACCTGCCCTGGTGCTGAAGGCGCGGTAAAAGCGGCTTGCTCTGTAGCCTCTTATGGGTTGCAGGGCAGGTGCACTTTACGTGTGACAGGTTCGACTCTGCGGAGGGGGCATAAGGCTTTCAAAACTATGTCCCCAGGATTTGTTACACTACTATATACACACTGACTTACTAAAAATACATACGGGTCACCAACATTTATGGAAAAAAACATGGCACTCAAAAGACACATAATAGCACTTGCAAGTTATTGACTACAAAAATGTATGGTTCTGGACAGTCTCCCATAGGCAGGCTTCCACCTGTTCCTAGTCCTGCCTTCTCATTTAGTCCGCGCTTCCTTTCCCCGTGGGGACAGGTTGGGGATACGCCATGAGTTCAGGGTTGCTGTTCAGCAGGTAAGCATATTTCTATTGCATTACTCGGTCACACTTACATGCCAACCAAGTCACCCACTTGCCCATTGCTCACCTGCGCACCACCAAAACTCTTAACGCACAATTATTGACGTGGTCAAAGCCAACAACTAGGCACCAGGAAAAACCCTGTTCAAGCGATGACCATGGCTTCACCATCATCCAGGGGGGGAAGTACCTCTGTCTTACCCTCCAACAGCAAATCCCACTAAGGGTAAGTGAAGAGGCCACACGTCGCTACTTGTATTAAAAAAAAGGACAGTGTGAGCTAATAACGTAAAACTATAATGAACATGTGGAAATTTGTAACTAAGAAATTCATTATGGTACTTGTAACGTTTTACTTAAAATATTTTTGTACACTGAACTCTTATATGCTAATGCTGGGAGCAGTGTACGTTGACCTTTTGTTTCGGCGGTAAGAGGGGTCATGCGCCACCCCTCCANAGCTGGGATTTATATAAGCTGGTCGCAGGCAGGCCTCAGTTTTGCTACCTCTAACCCGTCCTCTTAGCCCAGGGGCCGAAACACGCTCAGCTGCCATCCCCTACTTCCTACTTCAACCGCCAGGGTGCACACCTACGTGGACGTTGGAACGCACCCCACCCCACTCCTCACCGGAAAGAGTGCTCCTTGTCGCGCACCGCTGCCGCCTATTTCTGACTGTGTAAATCCGGTTCAGTGCCACTCTGTCGCTGTATTAGATTAGGTAGGGTGTATTTCAGTGTTTTTCCAGTGTATTGTAAGTGAGTGTTTCCAAGTTATTGTGTATGTAAATTGAACTCTTGCCAGTGCGATAAATAAAATCCAGTGAATGACAAGTGTGTTTTCCTCATGTCGGCTCCTCCACCCGCCAATGTCTTACTCCAAGAAAACTACTAAAGGAAAGAGCCAGTGCATCTTATTGAATTTTCAAGGATTGTGTCCCATTTATACCACCACTGTAGAGGAATTCGCCAAGGCCAAAGCCAGTAAGGAGGTCAGCCCACCTCTCGCCCCCCCCTAGGTCAGAACACGACGCCAAACCAGGGAAGATTCAGTGGTAATACGAGCGGCAGCTACTACCACTAATATCACCCATTAAATCATCAAAGATGGTCACCCCTCTTCCCCCTCTGTACCCCGAGGCGTGAGGCAATTGATTCAGGAGCCCTTCTAGCTCCAGCCAGCACTCTTCCCTTCAGCTTCCAGAGGTGGTAAGCCAGAAGTTGATTTTAGCCTAGTGCGCATAAAAACTCTGACGGGAAGATACCACCCCAAGACACTTGTTAGTTAACCGCGGCTATTCTCTGGTCTTCTTGCCACTCTTAGCTGCATGGAACAGTGTTACTAATCCCCCAGCCAGTCTTCCCAGGGTCAGTAACAACTGGGTCACCCACCCTAGGTGCAGGTATAGTCAGTCACAGACAGCAAGCTTCTGCGGCACCCAACAAGAGGCCTGAGGTACGATAGCCCGCGTCATTTTAAACAAAAAAATCTGACCAAATATGTTGGTGATATTTTGAAAATAAATACCTACATACATTTAACACAGATGAAAATTTTTTTCGGGAATAGTAATAATTGTACACTAAACATTCGCATGGTATTTGTTAATACTTATGAATTTACTCATCTTTTGTACTTCGTAGTTAGGTTCTTGATAACAATTACGCGAGGATAGTAATTTTAGTCGACTGCTTTCATTGCATAATCTGTTAAAGGCTTGGGTACAATTGCGTTGACACTATAATAATACATTAGAGTAAGTCGTAGATTCGTGGAGAGCAATGGCTCTGGCTACAATCAATGTCAAATGTTTCCATGATGCTAAGTGTCAAATGCATTGCATTAAATGTTAGCCAACAAGTATTTTTGTTTTAACGCCAGCCAATCAGAATTCAATACTTCACATACAAGCAAAAGCAAATAATACAGACGTTTGCCAATAAATGGCACCGCCATCAATAAACAAATAATGCAAGACAAACTTAAAAATAATTGAGTGTAGCTATGAAATCTGCAAAGTCCGTTTTTTACTTAAGGGTTTTTTAAAAATTCAAAACACAATTTTAAGTATTCATATAATATATACACTTTTTTTTTAAAATTTGATATCTGTTAATGTCAATTGCAGACATGCAATGATGTTTAGCATCAAGTTGTTTGTAGACAAGGGTTAAGAATGCCTGAAATAGTAATCGTGTTTAGTCATTTATGGGATTTTGAAAGTGAAGGCTACTATGTGTTTTGATAAACTTCACGCAGTGCAAAAACTGCAGGTTAAAGGTTGAGTGGATGTGAAAAGACATTTGTATGAACACTGATGTGCCACAATAAATACAAATACAACTGTATTGGAAGCAAATTTGTGTAAAACGAAGTGGTTTCTGCCATTTCCTTGTAGAAAAACTGAACATCTCTACGGTTAGAAATTTTGTGGAAACAAACTACTATGTAAGTAGTTTGTTTCCACAAAATTTTTTCCTTGCTTTTTGTAGTTTGATTGTGAATTTGTGTCTGAGTAATATTTAACAGCGAAAAGGCATTTTGTCAGTGTTTGGCGTTATTTTTAATTACCTCAGTTTTGTTAATTTTCTTTCTGTAATTTATCAATAAACACAAGTTACTATACTTTACAGAGGGAAGGCAAACTACCTTGCGCAAGAATAGAGCTGTGCCAATTCACAAAATTATGCAGATGTGCCGAATCACCGATGTGTCGATTCTGTAATTTCAATTCACTGATGTGCAGCCGATTTGTCAAAAAGTTTTTTGCTTATATTTAAGTTGAATTTAGGTTACTGTTACACTCAAAAAATGGTATTGGTTAAGTGCAGCACAGTTAAAAGCAATTTTTAACTTATTTCAATATTCACTGTCCAAAAAGTTAATATATTAATGCAACAAACCGTGCGAGTTCAAGCGAAGACAAAAAAATTATGTTGGTCTATATTTATAAAAATACTGTAACACAGAAAACAGTAAGAATGCCAAGTGATAGCCTTCGAACAAAAATGGTAAATTGTTTTTATATATGCATTTGTTCTGCAATAAACAGAATTAATGATACTTGCAAAATATGTACTCTTAAACATAATTCTTTCAAAAAAAACAAAATGTAGACTAATTGATGATTTGTGCACATCGGTTAATTTGCCAAACATTTCGGTTGGTATAAAAAATATTTATTTAGAAACAGGAATATTAAAAATTGATGACCGTCACAGAAATAAATTATTTTTAACATAAAAATGTTACAAACGAACTCGTAAATACAATAGAACCTTTTTTATAATGAATCCGAAGGTAACACTTTCTATGTTCACTATATAGCGGAAACTTCATGTGTACACTTGTCTTGAAGTAATATACAAAACTGATATACCAAATTTACATTCATAGAGTACTTTATAATCTTAATAATCTAAGTGTTAGAAAAAGCTCATTATATACAAATTCAGCAGGACAACTAACAGGAGAAGTGACACTGGAAACTTACTTGGTCGCTATCTTGAGATCCACTTGCTCTTCCTAGCCGCAGGACCTACTTCCAGAATGGTTGTATCCTTGTGCTCAATACCAGATAGGTCCATATGCAAGTACGAGTATATAGGACAAAGTCACAACTTCTCACACCATCCTAGCTTGGAAGGTTATACAACATACCGCCCAGCGAGACCAGGGGAGGTTTCTTATCACAACACTATAACAACGCAGAACAGAAAACAACACATGGGGTTTATATACAATTGGTGCATACGTTCATGAGGAAGGTAATTATTGCATAGGAAGACGGTACAACTTATGCACTGCTCGGCGCAGCTCTCCCTTCTGGGTTCGCACTTCTGCCACCCTGGCAATACTATCCTTCCCGAAATGCAGCTTACCCATTTTGGCTAAGCACCAGCCCAAGGTCGGTACATGAGGAGGTAAAGATCTCCTGCAGTAAGTCCTGGTTGCTGTGTCTCCCACTTCCCCCAAGGCTGTAGGTGCTGCAGATACCCTTGATGCCACAGTTTCCATACCTGATTGGCCAAGGCACATATCATTTTCCACCGTCGGGATAAACACAGGTAACCATCATCGTCAAGAGGCGCAGGCACAGCCACTAGGGGTCAGCCAATGAGGAAATGCCCAGGTGTAAGGGCAGCCATACCAGAGGAATCTGACGGTATGGGCGTTAGGGGCCTTGAGTTGAGAATGCACTTAACTTTGCTACAGAGTGACATGAGTTCTTCCAATGTCAAGATTTGAATACCCATCACCCACCGTAAAAGGTATGTAGCAGATTTTACTGCAGCTTCCCACAATCCTCTCTGGTAAGGGCTGGCTGGAGGAAGAAATTGAAAATTGATAGAGTGGCACAAGTTGTGTAAAGGCCTGGTGAATTTGTCGTGAAGCACCTTCGAAGTTAGTGCCACAATCTGATTTCAGGTTTGTACACAGATCCCTTCTGGAGACAAATTTGGTCAGAGCAGCAATGAAACTGTCTCCAGTTAAGTCAGTAACAAGTTCAATATGCTCTGCTTTGGTGGAAAAACAAATGAAAATGCAAGGGTATGCCTTTTGACTGATGCTACTGCGTAATATGTTAAGTCTTGTAGACATTGGTCCCGCATAGTCCACCCTTGCGTGCTCAGAAACCCCAGCTGGTGTGACTCTTGTAGCAGGCAGATTCCCCATCAGTGGAGGGTTGTTAGCTGGTCGACATCGAAAACAATGCATGCACCTGAAAACCCTTGACCTGACCGAGGACCGAGCTGGAAGGATCAAAAATGTTGAGACAACAAGGATTGCAGCAATTTGGGTGCAGCATGGTAGTCTGCAATAGCTTCAACGGCTGCATGGTTTTTAGGTAATATAATGGGATGTCTGGTCGAAAATTGGATGTTTGCATTTGATAAACGTCCGTCCACTCTGAGGACACCATGCAGATCCAAGAAGGGTGCCAAGTGTTGCATTCGTGGAGAATAAGACTTTTCTTCCTTAATCCGTTTCAACTCTTCTTGGAAAGAAACATGTTGTATGGATTTACACACCAGATTTGTAGCTTGGTTCAGTTCTGCAGAGGACAGTGATGCATGATGACTTGTTTGCTTTTGGCTGTTTGTGATGAAACGCCTGACACATGCCATGATTTGAACAAACTTTGGCCAAGTTGGAGCCTCTTGCAACACGTTAAGTTCATCAGGAGGTGCATGTGTAACCACTAACACTAATTGAGGTGACTTCATCTCAGAAACATCTTCCGCATCTGGATGCACAAAGTAAGGTATACTAAGTAATCTCTAGTTCTGTTGTACCCTCAATAAATTGACTCCACTTCTCCTTTACTGGTGATGGTAACATGTCATCCCATCTTAATCCCAGAGTCCATAGCCACCGCAACAAGATTTTGGTCCACACTATTATCGGAGGCAACCATCCCATGGGGTCATGTATCTTAGCAGTTTAGGAAAGAACAAAGCATTTGGTCGGGACTCCAGTATTGATGTTTTGGTGATAAGAGAGGGTATCTTCTACTGGGTTCCGCTGTGAACCCAAAACATTCATAATGGGCCCTAAGGAAAAGTTGAGAACCCTCGGACACTCGTGAGGCTCAGGTATGTCATCCAGAATTTGAGACTTGTTACTCGACCACTTCCTGAGCTGAAAACCACCACAATGTAAGAGTTCACACAGTTGATCTTTCAATGAACATGCTTCCTCCACAGAGTTTGCACGATACAACGTCATCAACAAAGATATGGCTGAGAAGTGCAGTGTTGGCAAGAGGATATCGAAGACCTTCATCAATAGCTAACTGGCGCAAATTGCGGATGGCAAGAAATGGAGTTGGAGACAGCCCATTTGTGACTGTATTGGGTTGAAAAACCTGAAGTGGGAAAGTGGGGTCTTCACACCAGAGTATCAGCCGGTAGGTCTATGATCTACGTGAATCAATATCTGCCTGTACATCTGTTTTATGTCACATGTGAACACAACCTTATAGAGTCTAAAACACAAGATGACATCCACTATGTTATTCTGAAGTTTAGGTCCTGGTAGCAGAATATCATTGAGAGAGACACCGTTCAAAGTTTTGGCACTGCCATCAAACACCACCCTAAGTTTGGTGGTTGAGCTTGAACTTTTGAACACACCATGATGAGGGATAAAACAAGTAGGGGTTTCCTTACCATCAATCTGTTGTGTGGAGGTAACATAAGGTTCCATATGACCTGAATCTGCATAATCCATCATAAATTCTTGATACATTATTTTCATCTCATGATGGGACAGAAGCTTCTTTACAAGGGAGTAAAACCTTTGCTCTGCACTTACACGAGAATTCCCAAGAAAGTGGGCATGATGTTTAAACGGCAGTTGTATTGACCAGAATGTTTTAGAGTTTGAGTATCTAGAAAATGAGTTTCGCATAACTCAACATTTGGTTCCGTAGCTATAACCTGTGGAGGCTCTTCCACTTCCCAAAACAGCTTGAGCATTGAGTCCATAGATTCCTCCATACCCACAAATAGGAAAACAAGACCCTTATCAGGTTTGGCACAAGACTAGAGGTACTCTCCCAACAACATCCAAATAAAGTTTGGATTCGAGCACTGCAGGCATGTAACTGCCTAGCTCTAGACGACCACTCGGATAGACATCAGCGCTCAGCAAGATATCATTGTGAGCAGGTTTGTTGAAATGAGGATCTGCTAGTAGAAGCGAGCCTAGTTTGGTGCGCACACATGGATCAACGGCTGCCCGTGGCAATTCACTGACAGTTTTTGACACTACAGATAGGGAGTGAGTGAATGTACGCAGGATGTCCACTGAGGATTGAATCTTACTATCAATTGCTCCTTTGAAATTGACAGTATCGTGTGATAGGCCAAAAATGCTCTCATTAACCCTCTTTAAAAGAAAACAAAGAACTTTTGCTGCGGCTTCAGTGATGAATGAGGCCTGAGCTGCACTATCTAAAAGACAACGCATTACATTGGTTTGGTTGTCTGTTCCATAGACAGTGACAACTGCTTTATACAGAAGTACAATCACTAGCTGAACTACTTATAAATTGGTCATCCTGTGAATCATGATTGGTACCTTCATCACCTGGTTCTGGCGATACATGAGAGTTATAGGTAACGTGTGCTGTCTTTGTTTACATTCAAAACACGTACATGTAGATGAATAAGAAGATGCAAGGCAGTTGAAACAGAGTTTCTTTGACCGGGCTAAGATTTGTCTCTCTGAGGATAGGGCATTTATGAATTACGAACATTTGTAGACTGAATGAAATGTCTGTTGGCACACTGCAGAGGGTGTAAGTGAGCTTGTCTCGCTGTTGGCCACGAGCACAAATGTTGGATGGTCTGGCGAGGCTTCTTAAGAGAAGTGGTTCGATGTTGCCCTCGGCTCCCACCAGCTTTGGTACCTACTTTGGTTCCGACCTCATTTGCACAGTCCAAGCAGGCAACCCAAGTCTCCAAGATAACAATGACTTCTCAGACCTTGGGCATAGTGTGTGTTTCCAGAATGGGAATTTTCAAATTTTTTTTTGAGTCCCACATCAAGTTTTCTCATTAGAAATGTAATGAGGACTGGGTTTTTTTCAGTAGTGTCACAACCTAACCCCTCCAGGGCAAGTGCATTCTCATTGAACATATTTATGAAATGCTTGACATGTGTGTAGTTGATGTTAACTGTCTGAAGATCAATAATTTGAATAATGTATAATATAGTGAGTTTCCTAAAATTCTGGTATTGTGATGTCAAAATGTCCCAGGCAACTGAATAGTTCTCAGCAGTGACTGGAAGATTTTTTACTAATTGCAATGCTTCTGCCTTTCAACAGGCCATTTTGTACTGAAACTTCTCTATGTTGGCCAGGAATGAATTTTTGTGATTGGTTGTCTGATATAATTGGGAAAAGGTTGGCCATTCCTCCCATTGACCAGCAAAGCATGGCAAGTTAATTTTTGTGAGTCTTACACTTGTGGAGGGGACAGTAACATTAGTAGCGGACTGATTTACAACATGCATTTTGAGAAATGATGTTCGGTTGCTTTGGCTAGAGCCTAAACCCTTTCTGTTATGGGCCTTAACTTTGCTTCCTGAAGCTTGAATTGAATGAGAAATGACTTGATGCCCATTGCGAGTTTAAAAAACACTTCTTTTTTAAAATCAACAAAAAACGGAAATAACGGCACTCGGGTGAATATTAGGTTATATAACCTGACTTGAGGGAATAGGTATCCTTATCAACGAAGGTATACAAACAAGTTTCACACACCAGCATATAAACACACCGGGAGACAAAGAGAAAATACACAAGAAAACTGAAACAATTATTAACCACAAAACGAGGAGAAAAACACCCACGTGGTAACGTGATCAAAAAAGAAACGGGATAAAATTGGTTGAATGGACATTAAACAGCATGACAAATAACTTCAACATCCTCGTTCCTTGCTAGGATGTTTTTGTGGTGAATGGATTACGATGGTGGCAGCGNAACCTGACTTGAGGGAATAGGTATCCTTATCAACGAAGGTATACAAACAAGTTTCACACACCAGCATATAAACACAGCGGGAGACAAAGAGAAAATACACAAGAAAACTGAAACAATTGTTAACCACAAAGAGACTATAAATACAAAACGAGGAGAAAAACACCCACGTGGTAACGTGATCAAAAAAGAAACGGGATAAAATTGGTTGAATGGACATTAAACAGCATGACAAATAACTTCAACATCCTCGTTCCTTGCTAGGATGTTTTTGTGGTGAATGGATTTTGATGGTGGCAGAGGTAGTTTCTTCCACATGCGGCAACATCTCCTTGTACGCAGAACACATATTCAAGCAAGACACACACAAAGTCACTAGTCTAATTTCCACACATAAAACGTATCCGGCCCCCGGAGGACAAAAAGTGCTAGAAAAAGCTCATTATACATAATTTCAGCTGGATGACTAGCGAGAGAAGCGACACGGGAAACTTACTTGGTCGCCATCTTGAGATAGACTGCTCTTCCTAGCGGCAGGACCTACTTCCAGAGCAGTTGTATCCTTGCCCTTAATACCAGATACGTCCACATGCAAGCACAAGTATGTATCACAAAACCACAACTTCTCACACAGTTATTAGGCTTGGAAGGTTATATAACACTGTGAGAAAGCATTTATAACTAAAATACATTATCAAAAAAAAATTTGAATATAAACCTTAGTTAAAAATGAAATATATTGTAACCTGTATGGTTAGTTTTTCAAGGGACCAAAATAAAAACCTGATGCACGCTGACAAGCAATGCATGCAGACTTGATCTCCATCCAGACATCAACATCTGGTTCACTGGTGTGGGTGTGTGCAATATGACGTTCACTAGTGTGGGTGTGTGCAATATGACGTTCACTGGTGTGGGTGTGTGCAATATGTCGTTCACTGGTGTGGGTGTGTGCAATATGACGTTCACTGGTGTGGGTGTGTGCAATATGTCGTTCACTGGTGTGGGTGTGTGCAATATGTCGTTCACTGGTGTGGGTGTGTGCAATATGACGTTCACTGGTGTGGGTGTGTGCAATATGTCGTTCACTGGTGTGGGTGTGTGCAATATGTCGTTCACTGGTGTGGGTGTGTGCAATATGTCGTTCACTGGTGTGGGTGTGTGCAATATGTCGTTCACTGGTGTGGGTGTGTGCAATATGTCGTTCACTGGTGTGGGTGTGTGCAATATGTCGTTCACTGGTGTGGGTGTGTGCAATATGTCGTTCACTGGTGTGGGTGTGTGCAATATGTCGTTCACTGGTGTGGGTGTGTGCAATATGTCGTTCACTGGTGTGGGTGTGTGCAATATGTCGTTCACTGGTGTGGGTGTGTGCAATATGTCGTTCACTGGTGTGGGTGTGTGCAATATGTCGTTCACTGGTGTGGGTGTGTGCAATATGTCGTTCACTGGTGTGGGTGTGTGCAATATGTCGTTCACTGGTGTGGGTGTGTGCAATATATCGTTCACTGGTGTGGGTGTGTGCAATATGTCGTTCACTGGTGTGGGTGTGTGCAATATGTCGCACAAAATAGTATNTCGTTCACTGGTGTGGGTGTGTGCAATATGTCGTTCACTGGTGTGGGTGTGTGCAATATGTCGCACAAAATAGTATCCTCTCTGTAATTGATAAACTCAAAATAGAGGTTTTAAGAAAAGAAAGACAAAGTTACAAGAATTTTTTGAGATAAAAAATCCATGTTATGTGAGTCACCCTCTTCTTAAGCAGCCTTGGTGCATTGCAATTACTTGACACACACCACAAAGATTTTCCAGAGCCGGCTGTTTAACACCCCCCTCCCCACCACCCAATTGGTACATCAGGTAAGGCATTTTGCTTCCCTTAACAAAAGGCTGCTTTCCCACCTCACCCACACCTTTTACCTTTTGTTGATGGGGGAGGCTGTGAAAACAGTCCGCCCCAGAGAAAAAACAGATTCACATTCTTATAACATGTGTATTTTTTTTGTATAAAATTTAATTGACAAAATAAATATACGTATTTGACAAAATGGTAAAATTTTACGAAGAAATTTGTCTATTTTATTTACCTTAAAAGTGTGGTTGTAAACAATAACATTTAAATTGGTGGTTGTAACAGTCACATTCGCATCACCTTTATAAAACCAAAATTCATAATGTCAGAAAACCATAATGCTATCATAATGTCGAATCGCGAAAAATCGAGTTGAGTGGAGTCCAGTCGAGTCAACAAAGATTCTCATCACTCGAGTAAATTTTTTTTACAGCAGTCATCGAGGTTCTAAACGTGCAAGTCAAGNGAGTCAACAAAGATTCTCATCACTCGAGTAAATTTTTTTTACAGCAGTCATCGAGGTTCTAAACGTGCAAGTCAAATCACAGTGCTTTTAGGTTATAAACAATAAATATTCACATCTAACAATTACCTTTTGTGTATTGCGAATCAATAATTTTACTTAACTAAACCGCTAAAGTTGCGCCGGATTGAAAACAATAACTCAGTTACTTGCCTTGACGCTTGGTTGATGTTTGTGATGTTCGACTGNTTGAAAACAATAACTCAGTTACTTGCCTTGACGCTTGGTTGATGTTTGTGATGTTCGACTGCGTGATAAAACCAGCTGGGTGTTATATTAGTGACTTGAGCCATTTTGCTTGCCAGCGAAGCACTTCCTCTAGGGGACATTAGATAATATAACCCATGTCAAGGTTGACNGAGTCAACAAAGATTCTCATCACTCGAGTAAATTTTTTTTACAGCAGTCATCGAGGTTCTAAACGTGCAAGTCAAGTCACAGTGCTTTTAGGTTATAAACAATTAATATTCACATCTAACAATTACCTTTTGTGTATTGCGAATCAATAATTTTACTTAACTAAACCGCTAAAGTTGCGCCGGATTGAAAACAATAACTCAGTTACTTGCCTTGACGCTTGGTTGATGTTTGTGATGTTCGACTGCGTGATAAAACCAGCTGGGTGTTATATTAGTTACTTGAGCCATTTTGCTTGCCAGCGAAGCACTTCCTCTAGGGGACATTAGATAATATAACCCATGTCAAGGTTGACNACTTGAGCCATTTTGCTTGCCAGCGAAGCACTTCCTCTAGGGGACATTAGATAATATAACCCATGTCAAGGTTGACAGGTACAGTCCCAGCACGACACAAATATGTTCAATCATAGGACACTGTATTTAAACATGAAAAGCCTTTGTCTCATAGCACGTCACACCTTCCGCAGAAATATGCATAACGGTAAACTGGTCATTACTTTTCTCATCTAATTGCTGTTTTAAATACACGCGTTTAAAAAAAACACAACTTCTCTTTGGTAACAAAAACTTTAAATGTGGACTGCTGAAGAACGTCATGCTGCCCAAGTGCTCACCGAGAAGCTTGCTTGCCTCCGCAGAACATCACGTTGCACGAGCATCCATCGACTTTTTCAAATCATCACTGCCTTTCGCAGTCCTGTCTAGTGTTCTACTCTGCGCGACACAGCCTTGCTGTCCGCCAGCACGTCGAAGCCACCGCGCTTCCAGCTACCTTGTAGCTTTCCTACAGCTATCACGAGTGCAAGTGCCGCTGACTTAGGGTCGGCCTAACCCGCCACGCTGCTGCGTCTTCCTAAACTAGGTAAATAACCTGTTGACAACCTAGGATTGGCCCTTCAGGCCTCAGTCAGGGTACAGGCCGGTTAATGTGCTTTTGATTGAANTAACCTGTTGACAACCTAGGATTGGCCCTTCAGGCCTCAGTCAGGGTACAGGCCGGTTAATGTGCTTTTGATTGAACAATCAATAAAACGGGCATAATTCTGACTTGGTTGCGTTGTCTCTTCCAGCACTCTGTATCTCCCACACCTTGCTCNCAATCAATAAAACGGGCATAATTCTGACTTGGTTGCGTTGTCTCTTCCAGCACTCTGTATCTCCCACACCTTGCTCCCACCATTCGCTATTTTCCTCACCAGTCCTAGTAAGACTCTTCTAGGGATAGCCACGAGACAAACCTCATACGATGGGTCAATCCCTAGGAAGCCCCACCCTCATTACACCTGGGTTCGCTAGCGACATTTTGCTCACCAAGGAGCCCTGCAAGTAGACGCCTGTAGCCCTGCTGCTGTAACCTCCAGTTTGGTACTTGAGCCTGCTAGCGATGTTCCACTCGCTATGCCACCGAGCTGAAGACCAGTAGATCCGGCTTCCAACCTCGCCTAACCTCCGTACCGTACCCTCCGTTAGACTGTGTCCACCCCTTACTGGCCACCCACTTTCTACCTATCAGGTCTACCACACCTCCTTTATGCCTCACCGTAGGGTTGAGCAGGGCAAAACTGCCAAGTTGGTGCTAGCTCAGGCTAGGGTACTGAAGAGTAGCGGTTCAGATGACAACCAGGTTTACACTTGGACGAAAGAGGAGGCCGCATGTCACAGAGTGTCTGCATCCATCTTGTCAAGCGTCCACCTGAACCTCATCTGACACGTACCTCGTGCAGTATCTCCACTACCGCCAACGCCGCCAAAGAAGACGTCAACCTTCATTCGGCCTGCCAACGTTACTAGGGTAGTTATCAGGCCCCGTAACGTTACACCTTCCTATACCCCAACTAAGGTACCCACTCGCCCATCGCTCACAAGTGCACCACCCAAAGCACAACGTTCAATCATGTAAGTGGCCAAGCCGGACAACGTAGGCACCAGGATAAACCCAGTGCAAGTGGCGACCACTGCTACACCGTCGCCCGGGGGGGAAGTACCATGCCGCTGCCCTCCAACTGCCAACCCCACTAAGGGTGAGCGGCGAGGTGACAAAGTGTCATGTTGTCTGCCCTCAAACTTTGTTGTTCCTTGCTGTGTAATGAAAACACATTATAAAATGTACCCTAATTACTGGCATGTAAGACAGTTTTATTCTAGTTTTTATGTATGGATAGAAGTGGCCATGTTATCCCCCATCTGAAAAAATTTGCTTGAATAACAAAGAAATTGTTAATATTATTTTTCTGGATATAAATGTTTCCTTAGGTTACCAGCATCTTAAATTAAAAACTTTGTTTATAACATGTACTTTCTAACCGAAAAACACCAAAAGGTAAACTAGAAAAGTGTGACTTCATTTGGTTTTAAGTTTGTGTGAGATGTACACTATAAATTACTAGACATCGGATTATATGCACTAACAAAATGCCAAAATATGCATCCAAATATGCTTTAAAAAAGGCCCAAATATGCACAAAATATGCACAATAAAAATGCCAAAGTTCATTTTAATTTTTGTTTATTTTCTTTAATCAGCAACAATTAAATAATAAAAAGGAATAAATCAATCATATCATTTAACAAATTAAGTTAATTACCTATCATGTAGCAAATTAAACTCAATATCACGTATAAGTCTTGTGACAATATACTATCATGTACTTTTCCAAATTTTCTAGAGCAAATTTGTGACATTTGTCGCCTAATAATAATTTGTAAGCCGAAAATGACCTCTCCACATCAGCCGACGTCACTGGACAGAATTTNAAGCCTAGATTCCTCTATAATTCCAGAAATTTTGTGTCGCGTCGGTGTTCCTCTTTATGCGTTGATGCTCTGCCAATTTCATTTTGTCCTTTAGCGAGTAGTGAGTGAGCAGTTCTCCACGTTTAAACACCCTTCTCCTAAAACCTTACACTCCATCAATCTACCTGAAACTCTCTTCCAGTGCAACCTCTTCCCCCATAACTGCTAATTCTACGTGTCCAGGGATGTTAGATGGCACTCTGTAATCCTGACGCACATCACAAAAAACTGGTACCGTATATAATTGATTGTAAGTCCACACCGAATGCAAGCTGAACCCAAACTTTCAAACCCTATGAAAAGAAAATTATATGAATACGAATCCACACTGACAATCAGGAAATACACTGGTAATAAAGAGTTGCTAGAGTAATTACCACATTTTATTTTACATGGTCACAAAACAGCTGTTGTTAGTTTTACAAACTAAACTTCGTGCTAAAGTAGTAATGTAGAAGTGTTAAAAATGAAATGCACATTAAAACGGTTCATATTCAAATGAAACGCAACTTCGAAGATTGGGAGTAATCCCGCTCTCCATTTATGCCTTCCATACATGCTTGATATTAATTCTGAAAGTCTACAGAAACATCGCAGGGTATCGTTGAATTATTTTTCAAATAATTTGACAAAATGTTTTTAAAACTCGTGTTGTTTCGGGCCAGTATTAGGAGAAAAGTGAACTTTTACAAAGATGGAATCAATAGGTCGGCCATCGTGCTGTTACCTGTTGAGTAACGCACTCGGCTCACAACACGCCTGCCACGCCATCTGTCAGCAAGCTCCCAAACACTACTAGCTAGAACAATTTCTTTCTTGTGTAAAATAACAAATGTCTTGTGTTCTTTTCGTGTTTTGTTGTACTGTATTAAAAAAGAGATGAAATGGGACGCACATGGGCAGTTTTTAAGCAATTGTTATGTTATTCTACGCCACATATTTCTAACTCGAGTTGTTTAGTATCAGTAATAGCAGAATAACTGCTTTGCAAAAGTCGCTGGTGAGTTGTTTGTTGGCGAATGAAACTGTAAGTGCGGTGTCGAGCAAGTTCCCCTCATTACTTTTATTTCCAGTCGTAACATATTAGCTGTAACGTCCAAAGTGTGATAAGAACTACAATTACCGTCTCACATTTGTTAACTGAAATTTTCTGTCTGTAATAAATTAAAAAATATTTAACAAATATTTAATTTTTTGCAAGGTTTTCTTTTTTACTTTTATAACTTACAAATTTTTTTTAGACATGTGTCAGTCTATAAATACCTTAATATTTGTTTAGCAGCATTGCAGTGAAGTGGCAAGTGGATTAGCTGAGAGCATGTTAGTAAAATATACAGCCTCCACCTGATGCTCCAGCTGATGGCAAAAGATACACAAACAAAAAGTAAACATTGGCACTACTTTCGTCTAACTTCAAAATCTTGCTAAGCTACATGAGACAAAGAGTAGAAGCATCATATAAGCTAAACAACCATCACTTTCCTCCAACATTTTGAATCTTGTACATTATAGCTCAAAAACTACTCAACCAATTTTCGCCAAATTTGGCACGTAAGAAATACCATGATAGTTCGGTTAAAAATTAGTAATTAACCTTTGTTAGTGACTTATTTTTAAAATGGTGGTCATTCAGATATTTTAGGTTTATTTGATATAACTACCATACCATTTGACAAATTTCAACCAAAGTTTGTACGTTGACAGTGTCTATTACAAACATCAAATATATGCAAAAACACCAGCAATTTTCCCTGCCATTTTGTAAGGTAGCACTACATGAATTAATTAAGCTTTTGTGTAATTTCTTGGGAAACAATTGACAGATTCCTACCAAATTTGGCAAATAAGGCTGCAGTTGATATGTACAAATATGTTTCAAGTATACCAGATCAGATACATATTTTAAAAATGGTGGCCATCTAGCAATTTTAGAATATTATGCTATATCTTAGAAAACATTTAATCAATTCCAGCTTAACTTGTATGCAGGGAGTATATAAATCAAACATCAAATGTGTCTACACTGAGCCTCTTTTGTCCTCCATTTTGTAGGATAGTGTCATACTAATAAATAAAGTTTTTATGTCGTATCTCGGGAATTAATTGGACGATTCCTACCAAATATAGCAACGAAGTATTACTGTGGTAGGTAAACTGATATTTTCGGTATGTCAGACACTTATTTTCAAAATGGTGGCCATATTATAGCTGTTTTTAGTTTTGTATATTATATCATTGAAACCATGTAATTAGTTCAAATGAAAGTTTGAATGATGGCTAGATATATTACAACAATCAAATGTGTACACAAAATCTCTTTTCCGCCATTTTGTAAAATATTATCACTTTACAAAATAAAATTATTTGATCTCCGAAAAAACAACAGATTTCTACCAAATTTGGCTAACAAATAGCACTATGGCAGGCTTTTTAAACTGTTAAATTTTCAGAGTGTCAGAAACACATTTTAAAAATGCCGACCATGTAAATATTTTAGTTCCAAATTTTTTATCTATGAAACTGCAAAACAAATTTCAACTTAACTTTGTATGCTGACAGTATCAGTTATATCTATCAAAATTGTCTATACAAAGCCTCATTTCTCTGCCATTTTGTATGATATCCCCACATGAAATAATATGGTATTATGTGGTATCTTGGGAAACAATTAATCAATTTCTTTCAAATTTGGCTAGAAGTTGTACTGTGATAGGCTATATTAATTTACATGTTTTAAGTATGTAAGTCATTTATTTTCTGAATGGCTTGCAGTTGATTGCAAGCTAGCTTAATTTTGAGTTTTCCTGAATTCGAACCCTGGGTATGTCACTCGTGTATTTTTATCTTTGTACTGTTTCACATGTTTCTGGTTTCATCTCTAATAATATTGCTGTCAACGACTACCTACCATATTAGCTTTCAAGAAAGTAACCAAAGTTTGTTTGCACCCATCTAGAGGAAAGTAGGCTCATTAGTTATCAGTAACTTCTTGTTTATATTGGAACGTTGGCACTGTGACTGTTATTTATTTTCTCCAGTCAGTGGACAGTCACAAGATGGCGACACGGTACAGGATTCTTTGTAAACAGTCACGTTTATCGAAGGTTGTGAAAACTTTAGCGTAATTATGACGGAACATTTTGGTCCTTTCGGCCGGATAAGGCATTATAGATGGAAATTTACAGTCTGTATCAGTTTGGTTTGTAAATGGAGCGAGAGAAGGGATCGGAAAGTACTTGCACATTTTCGTGGCAAGGCGAGAAAATGAGAGAAGTGTGGTGTTTTNCACCCATGGTATGCAGACAGACCAACCTGTAAGCTACTCTCCCACTCTACCTCTCTAAAAGTTATCTTTCTTTTTCCTAGCAGCATCACGTGGCTCACTTTACCATTTTTACCATAGTCATTTACTCATCGGTGAGAGGGAAAAAGTAGTTCTGTGAATCACTCACCCTGCAAAGAATTATTCTTATTGGTAGAAACTAGTCCCAAACTTTTTCTTGGTAAACTGTAACTATAAGAGGGGAAGGAAGTTATGAGGGGCAGGCATTATACCCATGTACATAGGTACACATTTACATTTATGATGCAAACTCTATTTTAACTAAAAAAATTTATACTGAACTTGACTTGACTCAACTCGACTCGACTTTCTTACAACTTGAAACTCAACTTGACTCTACATGAGTTTCATATAACTTTACTCAACTCAAACCTGTAAAAATCAAACTCACCCATCACTATAATATTTGTATGTGGGCCTATCCAATTATAAACAGTTTTTGTTAAAGAGGAAAACTTTATGAAAAGGGCTCATGTTACTCATATTAATAAATGACATGTGTGTTTACTTGAGGACGTTGTGTTTGCAGACAAGCGGCAGAGCTGCGACGTGCTAGATTCAGTTCTGGTGCATGTCGGAGCTCTCCACCGGCTGCTGCCAGGCTGGATGCACGATGACTTCATGATCGCTGGTCAGATCTACCACGGCACACGGCCCGTCGGCCAGCCGGTCCTCTGCAGGCCCATCGTGCGCACCAAGAGCTTCCATGACATGGTTGTCTTCGACTTCTGGTCAGTCCACCTTGTCTCTGTAGTCGGGGCGTTTATGTTGGTGTAGCTGTTGTTCTACTGCTTGTCTGTTTGTTAATATTTCTAATCAGTGTTCTTCTTTTGCTGGTTACTGTTAATTGAGCACTTTTTAAGTGAAACCACAGAAATGTCCTGCCTGTAACTGCACATACTTAATGTAAATAGATGTTGTGGTATTTACTGCGTGTCTACCAACTGGGAAAACTGAGAATACCAGGAGAAAGGCAGGAATTTGACGAGACCAGGAATAAACTGGGAAAAAGCCTAGATTCCTCTATAATTCCAGAAATTTTGTGTCGCGTCGGTGTTCCTCTTTATGCGTTGATGCTCTGCCAGTTTCATTTTGTCCTTTAGCGAGTAGTGAGTGAGCAGTTCTCCACGTTTAAACACCCTTCTCCCTTCTCCTAAAACCTTACACTCCATCAATCTACCTGAAACTCTCTTCCAATGCAACCTCTTCCCCCATAACTGCTAATTCTACGTGTCCAGGGATGTTAGATGGCACTCGGTAATCCTGACGCACATCACAAAAGACTGGTACCGTATATAATTGATTGTAAGTCCACACCGAATGCAAGCTGAACACAAACTTTCAAACCCTATGAAAAGAAAATTATATGAATACGAATGCACACTGACAATCAGGAAATACACTGGTAATAAAGAGTTCCTAGAGTAATTACCACATTTTATTTTACATGGTCACAAAACAGCTGTTGTTAGTTTTACAAACTAAACTTCGTGCTAAAGTAGTAATGTAGAAGTGTTAAAAATGAAATGCACATTAAAACGGTTCATATTCAAATGAAACGCAACTTCGAAGATTGGGAGTAATCCCGCTCTCCATTTATGCCTTCCATACATGCTTGATATTAATTCTGAAAGTCTACAGAAACATCGCAGGGTATCGTTGAATTATTTTTCAAATAATTTGACAAAATGTTTTTAAAACTCGTGTTGTTTCGGGCCAGTATTAGGAGAAAAGTGAACTTTTACAAAGATGGAATCAATAGGTCGGCCATCGTGCTGTTACCTGTTGAGTAACGCACTCGGCTCACAACACGCCTGCCACGCCATCTGTCAGCGAGCTCCCAAACACTACTAGCTAGAACAATTTCTTTCTTGTGTAAAATAACAAATGTCTTGTGTTCTTTTCGTGTTTTGTTGTACTGTATTAAAAAAGAGATGAAATGGGACGCACATGGGCAGTTTTTAAGCAATTGTTATGTTATTCTACGCCACATATTTCTAACTCGAGTTGTTTAGTATCAGTAATAGCAGAATAACTGCTTTGCAAAAGTCGCTGGTGAGTTGTTTGTTGGCGAATGAAACTGTAAGTGCGGTGTCGAGCAAGTTCCCCTCATTACTTTTATTTCCAGTCGTAACATATTAGCTGTAGCGTCCAAAGTGTGATAAGAACTACAATTACCGTCTCACATTTGTTAACTGAAATTTTCTGTCTCTAATAAATAAAAAAATATTTAACAAATATTAAATTTTTTGCAAGGTTTTCTTTTTTACTTTTATAACTTACAAATTTTTTTTAGACATGTGTCAGTCTATAAATACCTTAATATTTGTTTAGCAGCATTGCAGTGAAGTGGCAAGTGGATTAGCATACAGCCTCCACCTGATGCTCCAGCTGACGGCAAAGGACACACAAACAGAAAGTAAACATTGGCACTACTTTCGTCTAACTTCAAAATCTTGCTAAGCTACATGAGACAAAGAGTAGAAGCATCATATAAGCTAAACAACCAATCACTTTCCTCCAACATTTTGAATCTTGTACATTATAGCTCAAAAACTACTCAACCAATTTTCGCCAAATTTGGCACGTAAGAAATACCATGATAGTTCGGTTAAAAATTAGTAATTAACCTTTGTTAGTGACTTATTTTTAAAATGGTGGTCATTCAGATATTTTAGGTTTATTTGATATAACTACCATACCATTTGACAAATTTCAACCAAAGTTTGTACGTTGACAGTGTCTATTACAAACATCAAATATATGCAAAAACACCAGCAATTTTCCCTACCATTTTGTAAGGTAGCACTACATGAATTAATTAAACTTTTGTGTAATTTCTTGGGAAACAATTGACAGATTCCTACCAAATTTGGCAAACAATGCTGCAGTTGATATGTACAAATATGTTTCAAGTATACCAGATTAGATACATATTTTAAAAATGGTGGCCATCTAGCTATTTTAGCATATTATGCTATATCTTCGAAAACATTTAATCAATTCCAACTTAACTTGTATGCAGGGAGTATATAAATCAAACATCAAATGTGTCTACACTGAGCCTCTTCTGTCCTCCATTTTGTATGATAGTGTCATACTAATAAATAAAGTTTTATGTCGTATCTCGGGAATCAATTGGACGATTCCTACCAAATATAGCAACCAAGTATTACTGTGGTAGGTAATGTTAACTGATATGTTTTCGGTATGTCAGACACTTATTTTCAAAATGGTGGCCATATTATAGCTGTTTTTAGTTTTGTATATTATATCATTGAAACCATGTAATTAGTTCAAATGAAACTTTGAATGATGGCTATATATATTACAACAATCAAATGTGTACACAAAATCTCTTTTCCGCCATTTTGTAAAATATTATCACTTTACAAAATAAAATTATTTGATCTCCGAAAAAACAACAGATTTCTACCAAATTTGGCTAACAAATAGCACTATGGCAGGCTTTTTAAACTGTTAAATTTTCAGAGTGTCAGAAACACATTTTAAAAATGCCGACCATGTAAATATTTTAGTTCCAAATTTTTTATCTATGAAACTGCAAAACAAATTTCAACTTAACTTTGTATGCTGACAGTATCAGTTATATCTATCAAAATTGTCTATACAAAGCCTCATTTCTCTGCCATTTTGTATGATATCCCCACATGAAATAATATGGTATTATGTGGTATCTTGGGAAACAATTAATCAATTTCTTTCAAATTTGGCTAGAAGTTGTACTGTGATAGGCTATATTAATTTACATGTTTTAAGTATGTAAGTCATTTATTTTCTGAATGGCTTGCAGTTGATTGCAAGCTAGCTTAATTTTGAGTTTTCCTGAATTTGAACCCTGGGTATGTCACTCGTGTATTTTAATTTTTGTACTGTTTCACATGTTTCTGGTTTCATCTCTAATAATATTGCTGTCAACGACTACCTACCATATTAGCTTTCAAGAAAGTAACTAAAGTTTGTTTGCACCCATCTAGAGGAAAGTAGGCTCATTAGTTATCAGTAACTTCTTGTTTATATTGGAACGTTGGCACTGTGACTGTTATTTATTTTCTCCAGTCAGTGGACAGTCACAAGATGGCGACACGGTACAGGATTCTTTGTAAACAGTCACGTTTATCGAAGGTTGTGAAAACTTTAGCGTAATTATGACGTAACATTTTGGTCCTTTCGGCCGGATAAGGCATTATAGATGGAAATTTACAGTCGGTATCAGTTTGGTTTGTAACCGGAGCGAGAGAAGGGATCGGAAAGTACTTGCACATTTTCGTGGCAAGGCGAGAAAATGAGAGAAGTGTGANGTAACCGGAGCGAGAGAAGGGATCGGAAAGTACTTGCACATTTTCGTGGCAAGGCGAGAAAATGAGAGAAGTGTGATGTTTTAGTTTTGCGTTTGGAAAGTATAATCTTAATGGTTTTGTTTTTCCAAGAAACATTTTTTTTGGTCAAGAAAACCTAGGGTGGTGTTGGTGATCTCGGAAGGCAAGGATAAAAACAGAAAGCTGGTGGATAAAAACTAAAGACAGAAAGTTAGTGGGATTGTGTGGCGCGAGTGCCTGGAAAAAAAACAAATAGGTCTTTGAATTCTTTCATTTGTTGAACGAACGGGTCACTAACAACCTATTTTGAGGGTATCGCAGGTGATCTGTTCACTTGAACGTGTCACAGAGAACTTACAACAGAAAAAATAATGATGACCGAACTGGCCGGGGCAGCCCGCTTGAGGTTGGACAGCTCTGAAAATCACATGCAGAAAGTGGCAGTATTGGCAGAAAAATCACTGGAAGATCCTGCAAAGGGGAAGGAGGAAGTTGGTTCAAGCGACATGTCGGTACTCGGGTCAGCTTCGCAAATGTTTTTATGAAGCTCATTTAGTGTTGCTGGTGGTTTCCGTCAACAAGGAAGGCTTCGATGCCGAGGGACATATAGAAGTGTGTGGTGATTTGTATTAAGCGACACAGAAGCAGGAGGAGGCCACGTCATCGTCTGCAGGTGGCTCGTGTCCACGGATAACACTTCGTCATCAAATTGCTGAGCAAGGTTGAAAAACTCTCGTACTTTAAATCATCATTACAGGGGAACCACTGTCATTAATACCATTTCTCTCCTTGACAGGGCAACAATGGAGTAGCATGGAGTCCACTTCAAGAAGCGTTGCAATTATAAGCGCCTCATTGTTTCCTACCACATTGAAGCTTTGGTCAGTTCTCCACAGGTCACATGAGGAAATGCTGCCACTTTGCTTCAGCTGCTCTCGACAGTTCCTGAGAACANTTGGTCAGTTCTCCACAGGTCACATGAGGAAATGCTGCCACTTTGCTTCAGCTGCTCTCGACAGTTCCTGAGAACCTTTCTACTCCCAGGTTTCTGTGGAAAGTTGAGAACCCCCCCTCCCCCCATAGTTGCATCCACTTGAAGGTGACTTGGACATCAGTTTACAAACGGAGTGGAAGCTCACACTCACAAGCCCCTCAACTTTGCTCTCTTACGAGGAATTTGTTGCATTCCTGGAAAGTTGACAGCAGATGGCAGATGCAGTGAGTGCCGACCAGAAGCCAAAGCCTTTGCCAAAAGTAACTGNTTCCTGGAAAGTTGACAGCAGATGGCAGATGCAGTGAGTGCCGACCAGAAGCCAAAGCCTTTGCCAAAAGTAACTGCTTGGTGGGGCCCCGAACACCTGTTACTAAGTCATTCCTAGGAAATGCCACAGAGTGCAGCATATGTAAGGGAGTACACCCAGTTTTTCAGTGGACTCTGTTTCTTAATAGATCAGCTAAGGAGCAATTTGAACTTGCAAAGGAATATAAGGGGNTATAATATATTTGGAACTATTCAAGAAATTAAAACCAAAGTTAGAATCTTGTCCTGTTCGTAAACAATGTAGAAACACGTGTACTTGTTAGTCTGCTATAGCGGCATCTTTAAAAATACAGCTTTTGCATCATGTCTCAGGAACTACTTAACCAATTCCTATTGATCTCCTATACAGATAACATTTGTAGTGTATCATCAGAACTTACTTCGAAATTGGTGACCATGCAACTATTTTAGGTCAGTGAGCCCTAGCTATGAAACTATTATATTTTTTTGGAAACCCCATATCAAAAGGGTTTTATACTTCTGTTACGATGAAAGTATTTTATTTTTGGTTAAATTGGAATATTACTGATATTTTTCTATAAATTACAGTGCTTAATTTGTAATTAATATGAATAAATGCAGAGATAAAATAGATGTGTTGGCAATGTCTAATAAGAAATATTTCTTACACAAAATATTATTACATTGAGTGTTTACAAATGTGGTACATTGTTTCTTTAAGGTTATTTTCTAGACTTTGTTAGGCTTTGGAAGAATAGCCTGAAAGTTGAATTTAGCAGAGCTTCANGTTTCTTTAAGGTTATTTTCTAGACTTTGTTAGGCTTTGGAAGAATAGCCTGAAAGTTGAATTTAGCAGAGCTTCAGAAAAGTGGTAATTACCCGTTAATGGACTATAATTAATTTATTCTCAGTATAAATAATAAAATGTATAGCATGTGGCAAAATTAAGTAGGTTGCCTGTCATCGTACCTCCATCAGGCGAGGGTGCCTGTGGCAACGACATAAACGGAGCCTACGATTATTGGAATTAACGAGTACACAAAACATAATCTGGTAAGTGTCCAGATACGCTGGAGACTGAAGGGTTGCATTTTCGGACGTCTGTTGGGAAGACTGACTAGTGTTTGTTGAAAAGTGTCTTGGATATTTTTGTGGAGTCACTGGTGTTTCTGGGCCTGAAGCTAGCCAACTTGGTGCCTTGGCAGGTATCCAATACCTCGGCAGGTATTTACAAGATCAGGGCACTTCTCTGGATGGACGAGCACCACAAATTAACTGGTGGAGAACTGCGTGGAGGTGTGGGGCATACAAGTCTATATGTATACACCTTCTGACGTCAGGGGCTGCGCTCTCTGGTTCTTCCACTTCACGGCCGCAGCGCAGACTCGATGCACGTGGGCCAGTCATCTGTGGGTGGCAACATTGGGATGCCTGCTTCACAGGTTGCATTGGACATGTGCTGAGGACCCTGTTTCTTGCTACATTTTGGGTTTCAATCGTGTTTGTTCAGTGTAGGGTAACTCACTCTGGTATCCTAGGGGTCTAGTCCTTGCCCGTATGCTTCTCTACGGGTTGCCCGGTTGGACGTCGCTGCACTGGGTGCAGGGACATTGCGTTAAGAAAGGTGTCTGTTTATTCCTGCCATATTTACAAGTACTGGCTGTTTCCTGGTCATTTGGTGTTGAGGCATGACGAGTTTAGCAGGGACAGGGTTGTGTGAGCCCTGGAGGTTGTATGTGTGGCGTAAAAAAATATGCTGGGGTATAGCATCATACGTCAAGCATCTGTTGTTAACACGTTGNGGAGGTTGTATGTGTGGCGTAAAAAAATATGCTGGGGTATAGCATCATACGTCAAGCATCTGTTGTTAACACGTTGCGGTTACTGTAACAGTTCACTATTTCGCATAAAAAAAGTAGGACCCAGTGATGGCAAAAGTTGACACCACACGCGAAACTGATACCTTAATGCTAGAAAATGTGCTGCTCCACTGACGACTTTGCCACGTTGACTATTGCGCACTGAAATACTGAACTGTAAAGATGGTTACTTCCCATGATGCACTTGTTCCCTATTAGGCCTCGCACATTTACAAACGACGCGCAATTAAAATTCATTACATCCTTCTGGGAAATTCTGTATATTCTTCATCATATTTATATTTTGATGTTGGGGACTNGGAGGTTGTATGTGTGGCGTAAAAAAATATGCTGGGGTATAGCATCATACGTCAAGCATCTGTTGTTAACACGTTTCGGTTACTGTAACAGTTCACTATTTCGCATAAAAAAAGTAGGACCCAGTGATGGCAAAAGTTGGCACCACACGCGAAACTGATACCTTAATGCTAGAAAATGTGCTGCTCCACTGACGACTTTGCCACGTTGACTATTGCGCACTGAAATACTGAACTGTAAAGATGGTTACTTCCCATGATGCACTTGTTCCCTATTAGGCCTCACACATTTACAAACGACGTGCAATTAAAATTCATTACATCCTTCTGGGAAATTCTGTATATTCTTCATCATATTTATATTTTGATGTTGGGGACTNGCAATTAAAATTCATTACATCCTTCTGGGAAATTCTGTATATTCTTCATCATATTTATATTTTGATGTTGGGGACTGTGATAGGTTACTGTTACCAATTGTATACTTGCTACATAATAATTTTTAATAATTTTATTTGTATAACTTTTTGAATCTTGGCATTTGGCAGTTTATTATTTTATTGTTTTCCTGTGTTCATTTTGAATGTAGCTATACGTGAGAATTACCACTTCTGGAACAATAGCATAATAGTTTTGTAATAAAAATTATGTGTTTTAATCATTTGTAAATTATGAGCACAAGTAGTAACACTTATATTTTTCTATATTCCATAAAGGCTCTGGGTATTGCTCAAAATACTGTGCTTGTTATACAGCATTTCTTTTCATTACATCATCTTCAATAATTATAAGGCTGATTTTTACTGACTTGGTATCTTCTTTCTTTCACATGCCTATCCTTTTACTTGCCTTTCTTTCATTTTCTTTCTCTCCCCTTCTCCCTTTTTTGTGTGTTTGTAAAGATGCCAGACAATTATTTGTTTGTGGTCTGTAGGTTGAATTTTGAGAACACGAGCGTGTGCATGCTGCCTCGCGAATCGCGGCTGGTGTTTGTGCTGTATGGTCGGACCGAGCTGCCGCCAGAGACGGACTCCAAAGAGGGAAATACCGAGCCACGCATGCTGGAGGTGGAGTTGGGCTGGTCTGCAATTCAGTTCTTCAACTATGAGGGGTGAGTACACACATTGTTTGCTTTGCTGCGGAAACAGCGCTCACCAAACGTTTTGCTGTACGTGACTTTTATTTTTTATAAGAAATTTACAGAAGAGAAAATTAAAATATCCAGATCAGAACAGTTTACTTGCTTGTGCATTTGATCTAAATCCATAGTCGAATCCTTTAAAATATTCTTGATTCTCAAACCTGATTTCAAATTGACATTATCAAAAAAATTTGGTTGTTTTAAATTGTTTTCTTTTACAATTGGGATAGTTTGGAAACACAGCTACAGACAATTATAATAGTGAATGCGCAGTCCTACCAGATGAAGTACGGTAATGACATGCAGGGCAGAAGACTGAAAATATGACATTGAAATACACTTAGTCTTAGCACTGCATATAAGCATACGTAGGTAATGCAAAGGGCAGTTACATGAGGCAGTACCTTTCAATGGTCACAGAGTTCTTAAAAAAACATAAGAAACTGGGAATACATAATATGAAAACTAAAAACCAAGCTGTTGTAAACTATACTTTGCGTAATCTAAATATTTTGGTAAGGGAAAGCTAACCTTGAATCTTTACTCTAATCCTGTCTTGAATCTTCGATTCAAGGGATTCAACGAATCTTGGATTCGACCGACCCATCCCTAAAATTTAATTAAGTTAATTTGGTCACCACTTCTACTTTTCATTCAATTTGTGACCTGGTCGATGATTATGTGTAGTAAGTAGGCATCTGCCCCTTTCCCCCAGGAGCTGGGGAGCTAGTGTCTCTTTTCATGGAGTTCACCTTAGCAGGTGAGGCAGTTGTTGCTTAGGAGATGTGCCCAAGCAGGTCCACACATCACCCTTCGGATGGCCTTTGGCGGAGTTGGCTTCAGTGAGGGCCTGGGTGGTGCGTAGCTGGTTGTCGGGACCATGCAGAGGAAGGGAGCAGGTGTGAGGGGATGTGGGGGAGGTGCAGGGTTCAGAGGCTTTGGTGGGTTAGGCGGAAGATGGCCCGTGGAACATTGAAGCACCCCAGAAGGTATCTCTCGGTAATCTTGGAGGTGTAATTTTCTTAAGTTAAATTGAAGACTTGAAATGACATATTTTCATAATCCATAAAATGGAACACAAGTTTTTATTACTGAATATGTATAATCCTTTTTTTTCCTGGGATATTGCGAATGTAGGGCGTGGGTCTTGGGGGTGGGTTGTACAAGGGTAAATACGGTTTTTGATTACAGTAGACTATTGCAAAGATCAGATTGGTCAATGGTGGTAACAATATCTGCAGGTGTATCAAAATGTCCACAAATAGTTAATAAACATGCAAGCAGTCCATGGGTGTGGTTGTAGGTGCCTGGCGAGCGGTATTGCAGTTGGCGGAGGAGAGGCAAACTGACTATTCTCCCCCCCACCCCACCAGCCTGTTTGGAGCCCCATTACTTCACGGAAGTTGAACTTTGTCAACCCCTACGTCAAATTTTGAAGTGATTAATAATATTTAATTTTAAAACGTTGTAATTTTTAATACAGAGACAAATAAATATGGTCATAAAATTTGATTTATTTATTACCTTCAGTAATTAATTTATAACCAAAACTTGACACTTGCTGTTAGTTGCAGGTGCTCGGTGCTTACACATTATTCTGCAACAGAGAAGTTTCATGCATGCCTTTCTAGGATGTCAGTTTATTCAAGATGTGTGTGTCTGTTGAAATATATAAATATTTCAGTAACAAATTCTCTGATTTTCCTGCAAAAAGCCGCTGAAAATGGACTTTGTGCTTGGTAGCCGCACAATATTTAAGCGTTTATTATGAGGGAGGTCAAGTACACGTGTGGGGTACAATTTTTTTGAAAAATATCTGTTAAATTAATATTCTGTTAAAATATCATGTTGATTTTACACCAGAGACAATTGAATACAATTAAACAATGCTTGATGAAAACCTTGTGCCATGTAATGTTTTCAACATTTTGAGAGACAAGGGGAGGTTAAGTATACACCTCTTGGATATCATTTTTTTAAGAAGACATCTGCCTGTTAAAATAATTTAATATTTAATTAATACAACATATATTCACGCTAGGCACAGTAGAACACAACTTCATGCAAAAGTGATTGGGTCAAAATCAGTCCAAAATTTCCCAAAATATTTATAAAGACCTTCCCTCTATACTGATTTTTTCTGGAAACCGTTTTCTGGAAAGGNCTCTATACTGATTTTTTCTGGAAACTGTTCTTGTGTAATTTTTCTGAAAGCGAGGAAAACTACTTTGTACATGTTTGCAATGTGAAAAATGGTTTTGCATTACTAAAACAAGTTTCTTAGAATACATAATTGTTTACCCTTCAGTGATAGAAGTGCTATTCTGCTTGCTCGATGTCAGGCATGATCTAGTGTCACGTGTTTGTTAGCAAGTATGTGAGCGTTTGAATGCAACACATGCTGTGTCTTACTGTGCAGTGTGATGGCCCAAGGTAGCTACCTGCTGTCACTGTGGCCTGCGGTTGCCGACAAACGACTGGGGCCTGCTCCGGCCCCCGGGACTCACCCTCATGGGGACAGTGACCCTGTACTCTGTAAGTTGACGATACGTGGTCAGGCTAACCAACATTTGCAAACCAAATACTATATTTGTTAACATTTTAAACTGACATTTTATTACTCAATATTAATTTACACAATTCACAATGGAATGTGCCAAAAATACATAAGTTATCACACATGTAAAATTAGTGCGCTAAATTATGAATTTAATGAAATTTCATTGAAATGTACTAGTAAAACCCTGTTAAGAAGTTCCCACTTAAGAGGATTTCCTGCTCAATAAGCTTACATAACTTTCATCTGGTCTATTAACACGTAAGTAATTTAACAGCTTTAAGAAGTTTTCCTGATCAATAAGCTTAAATTTTTCAGACCTTTCAGAAATGTTGTAAAGAGAGTTTTACTGTGTAACAAAAATAATAACCTTATTCTTTACTCATTGGTGCAAATACACTGTAGAATCAAATCGATTTCATGGAGGTTAAAAATAGAAAGATTTTGATTTCTCAATTATAGCCAAAATCGGTAAAGTCTCAGAATCAATAATCAAACTGTCCAATCACTAGTTTTAATACACGAGTTCCATACCTCATTTCATTTTAGATCCCATTTCATTGTTTTCTCAACTTTATGCTCTTTCTTTATGGATTTTTTTGTTTTTTGCTTCTTTGTACTTTGTTTTGGAGATTTTTTACAGTTGTCATTAGTAAAAAATAATTCCGTTTGGCAATCTTAAAATTGAAACAGATTTGTTTATTTGCTATTCCACAAGCATCTGCATGCGAATACTGACAATGTGAGTCACTGTAATATCAATCTGTTCCACTTTCAACAACCTGATTCCTGGCATTTTCAACGTGTACACCTATCAGATGTGTGGAAAGTACAACTTTGCAGAGCGTGTGGTGTGGTGTGGTGTGGTAGGGGTAGAGTTCCCGGACTACGGTGGCTGCACCGTCTTCCCCACTAACATGAGGAACTNGTACTCTGTAAGTTGACGATACGTGGTCAGGCTAACCAACATTTGCAAACCAAATACTATATTTGTTAACATTTTTTTACTCAATATTAATTTACACAATTCACAATGGAATGTGCCAAAAATACATAAGTTAGCACACATGTAAAATTAGTGCGCTAAATTATGAATTTAATGAAATTTCATTGAAATGTACTAGTAAAACCCTGTTAAGAAGTTCCCACTTATGAGGATTTCCTGCTCAATAAGCTTACATAACTTTCATCTGGTCTATTAACACGTAAGTAATTTAACAGCTTTAAGAAGTTTTCCTGATCAATAAGCTTAAATTTTTCAGACCTTTCAGAAATGTTGTAAAGAGAGTTTTACTGTGTAACAAAAATAATAACCTTATTCTTTACTCATTGGTGCAAATACACTGTAGAATCAAATCGATTTCATGGAGGTTAAAAATAGAAAGATTTTGATTTCTCAATTATAGCCAAAATCGGTAAAGTCTCAGAATCAATAATCAAACTGTCCAATCACTAGTTTTAATACACGAGTTCCATACCTCATTTAATTTTAGATCCCATTTGATTGTTTTCTCAACTTTATGCTTTTTCTTTATGGATTTTTTTGTTTTTTGCTTCTTTGTACTTTGTTTTAGAGATTTTTTACAGTTGTCATTAGTAAAAAATAATTCCGTTTGGCAATCTTAAAATTGAAACAGATTTGTTTATTTGCTATTCCACAAGCATCTGCATGCGAATACTGACAATGTGAGTCACTGTAATATCAATCTGTTCCACTTTCAACAACCTGATTCCTGGCATTTTCAACGTGTACACATATCAGACGTGTGGAAAGTACAACTTTGTAGAGCGTGTGGTGTGGTGTGGTAGGGGTAGAGTTCCCGGACTACGGTGGCTGCACCGTCTTCCCCACTAACATGAGGAACTGTGGTCTGGCTCCCACGTGCGACTTCGGCAGCCTTGACCACAACACCCAGCAACAGCTACTAGACATCACAGAGCAGGACGCCTTCACCAGGTAGCTTTCACAGCATGCCTGCCCGCTACTTCAATTGTGTGGACTGTACAAATGTCGTGTTGAATTACGTTTTAATTAGGGATGTCAAATTTGATTCCACGAAGCCTCGATACCCGCGATTCTTAAGANCTTTATAATTAGGGATGTCAAATCTGATTCCACGATTCCTCGATACCCGCGATTCTTAAGAAATAGTAGACTTGGGAATCAAGGTATTAAAAACCATTTACAAGTACCAAACCAAATATTAATGAAATGATTTATTACTTTATTCATTTGTGTATTGATGCAATATGTAATGGTAATTTTAACATTCAAAATATGGGTTGTGAAAATAACTAGAAAAGAAAATTCATTCAAAAGTTTTACATAGCCTGTAATGTACTAACAAAATCAAGCAAACATATAGTGATGGGCAAGTTTCATTTTTACAGTTTTGGAGCTGAATCGAAACAAGTTGAATTTCAAATTGTATGAAAGTCGAATCAAGTCAAGCCGAGTTCAATATAAATTTTTTTTAGTTAAAATTGAGTTTGCACCATAAATGTAAAGGTGTATACTCTGTACCATGTGAGTTGGCCAGATTCTGACAGGTCTGCAAAAGTAGCGCCACTGTTTACTACGTATCCTTCCGCCATCAGCTGATCGGTCACGTGGCACAGATGTTGTTTATTTTCGTGCTGTCATTATCAGTTGATCCCCTTGTCAATGTACTGTGTTTTAGGCAAACTTGCTACTCAGAAATACGTAGCTGCGATTGTAGTAATAGTAAGGTGTACGTAAATCATGAATCAGTAATTTGTTATGGTAAAGAGCAAAAATATAAATAATTAATTTAACATTAAGTAACTACAAAACAATGTATTAAAATTATTAATTAGTAAAGTTATGTTATATGTCAAAAATATAAATCACTAATTATAAATTTATCAACTACCAAAAAAAAAAAGTGCATGCATTCTAAAGAAACCACTTTCAGCATGTTTTCGATATTGCCCATTCTCTTTTATTATTATTTTTATATCACACATGGGACGTTATAGATAATATATTCGAGCTGGAAATATGTGACGAGGAATAACGTTAGAATTGCTTAAAGACTATTCATGCGTGTCCCACTTTCTTCTGAAACAAGAAAATGGTTTTTCGGAGAACAATATGGCGTATAATTTACATAGACGAACGATTACCTGCTGAATATAAATTACTAGTACTCAAAATCGCTGTACATGAAATATATGTTACTTTAAAAATTATGCAGAGCTTGCGAAAAATAAAACTATTGGTATCTGTTCGTAAATGTGTTAATATTGCATACAAGCGCTATTCTTTTCTGGCTGGTAATGCTTCGGAAAAGATCCGATAGATAGCGTGCACATCCTGTCCGGAGTGAAGTCTGAGCCTCTTATTTTGCTCAATAGATGGCGTCTTTTAAAAGTTGACTGTTCTTCTTTTACTGGCTCGGAACGACACGAATTTGAAATATATTTTGTCAAATTATTAGAAAAAATAATTCAATAATATTATGCAATAGTTCTGTATCCTTTTGGAATTATTATCAAGCGCGCAAGAAAAGCGGGGTTGGAGAGGGAGATAAGACGTGAAAAAAGTTTTGAAATTGCGTTTCATTTGGATACGGATCATTTTAGTTTGCCTTTCATTTTGAACACCTATACATTTCTACTTTAGCACGAAGTTTTGTTTCTAACACTAAAAACCGCTGTTTTATGACCACGTAAAATAAAATGTATTAATTAATCTAGCAACTCTTTCTCATCGCGTATTTTCTGCTTGTCTAATGTGCGTTGGCAGTGCACTCAGAATAGCCAACGTAATATTAACTTTGTTTGTTCGTGCATCAGCTGATACAGGATTTTGTAAACGGCACTTTGTTTCATATAAGTCAAGTTGCCACTTACTGACTGTCAGAATCTGGCCAACTTATACGAAATGAAGTATACCTATGTACATGGGTAAAATGCATGCTCCTTATCAACTCTTCTCTCTCTTATATAGTCACAGTTTACCAAGAAAAAACATTGGGACAAGTTTCTACCAATGAGCATAATTCTTTGCCAAGGTGAGTGATCACAGCACTACAGTGGAACCGCCTTATTGCGAGTNTAAGTCAAGTTGCCACTTACTGACTGTCAGAATCTGGCCAACTTATACGAAATGAAGTATACCTATGTACATGGGTAAAATGCATGCTCCTTATCAACTCTTCTCTCTCTTATATAGTCACAGTNAGCCAACGTAATATTAACTTTGTTTGTTCGTGCATCAGCTGATACAGGATTTTGTAAACGGCACTTTGTTTCATAGTTGCCACTTACTGACTGTCAGAATCTGGCCAACTTATATGAAATGAAGTATACCTATGTACATGGGTAAAATGCATGCTCCTTATCAACTCTTCTCTCTCTTATATAGTCACACTNGAAATGAAGTATACCTATGTACATGGGTAAAATGCATGCTCCTTATCAACTCTTCTCTCTCTTATATAGTCACACTTTACCAAGAAAAAACATTGGGACAAGTTTCTACCAATGAGCATAATTCTTTGCCAAGGTGAGTGATCACAGCACTACAGTGGAACCGCCTTATTGCGAGTATGGCCAATAGCATCACATCCACTATTGCAATAGTTTTTAAATGCACCGTCGTTTGCCCTATCATTTGAAATGTACCTAATTTCGTTTATAACGCTAATCTATTAATGAAGCCTTTCACTATAGGAATACAAACATTTGTAAACTCGTATTTTTTAAAATGTTTAAACTTTAAACACATCGCATTGCAAGTGACATCTATCCATTTGCCACATTTGCCTTTGTTAGTCTGTGTCGCGTAGCGTCACTCGCGTCAGTTAGAGGAGTGTGAGAAGAGGTGTATGCGGGTGTTNTGCCTTTGTTAGTCTGTGTCGCGTAGCGTCACTCGCGTCAGTTAGAGGAGTGTGAGAAGAGGTGTATGCGGGTGTAGTAGTGGGTGATAAGAAGGTTGGGTACGAAGGGGAAAGGTACAATCGGAAGTGGAGCTAGTCAATGACAAGAAAGGAGGGGAGGGAAGGGAATGGTACGTACTGTTGNTGCCTTTGTTAGTCTGTGTCGCGTAGCGTCACTCGCGTCAGTTAGAGGAGTGTGAGAAGAGGTGTATGCGGGTGTTGTAGTGGGTGATAAGAAGGTTGGGTACGAAGGGAAAGGTACAATCGGAAGTGGAGCTAGTCAATGACAAGAAAGGAGGGGAGGGAAGGGAATGGTACGTACTGTTGNGGGAAAGGTACAATCGGAAGTGGAGCTAGTCAATGACAAGAAAGGAGGGGAGGGAAGGGAATGGTACGTACTGTTGAATATAGAAACGGACGGCAAGTTACTATCCGCGTACCGCTCCTTTTATGTTGTGGGGGTAGGAAGAGTCTGCCGCTTGCAAGGTCATGCCTTCTCCTTGTGCCAGGCGTGTAAGGAGAAAAGCACTATCATGTCAAACAGTGGCTAGACAATGCTACATTGGCCGCCTTCCGTTACTCACTGGTACCACTGGCCAGTAATTTCAGTAACGTCGGCTATTGTTCCGATACTACTGATGATCACTGGCACTCGTTTCCGCGTGCCGCTGGACGGCACCCTGCGTGAGGTTATCTTGAATACTGAAAGCACTGAGTTTACTGATGCTGCAGAGGTTATGCAATGTCAGTGAAACACGATTTTGGCGGGCGATTCAAGTTGCCGTAGGTTCTCAGAGATATTTTAAATGTGCATATGACAGGAACATTAAATAGAAAATAGTACCTACTGAAATTCCAAACAAAAGCAGTACAAAAATAAACTCAAAACAGAGTTATATGTTGTTGGGAAAATTGCCTTTATTTAGTCAAGAAATTATGAATAATGGTTTTTATATGCATAAGAATTCTTTTAACTCAAGAGGAAAATAAGATAATTCGTAAATTCGTAATTTAATTCCTTTTATATTATTTTAATGAATACTACTGCCANCTCAAGAGGAAAATAAGATAATTCGTAAATTCGTAATTTAATTCCTTTTATATTATTTTAATGAATACTACTGCCAAGCGCTCCGGGACGATGAAGTTACTGACAATCAATATATTTACCACTGTTTACTGCTGGCTGCTCCCTTACTGCTGATGAACACTGATGAACCATCAGTGATTTCAGTGCTCATCGTCAGTAATGGAAGGCGGCCATTGTTTATGAAAGTTCATGCGTTTTTTTGCATCTTACGTTGAGCGGATTTAAATTGTGAGCTTAGTGTTATGTGGTACGGTTTTTGTTAACCTTAGTTCTGTTTAAATTATGGAGTGTGCTAATACGTAAAAGATAAACCCTTGACATTGCAACAATGTTCAAAGTCATATGCGAGTGTGAGGGCAGGAATGCTAGTGAAAGTGAAATTGGCAGAAAATATAACCTTCCACCATCAACACTTCTTATTACCTTAAAAATCAAGAAGATAAAGCACACTGTTTTTTTTTAACCTTCAAAATATTATTCCTGATTGTCCAAATATTTTTCTAACCTACCATAAAGCTACATTTGTTTATGTTTGAACAGATACGTGTGTTGTTCATGGGTTGAAACAGANCTACCATAAAGCTACATTTGTTTATGTTTGAACAGATACGTGTGTTGTTCATGGGTTGAAACAGAACGGGAAAGTTACATCTGTTCATGGTACCAGCCCTTCTCGTTACGAAAATTTACAGTGTCTACACAGGCGCTGGAGGAAGTGTATTATGGATGTGCTGGTTGCTTTGTGAGCACGAGAGAGAGACAAGTGTGATGTGGCGCGCTAAGAGAGGAATGACAATGGGTAGGAGGAGAAAGGAAGCCGCCAGAGGAGCAAGAGACAGGTGGGGATGGGGTAGCGTGTAGAGGGGCGTGATACAGGAGGAGAAGGAGAAGGAGGGCAGAGGGAAGGTCAGTGATCTATAGGCTTTTTGTGTGTGAGACAGAGAGAGAGAGACATTGACTGAAGTAGCACACTGATTAGTAGGTGACCAACTCCCTCACGTCTCTTCCACAAACTAGGAGGAGGGGAAGTAGAGTGGAGGAGGAGCTGTCAGACGTCTCGATTTTTTTGTATTATCGTGTCGCTGCATACGCGTAGTTTACGGCGTTCGTTAAACACAAGGTGTACAAGGGCAAATTCAATAACAAAAAAATTATGGGTCACGGTAAATTTTGTTATAATAATAACTCGCTACAGCAATAATTTATTTTTTTATTGTAGACTATTGTTATAACATGATTCCACTGTACTTTTTCCCTCTCGCCAATGAGAGACAAAAGGTAATGGTTAGGTGCGAGTATTTGTTGTTTAGAACCTAAATGCACCGTGACTCGACTTGCACGTTCAGTAGCTCAATGCTTGCTGTAAAAAAATTTGACTCGAGGTACGAGTTGATCTTTGTTGACTCGACTCGATTTTTTGATACTCGACCCATCACTTCAAACACAGTAGAACCTTGTTTTTACATTCCTGGTATTTGCACTTTTCTATTTTTTTTACTGTTTATTCCAGGTCTCAGTTGTCCTATAAGTATAATGCATTGCTTTTATACAAATTATGTTGCAGAAATTTTATTGTTCCCACTTTTTACATTGCTGACAAAACATAAACGTTCAATACTGTTGCCAACCAACTACACGCTATGTAAACAGAGTCCTTTATCTTCATCCTTTCGACTCTGTAAATCTCAACTCAATTAGGCAATTTGTTAATACCTTTAATGATAGTGCTCGGCATTGGAGGCATTAGGCTACATCATATTCAAAGAAAATCCAGTGTTAATAATGTTTACTGATGCAGAACATTGATATAGGACTGCACACTAAGTTCGAAAACTTGCGCAAGGCAATTGCTGACACATTACCTAGGGTTACAGGTTACAGAGCTAATTGATTTCTTACAAGTAAGCGGAACAAACCTAGATTGTGCCATTGGTTTTTTTTTTAACTCAGAACCTTTGTTAACTTGTGTAATTTGTCTCTAAACTACTCTCTCTATTTACAAGTGCCCCGAGTTTGTTAGTGCATCACCAACTGATGGGCAAAAATTGTTTGCAATAAGAAATTATGTTTCGACTGCCTTGGGATGCTCATGAATTAGCATCCTGTACATCATCTCACACTTGTTTCTAATGCAAACAGGAGCATCATACTCTGCTCCACATTAATAGCAAACTCATTGATGTGTCGGACTCTCAAGCAGATGCTCCAACTGAACAATTTGTAGGTGTGTCTGCCTGTGTTCGCATCTCAGTTCTATTGTCTAAACCCATGTCGAAATTTATGGAGTTGACAATCAACCTCACGTGATGCGTTGCCTCTTTGATAGTGTAGGCCAGGCATCTTTCATTTCCGAAGCTTCTGCAAGTTTGCTTTTATTACTAAACGCATAAGGTTGGGGAAAGGGTTTCTAGCCTTTCTCAGGGTGCTGCTATGTTGGAGCAGTGCACTGTAAAATAGTCATCTTTGGAATTTCAATGTACTATTACTCATTGTCTGTTTGCAGTGCTTACAATCACCAGTAATTTGCCATAAGCTACAGTGGGTTCTTCTGTTTGGAAATAGTAACTGGGTGCCACTTCCACTGGGAGACCCACATTTTGACAAGCCTGCCTCTATCAGTATACTCTGTCTCATAACTTGGCAAGATTGCGACAGTCAGCGAGTGGCAACTTGACACATACGAAATAAACTATGTGCCTTTTAAAAAATCTCTTATCAGCTTATGCATGAACGAATTAAAATTAATATTACATTGGCTATTTTAACTNATAGGACTGCACACTAAGTTCGAAAACTTGCGCAAGGCAATTGCTGACACATTACCTAGGGTTACAGGTTACAGAACTAATTGATTTCTTACAAGTAAGTGGAACAAACCTAGATTGTGCCATTGGTTTTTTTTTTTTAACTCAGAACCTTTGTTAACTTGTGTAATTTGTCTTTAAACTACTCTCTCTATTTACAAGTGCCCCGAGTTTGTTAGTGAATCACCAACTGATGGACAAAAATTGTTTGCAATAAGAAATGATGTTTCAACTGCCTTGGGATGCTCATGAATTAGCATCCTGTACATCATCTCACACTTATTTCCAATGCAAACAGGAGCATCATACTCTGCTCCACATTAATAGCAAACTCATTGATGTGTCAGACTCTCAAGCAGATGCTCCAACTGAACAATTTGTAGGTGTGTCTGTCTGTGTTCGCATCTCAGTTCTATTGTCTAAACCCTTGTCGAAGTTTATGGAGTTGACAATCAACCTCACGTGATGTGTTGCCTCTTTGATAGTGTAGGCCAGGCATCTTTCATTTCCGAAGCTTCTGCAAGGTTGCTTTTATTACTAAACGCATAAGATTGGGGAAAGGGTTTTTAGCCTTTCTCAGGGTGCTGCTATGTTGGAGCAGTGCACTGTAAAATAGTCATCTTTGGAATTTCAATGTACTATTACTCATTCTCTGTTTGCAGTGCTTAAAATCACCAGTAATTTGCCATAAGCAACAGTGGGTTCTTCTGTTTGGAAATAGTAACTGGGTGCCACTTCCACTGGGAGACCCACATTTTGACAAGCCTGCCTCTATCAGTATACTCTGTCTCATAACTTGGCAAGATTGCGACAGTCAGTGAGTGGCAACTTGACACATACGAAATAAACAATGTGCCTTTTAAAAAATCTCTTATCAGCTTATGCATGAACGAATTAAAATTAATATTACATTGGCTATTTTAACTGCACTGCAGACGCATATCAGACAAGCAAAAAATATGCGTATAAGTAAGAGTTCCTAGATTAATTATTACATTTTCTTTTACATGATCACAAACCATTTATTATTATTGTTACAAACTAAACTTCGTGCTAAAGTATTAATGTATAGGTGTACACAATGAAATGTACGTACATTATAACGTGCCGTATTAAAATGAAATGCAACTTCAAACATTGGGAGTTCTTCTTATGTCGTACCTTCACTCTCCACACCTTTCATACATGCTTGATATTAATTTAAAAACCTACAGAAATATCGCAGGGTATTGTTTAATTATATTTTCAAATAATTTGACGAAATATATTTCAAACTCTTGTTGTTTTGAGCCAGTAATAGGAGAAAAGTGAACTTTTACGAAGACGGAATCAAGAGGCAGGCTAACGTGCTGCTATCTGTTGAGGAACATGCTCGGCTCACATCACGCCCTGCCACGCCATCCATTACAACACGTCCTTCCACGCCCTTCCACGCTAACAGATAGCATGGAAGCTCCTGAATCACAGCCAACCAGAAAAAATATCGTTTTCTTGCGTAAAATAAGAAATTTACGAACAGATACCAATGGTGTTATTTGTCCTTGAGCTCTGTATAAATTTTTAAGTAACATTTGTACTTCCGTGTACAGCGATTTTGATTACTAGTAAAATCTATTGGGCCGGTAGTAGTTTTTGTTACGCCTACATCCATTACACGCCAAGTTCTCCTCCCGCAAACTCATATTTTAGTTGTTTTCGTGTTGTTACTATACTGTATTAATAAAATTAAGAAATGGGGTATGCATGGGTAGTTTTGAAGCAATTTTTAACGTTATTCCACGCAACATATTTCTAACTCGAACTGTTTAGTATCAGTGATAGAAGAATAACTGCTTTGCAAAAGTCATTGGTAAGTGGTTTGTTGGCGAATGAAAAGTGCGTTGTCAAGCAAGTTCCCCAAATTACTTTTATTTCCAGTCTTAACATATTAGCTGTAACATCCAAAGTGTGATAAGAACTCAATTACAGTCTCGCAAATGTTAACCCCCATTCGTTGTCTGTAATAAATAAAAAGGAGTTAACAAATATTTAATTTTTACAAGGTTTTATATTTTTACGTTTATAATCTACAAATTTTTTAGACAGATGTCAGTCTATTTAAAATTTGTTTAGCATTAGAATGGAAAGTGGATTAGCTGACAACGTGTTAATAAAATAAATATACAGCCGGCACTTGATGCACCAGCTGATGGCAAAAGGATACATAAACGAAAATTAAACATTGGTGCTACTTTCGTCGAACTGTTAAAGCATTGCCAAGTTACATGAGAGAGAGAGAGTACATTTCTATGTGCAGACATTTATGCACGTGTCTGTCTAGTAGGCGTTTGGAGCTTGGTGAAAACAGACCTATTTTATTGGAATCAAAATTTCGACGGATGTTGTTGGGAGAGTACCCCGAGTCCTGTGTGAATCCTGATCAGGGGTTGGTATCCATGTTTGCAGGCATGGAGGATTCCTTGGGTTGTGTACTGAAACAATTTTGGGAGATAGGAGAACCCTCTCATGTCACTGCAAAATAACTCAATGTTGAATTTGGGAAACACACTTCATGGCTACTCACACTCGAGACGAATGAAGGAGGCTCACAGTTTGTGTTCCTTTCAGACCTCAGGCGTTGCATCTTGGAAATTGCTGTGCAAGTGCTGAGCGTCAATTCCACACTTTAGAAATGAAGCTTGCTTCTCAGTGTAATGCATAAACTCTGTACACAGAAGTCAGGTCACATGGAACAGTATCTTCCCCCAACTTGACAGCAGACTGTACACAGACTCCTCATTGTTTCATTCATCACGATGGTGTATACAGGATGTCCAGCTCAATCACTAAGTTGAGGGTAGTGTAAAAACTGAACGGTGTGTCACGCAATGACATTTTGCTACCAGGACCCAAACTCCAAAATTATATGTGTAATGTTATCTCGAGATTCAGGCTTTATAGTGTCGTCTTCTTTTGTGACATCAAGCAGCTATTCTGATTCATGAGATGACCGACATTTCCAACTGATTCTCTGGCGTGCAGAACCATCTCTTCCTCCATCCGCTTTCCTATCATGTACAGTGACGTGTGGATTGTCGCCATCCCCACTCTTGCAGTCCGTACCCTACAGCAGTTGGCCCTAGATGAGGTCTACAATTGCTGCTGGCCGCAGATGCTCTCAAAAACAACATTTTCATGGATGACGTTGTTACAGGTGCAGCTGTCAAAGATGTCCAGTCCTTGAAAAGAATCAGTGGATTGATCTGCTACATCGGGGTGGTTCTGGACTTCAGAAGTGGTTGTGCTATCGACCTCAGATTTTGGAAGATGTGCCTGTTACTCCTGTGGAAATCTTTAAATGCTTGACTTCTCCTCTTGGCACGTTGCTAGTATTCATGGTGTTCAGCNTTCATGAGATGACCGACATTTCCAACTGATTCTCTGGCGTGCAGAACCATCTCTTCCTCCATCCGCTTTCCTATCGTATACAGTGATGTATGGATTGTCGCCATCTCCACTCTTGCAGTCCGTACCCTGCAGCAGTTGGCCCTAGATGAGGTCTCCAATTGCTGCTGGCCGCAGATGCTCTCAAAAACAACATTTTCATGGATGACGTTGTTACAGGTGCAGCTGTCAAAGNGCTGGCCGCAGATGCTCTCAAAAACAACATTTTCATGGATGACGTTGTTACAGGTGCAGCTGTCAAAGATGTCCAATCCTTAAAAAGAATCAGTGGATTGATCTGCTACATCGGGGTGGTTCTGGACTTCAGAAGTGGTTGTGCTATCGACCTCAGATTTTGGAAGATGGGNAGAAGTGGTTGTGCTATCGACCTCAGATTTTGGAAGATGGGCCTGTTACTCCTGTGGAAATCTTTAAATGCTTGACTTCTCCTCTTGGCACGTTGCTAGTATTCATGGTGTTCAGCTGTACCCAGAAAATTATGTTTTCTTGTATCATCTAAGTGTCAATAGTGACATTGCAACCAAAGGTTTTGTTCTCTTACAAGTTGATCAAATCTGCGATCCCATGAGTTGTTTGTCACCAGTATTGTGTGGTCACTGGTGTGGGCCAAAATCTTGATGCAAGGGCTATGGACTTAGGGGATAGGTTGGAATGACCCCTTGCCATCACCCACCAAGGTAAAGTGAGATCACTTTATTGATGGGTTAGCCAAACTATAAGCAATCACTCTCCCACATTTCAAATGCCCCGTTGTGGACACTGGAACTACATCGTTTTTCCGATACTTCTGTGTGTGGGTGTGCATGCAGCTGCTATTTATTTGAGGAGTGTGGGTACACAGAGGAGAATCTGTGTGAATCTTGTAATGGCAAAGTCACGAGTAGCATTTCTGAAACCAGTGTCTCCCTTGACTTGAGCTTTTTGGTGCCCATCTGCTTGCGAAACTGATTAACTACTGCCATACTTTTGTAACACAGCACTTGAATGTCACTGCCTTTCATGGTTGGACTACATGAGTGCTGCTCTTGGCTGGATTGAAATCCAGCCATTATTGTTGAAGACATTTGTTGCAAATAGGGTTTCTCAACCATAGAGCATGATTCCTCCCAAATTTTGGAATTGTGTAAGTTCCAAGGAAAATCCGTCCACTTCTGCTACTTGGGTCATGCTTCCCCATGAATTTATTTTGCAGGACCTTTTTGTGTCACGGCCCTCGGTGGCTAGTTAAACCACCTGACTAGTGGTCAGTGTCTGCTCTAAATCAATCCCCAGACAGTTTTCCAAACCTCAAATCAACACATCTTGTTCTGCTAAATACACATGAAGCTTGACGCCTTAATAGATTCAACGTGGTAGCAATGAAGGTGTACAGGCCAAGTATGCCTCTAGAGACCAGGGAAACTGAGTCTCCTTAACGAGGATTTTAGGAGGCCATATGGGCCGACGTGGTTGCACTCTGGGGGCATCTGGCCCTGGNACTGAGTCTCCTTAACGAGGATTTTAGGAGGCCATATGGGCCGACGTGGTTGCACTCTGGGGGCATCTGGCCCTGGGCACTGAGGGTTAAGCTATCCCTTTTATGGCCTGCCTGGGGATTGGGCATCTAGGAAATAGCTGCGGGTACACAACTGGGCACTTCCAGTAATGTTACGTTAACTTCAGATGATAAAAATAAAAGAAGAAAAATTATTATGTTTTAGTGGATTTAGTGGGTGTCCTGGAGATGCAGGTATGCCCTTAATTATTGTTTAAATTTACGTAGCAGCGCGGGAATGACAGATTAAACCCCTGCCTGAGTCCTATCGCTCGTTCGGCGCAGCAGCGTGCGCTTCACGAGGGATGGTGCTCGGGTCTATAGCGACTTGGGGTGAGGGCCCCCTGATCCCCCTCTGCGAGAAGTTGAGTAAGCTGCGCGACCAGCTACAGACCTCAACTGCGCCTTTGGTTCACAGCGTTCTTCATTTAGGAAATCTACGGTTCTCAGGTAAGCGGCGTGATCAGCTTGTAGCCTGAGAGTCGTAATGTCTTTATATGTGTTTGGTCTCCTCAAGCCTCAGGAGCCTCAGAGAAAGGTTCTCCGTCCCCTTCTCACAGTGGAGCTACAAGAGTATCATTACCAGCTAGCAACCATCTAACCAAACGTTGCCAAGAGGTGGGAGCACCTTTCAGTGGGGACTTGGGTTCGAATCTCTATTGCGGCGGTGGTGCATGCACCGATAAGTAGATAAATGGACATGCACACAGAAGCAAATAGGGTAAGGGAAGTGAAAGCGAAAGAGAACGATGGATCAAAAAGAGGTCAACCGGTAGATATATGTTTTATTCCGTCAAGTAGGAATTTTCATGACGTAACTCTGACCTGTGCCCGCAAACGTCTGACCAAGTTTTCCAATCTGTTTGCTGCAGGGTGGCAATGAGTTATCGATCGTAGTTCAGGGTGATAGCGACCTCGGTAAAACTATGCTCAACGCGGACGAGGCACGTGCCCAACTTTCAAAGCGAAAGTAGAAGGCTCCGTGACAAGAACTTGTGCCTAGTGTGTTGACAAGCAGAAGTTTGACAATAGAAATGTTATACGTTAAGTCTAACCGCTCCTGCTGAAGGCAAGTGGTACGGCAAGCGTGACGAGATAGCGAGAGTTGCAGGTAATGCTCTATTCAGAACTGCTTGCGAACTGCCAGTGAACTGACCTGTCTGGAGGGCATTCATAAGAATAAATACCAGCGAGAGACGTGGCAAGCGACGAGTGGCTGGCGCAGGCCACAGCAAGAAGGAAGCCTCTCGTGATGCGCGGCAAGTGTGCGTTTGGTGCCTGCCAGCCAGGGAAAGGTAAGCGAGGGGTTGGATACACCCACGTTGCATTTAGTGGTTTGCCGGCCTCTCAGGCAGCAAGGAGTTGACTCACTTTTGAAAAGGAATGGTACAGAGGTGAAATGAGCGGCGGCGGTTGGAGCTATGTTACACCAGGGGAGCATCAGAGGCTGAGGCTTGGATATGAATCCAACAGCGTTCGTGGCGCGTCAAGCTCCAGAAGAGTTGCCCGTCTTGCAACAAATTCCATCATGGCCCAAACGTGTTAGTATCATGATGTACATAATGTGCTTTGTCAATGTATTTCGAAACAAGTATTGGTTTAGAATGTTTGAAATGTACATGGTCAAAAAAATGGCTATAGAAAATACAATGTTGAGATTAATTTGGCTGAAAATATTTAGACCTACTGAGTGTATATTACTTGCATCTGTACGTACAGCGGCATATCTATCGCTTTTATTCTTTCAGTAAATTTAATACTTTACAAGTCTTTATAATTTTAATGTAAGTTCCATATGAGAGAACTTTCCACTGCAATTCAAACTGATGATTGCCTTGTACAGCAAAACAATGCTGTCTTGTGAAAGACATTAAACTAAAGACCCCGCTCCCTTTTTTACTGCAAGGAAACATAATAAAAATAGTCCCAGCTACGTTATCCTACATACGTACTGGATTAAAGTTAGTTACCATCACTCTTTTCAGTGCCTGCCATGAAATAAAAAAAAAATTGAAAGATGAGGAAAATGTGTGCAATGGATTCGTAGCATTTGTTTATGAATGTGTTATTTACATTTCACAGTGAAGGTCGCATGACGGCCAAGAAGATTGGTGCGTCACCTAGTCTACAGTGGGGGTTCTTTTATGTGGATTCAGGCTGAAAACTCTGGGTGGCCTTTTGGGCTGATTATTGTGGGTGCGCCTTAGCTCATAGAGAGCCAGTGTACAGAGTCGGTCTGGTTGGGCGGCAGAAGGCTATTTAGGCAGCTTGGGTGTCGGTGGATGCTGGTTTACCACCTATAGACTGGCGT